>CAWUFW010016369.1:0-313197 GCA_963921515.1 Calotriton arnoldi | reverse complement strand
GCAAGGGATTCTGGGTAACAGAACCTGGTGGGAGGCAGTCAAGTCACCCCATCCTGGATTCCCTGGGTGTCTAGTTTTCAAAAATGTATAGGTTTGCTAGGTTTCCCTAGGTGCCGGCAGATGTAGGGTTCAAAAACTACAGCAAGGCACTTTGCCAAAAAAGGGTCATTTTTCACTGCGAAATTGAGGTGTGACCACGTTGCGTTTTGCACCGTTTCCTGTCGCAGGCACTAGGCCGACCCACACAAGTGAGGTACCATTTTTCTCGTAAGACTTTGGGGAACGCGGGGTGGGTGGAAATTTGTGGATCCACGCAGATTCCAGAACTTTCCACCACAGAAATGTGTGGAAAATGTGTTTTTTGGACAATTTTTTATGTTTGCAAGGGATTCTGGGTAACAGAACCTGGTGGGAGGCAGTCAAGTCACCCCATCCTGGATTCCCCTGGGTGTCTAGTTTTCAAAAATGTATAGGTTTGCTAGGTTTCCCTAGGTGCCGGCAGAGCTAGGGTTCAAAAACTACAGCTAGGCACTTTGCCAAAAAAGGGTCATTTTTCACTGCGAAATTGAGGTGTGACCACGTTGCGTTTTGCGCCGTTTCCTGTCGCAGGCACTAGGCCGACCCACACAAGTGAGGTACCATTTTTCTCATAAGACTTTGGGGAACGCTGGGTGGGTGGAAATTTGTGGATCCACGCAGATTCCAGAACTTTCCACCACAGAAATGTGGGGAAAATGTGTTTTTTTTGACAATTTTTTATGTTTGCAAGGGATTCTGGGTAAGAGAACCTGGTGGGAGGCAGTCAAGTCACCCCATCCTGGATTCCCCAGGGTGTCTAGTTTTCAAAAATGTATAGGTTTGCTAGGTTTCCCTAGGTGCCGGCAGAGGTAGGGTTCAAAAACTACAGCTAGGCACTTTGCCAAAAAAGGGTCATTTTTCACTGCGAAATTGAGGTGTGACCGCGTTGCGTTTTGCGCCGTTTCCTGTCGCAGGCACTAGGCCGACCCACACAAGTGAGGTACCATTTTTCTCGTAAGACTTTGGGGAACGCGGGGTGAGTGGAAATTTGTGGATCCACGCAGATTCCAGAACTTTCCACCACAGAAATGTGGGGAAAATGTGGTTTTTTGGACAATTTTTTATGTTTGCAAGGGTTTCTGGGTAACAGAACCTGGTGGGAGGCAGTCGAGTCACCCCATCCTGGATTCCCCTGGGTGTCTAGTTTTCAAAAATGTATAGGTTTGCTAGGTTTCCCTAGGTGCCGGCAGAGCTAAGGTTCAAAAACTACAGCTAGGCACTTTGCCAAAAAAGGGTCATTTTTCACTGCGAAATTGAGGTGTGACCACGTTGCGTTTTGCACCGTTTCCTGTCGCAGGCACTAGGCCGACCCACACAAGTGAGGTACCATTTTTCTCGTAAGACTTTGGGGAACGCGGGGTGGGTGGAAATTTGTGGATCCACGCAGATTCCAGAACTTTCCACCACAGAAATGTGGGGAAAATGTGGTTTTTTGGACAATTTTTTATGTTTGCAAGGGATTCTGGGTAACAGAACCTGGTGGGAGGCAGTCAAGTCACCCCATCCTGGATTCCCCTGGGTGTCTAGTTTTCAAAAATGTATAGGTTTGCTAGGTTTCCCTAGGTGCCGGCAGAGCTAAGGTTCAAAAACTACAGCTAGGCACTTTGCCAAAAAGGGTCATTTTTCACTGCGAAATTGAGGTGTGACCACGTTGCGTTTTGCGCCGTTTCCTGTCGCAGGCACTAGGCCGACCCACACAAGTGAGGTACCATTTTTCTCGTAAGACTTTGGGGAACGCGGGGTGGGTGGAAATTTGTGGATCCACGCAGATTCCAGAACTTTCCACCACAGAAATGTGGGGAAAATGTGTTTTTTTGGACAATTGTTTATGTTTGCAAGGGATTCTGGGTAACAGAACCTGGTGGGAGGCAGTCAAGTCACCCCATCCTGGATTCCCCTGGGTGTCTAGTTTTCAAAAATGTATAGGTTTGCTAGGTTTCCCTAGGTGCCGGCAGAGGTAGGGTTCAAAAACTACAGCAAGGCACTTTGCCAAAAAAGGGTCATTTTTCACTGCGAAATTGAGGTGTGACCACGTTGCGTTTTGCACCGTTTCCTGTCACAGGCACTAGGCCGACCCACACAAGTGAGGTACCATTTTTCTCGTAAGACTTTGGGGAACGCGGGGTGGGTGGAAATTTGTGGATCCACGCAGATTCCAGAACTTTCCACCACAGAAATGTGTGGAAAATGTGTTTTTTGGACAATTTTTTATGTTTGCAAGGGATTCTGGGTAACAGAACCTGGTGGGAGGCAGTCAAGTCACCCCATCCTGGATTCCCCTGGGTGTCTAGTTTTCAAAAATGTATAGGTTTGCTAGGTTTCCCTAGGTGCCGGCAGAGCTAGGGTTCAAAAACTACAGCTAGGCACTTTGCCAAAAAAGGGTCATTTTTCACTGCGAAATTGAGGTGTGACCACGTTGCGTTTTGCGCCGTTTCCTGTCGCAGGCACTAGGCCGACCCACACAAGTGAGGTACCATTTTTCTCATAAGACTTTGGGGGACGCTGGGTGGGTGGAAATTTGTGGATCCACGCAGATTCCAGAACTTTCCACCACAGAAATGTGGGGAAAATGTGTTTTTTTGACAATTTTTTATGTTTGCAAGGGATTCTGGGTAAGAGAACCTGGTGGGAGGCAGTCAAGTCACCCCATCCTGGATTCCCCAGGGTGTCTAGTTTTCAAAAATGTATAGGTTTGCTAGGTTTCCCTAGGTGCCGGCAGAGGTAGGGTTCAAAAACTACAGCTAGGCACTTTGCCAAAAAAGGGTCATTTTTCACTGCGAAATTGAGGTGTGACCGCGTTGCGTTTTGCGCCGTTTCCTGTCGCAGGCACTAGGCCGACCCACACAAGTGAGGTACCATTTTTCTTGTAAGACTTTGGGGAACGCGGGGTGAGTGGAAATTTGTGGATCCACGCAGATTCCAGAACTTTCCACCACAGAAATGTGGGGAAAATGTGGTTTTTGGACAATTTTTTATGTTTGCAAGGGTTTCTGGGTAACAGAACCTGGTGGGAGGCAGTCGAGTCACCCCATCCTGGATTCCCCTGGGTGTCTAGTTTTCAAAAATGTATAGGTTTGCTAGGTTTCCCTAGGTGCCGGCAGAGCTAAGGTTCAAAAACTACAGCTAGGCACTTTGCCAAAAAAGGGTCATTTTTCACTGCGAAATTGAGGTGTGACCACGTTGCGTTTTGCGCCGTTTCCTGTCGCAGGCACTAGGCCGACCCACACAAGTGAGGTACCATTTTTCTCGTAAGACTTTGGGGAACGCGGGGTGGGTGGAAATTTGTGGATCCACGCAGATTCCAGAACTTTCCACCACAGAAATGTGGGGAAAATGTGGTTTTTTGGACAATTTTTATGTTTGCAAGGGATTCTGGGTAACAGAACCTGGTGGGAGGCAGTCGAGTCACCCCATCCTGGATTCCCCTGGGTGTCTAGTTTTCAAAAATGTATAGGTTTGCTAGGTTTCCCTAGGTGCCGGCAGAGCTAAGGTTCAAAAACTACAGCTAGGCACTTTGCCAAAAAAGGGTCATTTTTCACTGCGAAATTGAGGTGTGACCACGTTGCGTTTTGCGCCGTTTCCTGTCGCAGGCACTAGGCCGACCCACACAAGTGAGGTACCATTTTTCTCGTAAGACTTTGGGGAACGCGGGGTGGGTGGAAATTTGTGGATCCACGCAGATTCCAGAACTTTCCACCACAGAAATGTGGGGAAAATGTGTTTTTTTGGACAATTTTTTATGTTTGCAAGGGATTCTGGGTAACAGAACCTGGTGGGAGGCAGTCAAGTCACCCCATCCTGGATTCCCCTGGGTGTCTAGTTTTCAAAAATGTATAGGTTTGCTAGGTTTCCCTAGGTGCCGGCAGAGGTAGGGTTCAAAAACTACAGCTAGGCACTTTGCCAAAAAAGGGTCATTTTTCACTGCGAAATTGAGGTGTGACCACGTTGCGTTTTGCGCCGTTTCCTGTCGCAGGCACTAGGCCGACCCACACAAGTGAGGTACCATTTTTCTCGTAAGACTTTGGGGAACGCGGGGTGGGTGGAAATTTGTGGATCCACGCAGATTCCAGAACTTTCCACCACAGAAATGTTGGGAAAATGTGTTTTTTTGACAATCTTTTATGTTTGCAAGGGATTCTGGGTAACAGAACCTGGTGGGAGGCAGTCAAGTCACCCCATCCTGGATTCCCCTGGGTGTCTAGTTTTCAAAAATGTATAGGTTTGCTAGGTTTCCCTAGGTGCCGGCAGAGGTAGGGTTCAAAAACTACAGCAAGGCACTTTGCCAAAAAAGGGTCATTTTTCACTGCGAAATTGAGGTGTGACCACGTTGCGTTTTGCGCCGTTTCCTGTCGCAGGCACTAGGCCGACCCACACAAGTGAGGTACCATTTTTCTCGTAAGACTTTGGGGAACGCGGGGTGAGTGGAAATTTGTGGATCCACGCAGATTCCAGAACTTTCCACCACAGAAATGTGGGGAAAATGTGTTTTTTTGGACAATTTTTATGTTTGCAAGGGATTCTGGGTAAGAGAACCTGGTGGGAGGCAGTCAAGTCACCCCATCCTGGATTCCCCAGGGTGTCTAGTTTTCAAAAATGTATAGGTTTGCTAGGTTTCCCTAGGTGCCGGCAGAGGTAGGGTTCAAAAACTACAGCTAGGCACTTTGCCAAAAAAGGGTCATTTTTCACTGCGAAATTGAGGTGTGACCGCGTTGCGTTTTGCGCCGTTTCCTGTCGCAGGCACTAGGCCGACCCACACAAGTGAGGTACCATTTTTCTCGTAAGACTTTGGGGAACGCGGGGTGGGTGGAAATTTGTGGATCCACGCAGATTCCAGAACTTTCCACCACAGAAATGTGGGGAAAATGTGGTTTTTTGGACAATTTATTATGTTTGCAAGGGATTCTGGGTAACAGAACCTGGTGGGAGGCAGTCAAGTCACCCCATCCTGGATTCCCCTGGGTGTCTAGTTTTCAAAAATGTATAGGTTTGCTAGGTTTCCCTAGGTGCCGGCAGAGCTAGGGTTCAAAAACTACAGCTAGGCACTTTGCCAAAAAAGGGTCATTTTTCACTGCGAAATTGAGGTGTGACCACGTTGCGTTTTGCACCGTTTCCTGTCGCAGGCACTAGGCCGACCCACACAAGTGAGGTACCATTTTTCTCGTAAGACTTTGGGGAACGCGGGGTGGGTGGAAATTTGTGGATCCACGCAGATTCCAGAACTTTCCACCACAGAAATGTGGGGAAAATGTGGTTTTTTGGACAATTTTTTATGTTTGCAAGGGATTCTGGGTAACAGAACCTGGTGGGAGGCAGTCAAGTCACCCCATCCTGGATTCCCCTGGGTGTCTAGTTTTCAAAAATGTATAGGTTTGCTAGGTTTCCCTAGGTGCCGGCAGAGCTAAGGTTCAAAAACTACAGCTAGGCACTTTGCCAAAAAAGGGTCATTTTTCACTGCGAAATTGAGGTGTGACCACGTTGCGTTTTGCGCCGTTTCCTGTCGCAGGCACTAGGCCGACCCACACAAGTGAGGTACCATTTTTCTCGTAAGACTTTGGGGAACGCGGGGTGGGTGGAAATTTGTGGATCCACGCAGATTCCAGAACTTTCCACCACAGAAATGTGGGGAAAATGTGTTTTTTTGGACAATTGTTTATGTTTGCAAGGGATTCTGGGTAACAGAACCTGGTGGGAGGCAGTCAAGTCACCCCATCCTGGATTCCCCTGGGTGTCTAGTTTTCAAAAATGTATAGGTTTGCTAGGTTTCCCTAGGTGCCGGCAGAGGTAGGGTTCAAAAACTACAGCGAGGCACTTTGCCAAAAAAGGGTCATTTTTCACTGCGAAATTGAGGTGTGACCACGTTGCGTTTTGCACCGTTTCCTGTCACAGGCACTAGGCCGACCCACACAAGTGAGGTACCATTTTTCTCGTAAGACTTTGGGGAACGCGGGGTGGGTGGAAATTTGTGGATCCACGCAGATTCCAGAACTTTCCACCACAGAAATGTGTGGAAAATGTGTTTTTTTGGACAATTGTTTATGTTTGCAAGGGATTCTGGGTAACAGAACCTGGTGGGAGGCAGTCAAGTCACCCCATCCTGGATTCCCCTGGGTGTCTAGTTTTCAAAAATGTATAGGTTTGCTAGGTTTCCTAGGTGCCGGCAGAGCTAGGGTTCAAAAACTACAGCTAGGCACTTTGCCAAAAAAGGGTCATTTTTCACTGCGAAATTGAGGTGTGACCACGTTGCGTTTTGCGCCGTTTCCTGTCGCAGGCACTAGGCCGACCCACACAAGTGAGGTACCATTTTTCTCATAAGACTTTGGGGGACGCTGGGTGGGTGGAAATTTGTGGATCCACGCAGATTCCAGAACTTTCCACCACAGAAATGTGGGGAAAATGTGTTTTTTTGACAATTTTTTATGTTTGCAAGGGATTCTGGGTAAGAGAACCTGGTGGGAGGCAGTCAAGTCACCCCATCCTGGATTCCCCAGGGTGTCTAGTTTTCAAAAATGTATAGGTTTGCTAGGTTTCCCTAGGTGCCGGCAGAGGTAGGGTTCAAAAACTACAGCTAGGCACTTTGCCAAAAAAGGGTCATTTTTCACTGCGAAATTGAGGTGTGACCGCGTTGCGTTTTGCGCCGTTTCCTGTCGCAGGCACTAGGCCGACCCACACAAGTGAGGTACCATTTTTCTTGTAAGACTTTGGGGAACGCGGGGTGAGTGGAAATTTGTGGATCCACGCAGATTCCAGAACTTTCCACCACAGAAATGTGGGGAAAATGTGGTTTTTTGGACAATTTTTTATGTTTGCAAGGGTTTCTGGGTAACAGAACCTGGTGGGAGGCAGTCGAGTCACCCCATCCTGGATTCCCCTGGGTGTCTAGTTTTCAAAAATGTATAGGTTTGCTAGGTTTCCCTAGGTGCCGGCAGAGCTAAGGTTCAAAAACTACAGCTAGGCACTTTGCCAAAAAGGGTCATTTTTCACTGCGAAATTGAGGTGTGACCACGTTGCGTTTTGCGCCGTTTCCTGTCGCAGGCACTAGGCCGACCCACACAAGTGAGGTACCATTTTTCTCGTAAGACTTTGGGGAACGCGGGGTGGGTGGAAATTTGTGGATCCACGCAGATTCCAGAACTTTCCACCACAGAAATGTGGGGAAAATGTGGTTTTTTGGACAATTTTTATGTTTGCAAGGGATTCTGGGTAACAGAACCTGGTGGGAGGCAGTCGAGTCACCCCATCCTGGATTCCCCTGGGTGTCTAGTTTTCAAAAATGTATAGGTTTGCTAGGTTTCCCTAGGTGCCGGCAGAGCTAAGGTTCAAAAACTACAGCTAGGCACTTTGCCAAAAAGGGTCATTTTTCACTGCGAAATTGAGGTGTGACCACGTTGCGTTTTGCGCCGTTTCCTGTCGCAGGCACTAGGCCGACCCACACAAGTGAGGTACCATTTTTCTCGTAAGACTTTGGGGAACGCGGGGTGGGTGGAAATTTGTGGATCCACGCAGATTCCAGAACTTTCCACCACAGAAATGTGGGGAAAATGTGTTTTTTGGACAATTTTTTATGTTTGCAAGGGATTCTGGGTAACAGAACCTGGTGGGAGGCAGTCAAGTCACCCCATCCTGGATTCCCCTGGGTGTCTAGTTTTCAAAAATGTATAGGTTTGCTAGGTTTCCCTAGGTGCCGGCAGAGGTAGGGTTCAAAAACTACAGCTAGGCACTTTGCCAAAAAAGGGTCATTTTTCACTGCGAAATTGAGGTGTGACCGCGTTGCGTTTTGCGCCGTTTCCTGTCACAGGCACTAGGCCGACCCACACAAGTGAGGTACCATTTTTCTCGTAAGACTTTGGGGAACGCGGGGTGGGTGGAAATTTGTGGATCCACGCAGATTCCAGAACTTTCCACCACAGAAATGTTGGGAAAATGTGTTTTTTTTGACAATCTTTTATGTTTGCAAGGGATTCTGGGTAACAGAACCTGGTGGGAGGCAGTCAAGTCACCCCATCCTGGATTCCCCTGGGTGTCTAGTTTTCAAAAATGTATAGGTTTGCTAGGTTTCCCTAGGTGCCGGCAGAGGTAGGGTTCAAAAACTACAGCAAGGCACTTTGCCAAAAAAGGGTCATTTTTCACTGCGAAATTGAGGTGTGACCACGTTGCGTTTTGCGCCGTTTCCTGTCGCAGGCACTAGGCCGACCCACACAAGTGAGGTACCATTTTTCTCGTAAGACTTTGGGGAACGCGGGGTGGGTGGAAATTTGTGGATCCACGCAGATTCCAGAACTTTCCACCACAGAAATGTGGGGAAAATGTGTTTTTTTGGACAATTTTTTATGTTTGCAAGGGATTCTGGGTAACAGAACCTGGTGGGAGGCAGTCAAGTCACCCCATCCTGGATTCCCCTGGGTGTCTAGTTTTCAAAAATGTATAGGTTTGCTAGGTTTCCCTAGGTGCCGGCAGAGGTAGGGTTCAAAAACTACAGCAAGGCACTTTGCCAAAAAAGGGTCATTTTTCACTGCGAAATTGAGGTGTGACCACGTTGCGTTTTGCACCGTTTCCTGTCGCAGGCACTAGGCCGACCCACACAAGTGAGGTACCATTTTTCTCGTAAGACTTTGGGGAACGCGGGGTGGGTGGAAATTTGTGGATCCACGCAGATTCCAGAACTTTCCACCACAGAAATGTGTGGAAAATGTGTTTTTTGGACAATTTTTAATGTTTGCAAGGGATTCTGGGTAACAGAACCTGGTGGGAGGCAGTCAAGTCACCCCATCCTGGATTCCCCTGGGTGTCTAGTTTTCAAAAATGTATAGGTTTGCTAGGTTTCCCTAGGTGCCGGCAGAGCTAGGGTTCAAAAACTACAGCTAGGCACTTTGCCAAAAAAGGGTCATTTTTCACTGCGAAATTGAGGTGTGACCACGTTGCGTTTTGCGCCGTTTCCTGTCGCAGGCACTAGGCCGACCCACACAAGTGAGGTACCATTTTTCTCATAAGACTTTGGGGGACGCTGGGTGGGTGGAAATTTGTGGATCCACGCAGATTCCAGAACTTTCCACCACAGAAATGTGGGGAAAATGTGTTTTTTTGACAATTTTTTATGTTTGCAAGGGATTCTGGGTAAGAGAACCTGGTGGGAGGCAGTCAAGTCACCCCATCCTGGATTCCCCAGGGTGTCTAGTTTTCAAAAATGTATAGGTTTGCTAGGTTTCCCTAGGTGCCGGCAGAGGTAGGGTTCAAAAACTACAGCTAGGCACTTTGCCAAAAAAGGGTCATTTTTCACTGCGAAATTGAGGTGTGACCACGTTGCGTTTTGCGCCATTTCCTGTCGCAGGCACTAGGCCGACCCACACAAGTGAGGTACCATTTTTCTCGTAAGACTTTGGGGAACGCGGGGTGGGTGGAAATTTGTGGATCCACGCAGATTCCAGAACTTTCCACCACAGAAATGTGGGGAAAATGTGTTTTTTTGGACAATTTTTTATGTTTGCAAGGGATTCTGGGTAACAGAACCTGGTGGGAGGCAGTCAAGTCACCCCATCCTGGATTCCCCTGGGTGTCTAGTTTTCAAAAATGTATAGGTTTGCTAGGTTTCCCTAGGTGCCGGCAGAGGTAGGGTTCAAAAACTACAGCTAGGCACTTTGCCAAAAAAGGGTCATTTTTCACTGCGAAATTGAGGTGTGACCGCGTTGCGTTTTGCGCCGTTTCCTGTCGCAGGCACTAGGCCGACCCACACAAGTGAGGTACCATTTTTCTCGTAAGACTTTGGGGAACGCGGGGTGGGTGGAAATTTGTGGATCCACGCAGATTCCAGAACTTTCCACCACAGAAATGTTGGGAAAATGTGGTTTTTTTGACAATCTTTTATGTTTGCAAGGGATTCTGGGTAACAGAACCTGGTGGGAGGCAGTCAAGTCACCCCATCCTGGATTCCCCTGGGTGTCTAGTTTTCAAAAATGTATAGGTTTGCTAGGTTTCCCTAGGTGCCGGCAGAGGTAGGGTTCAAAAACTACAGCAAGGCACTTTGCCAAAAAAGGGTCATTTTTCACTGCGAAATTGAGGTGTGACCACGTTGCGTTTTGCGCCGTTTCCTGTCGCAGGCACTAGGCCGACCCACACAAGTGAGGTACCATTTTTCTCGTAAGACTTTGGGGAACGCGGGGTGGGTGGAAATTTGTGGATCCACGCAGATTCCAGAACTTTCCACCACAGAAATGTGGGGAAAATGTGTTTTTTTGGACAATTTTTTATGTTTGCAAGGGATTCTGGGTAACAGAACCTGGTGGGAGGCAGTCAAGTCACCCCATCCTGGATTCCCCTGGGTGTCTAGTTTTCAAAAATGTATAGGTTTGCTAGGTTTCCCTAGGTGCCGGCAGAGGTAGGGTTCAAAAACTACAGCAAGGCACTTTGCCAAAAAAGGGTCATTTTTCACTGCGAAATTGAGGTGTGACCACGTTGCGTTTTGCACCGTTTCCTGTCGCAGGCACTAGGCCGACCCACACAAGTGAGGTACCATTTTTCTCGTAAGACTTTGGGGAACGCGGGGTGGGTGGAAATTTGTGGATCCACGCAGATTCCAGAACTTTCCACCACAGAAATGTGTGGAAAATGTGTTTTTTGGACAATTTTTTATGTTTGCAAGGGATTCTGGGTAACAGAACCTGGTGGGAGGCAGTCAAGTCACCCCATCCTGGATTCCCCTGGGTGTCTAGTTTTCAAAAATGTATAGGTTTGCTAGGTTTCCCTAGGTGCCGGCAGAGCTAGGGTTCAAAAACTACAGCTAGGCACTTTGCCAAAAAAGGGTCATTTTTCACTGCGAAATTGAGGTGTGACCACGTTGCGTTTTGCGCCGTTTCCTGTCGCAGGCACTAGGCCGACCCACACAAGTGAGGTACCATTTTTCTCATAAGACTTTGGGGGACGCTGGGTGGGTGGAAATTTGTGGATCCACGCAGATTCCAGAACTTTCCACCACAGAAATGTGGGGAAAATGTGTTTTTTTTGACAATTTTTTATGTTTGCAAGGGATTCTGGGTAAGAGAACCTGGTGGGAGGCAGTCAAGTCACCCCATCCTGGATTCCCCAGGGTGTCTAGTTTTCAAAAATGTATAGGTTTGCTAGGTTTCCCTAGGTGCCGGCAGAGGTAGGGTTCAAAAACTACAGCTAGGCACTTTGCCAAAAAGGGTCATTTTTCACTGCGAAATTGAGGTGTGACCGCGTTGCGTTTTGCGCCGTTTCCTGTCGCAGGCACTAGGCCGACCCACACAAGTGAGGTACCATTTTTCTCGTAAGACTTTGGGGAACGCGGGGTGAGTGGAAATTTGTGGATCCACGCAGATTCCAGAACTTTCCACCACAGAAATGTGGGGAAAATGTGGTTTTTGGACAATTTTTTATGTTTGCAAGGGTTTCTGGGTAACAGAACCTGGTGGGAGGCAGTCGAGTCACCCCATCCTGGATTCCCCTGGGTGTCTAGTTTTCAAAAATGTATAGGTTTGCTAGGTTTCCCTAGGTGCCGGCAGAGCTAAGGTTCAAAAACTACAGCTAGGCACTTTGCCAAAAAGGGTCATTTTTCACTGCGAAATTGAGGTGTGACCACGTTGCGTTTTGCGCCGTTTCCTGTCGCAGGCACTAGGCCGACCCACACAAGTGAGGTACCATTTTTCTCGTAAGACTTTGGGGAACGCGGGGTGGGTGGAAATTTGTGGATCCACGCAGATTCCAGAACTTTCCACCACAGAAATGTGGGGAAAATGTGGTTTTTGGACAATTTTTTATGTTTGCAAGGGATTCTGGGTAACAGAACCTGGTGGGAGGCAGTCGAGTCACCCCATCCTGGATTCCCCTGGGTGTCTAGTTTTCAAAAATGTATAGGTTTGCTAGGTTTCCCTAGGTGCCGGCAGAGCTAAGGTTCAAAAACTACAGCTAGGCACTTTGCCAAAAAAGGGTCATTTTTCACTGCGAAATTGAGGTGTGACCACGTTGCGTTTTGCGCCGTTTCCTGTCGCAGGCACTAGGCCGACCCACACAAGTGAGGTACCATTTTTCTCGTAAGACTTTGGGGAA
Organism: Calotriton arnoldi; assembly: GCA_963921515.1. Lineage (NCBI taxonomy): Eukaryota > Metazoa > Chordata > Amphibia > Caudata > Salamandridae > Calotriton > Calotriton arnoldi. The sequence goes on along the minus strand of CAWUFW010016369.1, from coordinate 301,062 downwards.
CGCGGGGTGGGTGGAAATTTGTGGATCCACGCAGATTCCAGAACTTTCCACCACAGAAATGTGGGGAAAATGTGTTTTTTTGGACAATTTTTATGTTTGCAAGGGATTCTAGGTAACAGAACCTGGTGGGAGGCAGTCAAGTCACCCCATCCTGGATTCCCCTGGGTGTCTAGTTTTCAAAAATGTATAGGTTTGCTAGGTTTCCCTAGGTTCCGGCAGAGGTAGGGTTCAAAAACTACAGCTAGGCACTTTGCCAAAAAAGGGTCATTTTTCACTGCGAAATTGAGGTGTGACCGCGTTGCGTTTTGCGCCGTTTCCTGTCGCAGGCACTAGGCCGACCCACACAAGTGAGGTACCATTTTTCTCGTAAGACTTTGGGGAACGCGGGGTGGGTGGAAATTTGTGGATCCACGCAGATTCCAGAACTTTCCACCACAGAAATGTGGGGAAAATGTGGTTTTTTTGACAATCTTTTATGTTTGCAAGGGATTCTGGGTAACAGAACCTGGTGGGAGGCAGTCAAGTCACCCCATCCTGGATTCCCTGGGTGTCTAGTTTTCAAAAATGTATAGGTTTGCTAGGTTTCCCTAGGTGCCGGCAGAGGTAGGGTTCAAAAACTACAGCAAGGCACTTTGCCAAAAAAGGGTCATTTTTCACTGCGAAATTGAGGTGTGACCACGTTGCGTTTTGCGCCGTTTCCTGTCGCAGGCACTAGGCCGACCCACACAAGTGAGGTACCATTTTTCTCGTAAGACTTTGGGGAACGCGGGGTGGGTGGAAATTTGTGGATCCACGCAGATTCCAGAACTTTCCACCACAGAAATGTGTGGAAAATGTGTTTTTTGGACAATTTTTTATGTTTGCAAGGGATCCTGGGTAACAGAACCTGGTGGGAGGCAGTCAAGTCACCCCATCCTGGATTCCCCTGGGTGTCTAGTTTTCAAAAATGTATAGGTTTGCTAGGTTTCCCTAGGTGCCGGCAGAGCTAGGGTTCAAAAACTACAGCTAGGCACTTTGCCAAAAAAGGGTCATTTTTCACTGCGAAATTGAGGTGTGACCACGTTGCGCTTTGCGCCGTTTCCTGTCGCAGGCACTAGGCCGACCCACACAAGTGAGGTACCATTTTTCTCGTAAGACTTTGGGGGACGCTGGGTGGGTGGAAATTTGTGGATCCACGCAGATTCCAGAACTTTCCACCACAGAAATGTGGGGAAAATGTGTTTTTTTGACAATTTTTTATGTTTGCAAGGGATTCTGGGTAAGAGAACCTGGTGGGAGGCAGTCAAGTCACCCCATCCTGGATTCCCCAGGGTGTCTAGTTTTCAAAAATGTATAGGTTTGCTAGGTTTCCCTAGGTGCCGGCAGAGGTAGGGTTCAAAAACTACCGCTAGGCACTTTGCCAAAAAAGGGTCATTTTTCACTGCGAAATTGAGGTGTGACCGCGTTGCGTTTTGCGCCGTTTCCTGTCGCAGGCACTAGGCCGACCCACACAAGTGAGGTACCATTTTTCTCGTAAGACTTTGGGGAACGCGGGGTGAGTGGAAATTTGTGGATCCACGCAGATTCCAGAACTTTCCACCACAGAAATGTGGGGAAAATGTGGTTTTTTGGACAATTTTTATGTTTGCAAGGGTTTCTGGGTAACAGAACCTGGTGGGAGGCAGTCGAGTCACCCCATCCTGGATTCCCCTGGGTGTCTAGTTTTCAAAAATGTATAGGTTTGCTAGGTTTCCCTAGGTGCCGGCAGAGCTAAGGTTCAAAAACTACAGCTAGGCACTTTGCCAAAAAAGGGTCATTTTTCACTGCGAAATTGAGGTGTGACCACGTTGCGTTTTGCGCCGTTTCCTGTCGCAGGCACTAGGCCGACCCACACAAGTGAGGTACCATTTTTCTCGTAAGACTTTGGGGAACGCAGGGTGGGTGGAAATTTGTGGATCCACGCAGATTCCAGAACTTTCCACCACAGAAATGTGGGGAAAATGTGTTTTTTGGACACTTTTTTATGTTTGCAAGGGATTCTGGGTAACAGAACCTGGTGGGAGGCAGTCAAGTCACCCCATCCTGGATTCCCCTGGGTGTCTAGTTTTCAAAAATGTATAGGTTTGCTAGGTTTCCCTAGGTGCCGGCAGAGGTAGGGTTCAAAAACTACAGCTAGGCACTTTGCCAAAAAAGGGTCATTTTTCACTGCGAAATTGAGGTGTGACCGCGTTGCGTTTTGCGCCGTTTCCTGTCGCAGGCACTAGGCCGACCCACACAAGTGAGGTACCATTTTTCTCGTAAGACTTTGGGGAACGCGGGGTGGGTGGAAATTTGTGGATCCACGCAGATTCCAGAACTTTCCACCACAGAAATGTGGGGAAAATGTGGTTTTTTTGACAATCTTTTATGTTTGCAAGGGATTCTGGGTAACAGAACCTGGTGGGAGGCAGTCAAGTCACCCCATCCTGGATTCCGCTGGGTGTCTAGTTTTCAAAAATGTATAGGTTTGCTAGGTTTCCCTAGGTGCCGGCAGAGGTAGGGTTCAAAAACTACAGCAAGGCACTTTGCCAAAAAAGGGTCATTTTTCACTGCGAAATTGAGGTGTGACCACGTTGCGTTTTGCGCCGTTTCCTGTCGCAGGCACTAGGCCGACCCACACAAGTGAGGTACCATTTTTCTCATAAGACTTTGGGGAACGCGGGGTGGGTGGAAATTTGTGGATCCACGCAGATTCCAGAACTTTCCACCACAGAAATGTGTGGAAAATGTCTTTTTTTGGACAATTTTTTATGTTTGCAAGGGATTCTGGGTAACAGAACCTGGTGGGAGGCAGTCAAGTCACCCCATCCTGGATTCCCCTGGGTTTCTAGTTTTCAAAAATGTATAGGTTTGCTAGGTTTCCCTAGGTGCCGGCAGAGCTAGTGTTCAAAAACTACAGCTAGGCACTTTGCCAAAAAAGGGTCATGAGGTGTGACCACGTTGCGTTTTGTGCCGTTTCCTGTTGCAGGCACTAGGCCGACCCACACAAGTGAGGTACCATTTTTCTCGTAAGACTTTGGGGGACGCTGGGTGGGTGGAAATTTGTGGATCCACGCAGATTCCAGAACTTTCCACCACAGAAATGTGGGGAAAATTTTTTGGACAATTTTTTATGTTTGCAAGGGATTCTGGGTAACAGAACCTGGTGGGAGGCAGTCGAGTCACCCCATCCTGGATTCCCCTGGGTGTCTAGTTTTCAAAAATGTATAGGTTTGCTAGGTTTCCCTAGGTGCCGGCAGAGCTAAGGTTCAAAAACTACAGCTAGGCACTTTGCCAAAAAAGGGTCATTTTTCACTGCGAAATTGAGGTGTGACCACATTGCGTTTTGCGCCGTTTCCTGTCGCAGGCACTAGGCCGACCCACACAAGTGAGGTACCATTTTTCTCGTAAGACTTTGGGGAACGCGGGGTGGGTGGAAATTTGTGGATCCACGCAGATTCCAGAACTTTCCACCACAGAAATGTGGGGAAAATGTGTTTTTTGGACAATTTTTTATGTTTGCAAGGGATTCTGGGTAACAGAACCTGGTGGGAGGCAGTCAAGTCACCCCATCCTGGATTCCCCTGGGTGTCTAGTTTTCAAAAATGTATAGGTTTGCTAGGTTTCCCTAGGTGCCGGCAGAGCTAGGGTTCAAAAACTACAGCTAGGCACTTTGCCAAAAAGGGTCATTTTTCACTGCAAAATTGAGGTGTGACCACGTTGCGTTTTGAGCCGTTTCCTGTCGCAGGCACTAGGCCGACCCACACAAGTGAGGTACCATTTTTCTCGTAAGACTTTGGGGAACGCAGGGTGGGTGGAAATTTGTGGATCCACGCAGATTCCAGAACTTTCCACCACAGAAATGTGGGGAAAATGTGTTTTTTTGTACAATTTTTTATGTTTGCAAGGGATTCTGGGTAACAGAACCTGGTGGGAGGCAGTCAAGTCACCCCATCCTGGATTCCCCTGGGTGTCTAGTTTTCAAAAATGTATAGGTTTGCTAGGTTTCCCTAGGTTCCGGCAGAGGTAGGGTTCAAAAACTACAGCTAGGCACTTTGCCAAAAAGGGTCATTTTTCACTGCGAAATTGAGGTGTGACCGCGTTGCGTTTTGCGCCGTTTCCTGTCGCAGGCACTAGGCCGACCCACACAAGTGAGGTACCATTTTTCTCGTAAGACTTTGGGGAACGCGGGGTGGGTGGAAATTTGTGGATCCACGCAGATTCCAGAACTTTCCACCACAGAAATGTGGGGAAAATGTGGTTTTTTTGACAATCTTTTATGTTTGCAAGGGATTCTGGGTAACAGAACCTGGTGGGAGGCAGTCAAGTCACCCCATCCTGGATTCCCCTGGGTGTCTAGTTTTCAAAAATGTATAGGTTTGCTAGGTTTCCCTAGGTGCCGGCAGAGCTAGGGTTCAAAAACTACAGCTAGGCACTTTGCCAAAAAAGGGACATTTTTCACTGCGAAATTGAGGTGTGACCACGTTGCGTTTTGCGCCGTTTCCTGTCGCAGGCACTAGGCCGACCCACACAAGTGAGGTACCATTTTTCTCGTAAGACTTTGGGGAACGCGGGGTGGGTGGAAATTTGTGGATCCACGCAGATTCCAGAATTTTCCACCACAGAAATATGGGGAAAAAGTGTTTTTTTTGACAATTTTTTATGTTTGCAAGGGATTCTGGGTAACGGAACCTGGTGGGAGGCAGTCAAGTCACCCCATCCTGGATTCCCCTGGGTGTCTAGTTTTCAAAAATGTATAGGTTTGCTAGGTTTCCCTAGGTGCCGGCAGAGCTAGGGTTCAAAAACTACACCTAGGCACTTTGCAAAAAAAGGGTAATTTTTCATTGTGAAAATGTGGTACGTCCACGTTGCATTTTGAGCCATTTCCTGTTGTGGGAACAAGGGCTACCCACACAAGTGAGGTACCATTTTTATCGGGAGACTTAGGGTAACACAGAATTGTAGAGCAACTGTTATTACCTATTGACTTTCGATGCATTTCTGCCTTCCAAATGAAAGACAATGTGTAAAAAATAAGTCATTTTGAAAAATTACCTATAATTCTCATGCTAGTATGGGTACTCCCAATTTCGGAAATGTGCAAATATCTACTGTTTCTAAAATCTACATTTTGTTCCCATTTCAGAAATACATAGGTGTCTTTCATAACAATTTTTCCATGTATACATTTTCCCAAAATAATTGCTATATACCCGGTACTTAAAAAAATCATTGCAAGATGTTGCTCAATTATTGGCTCTGGGTTCGTCGGGTTCTTGGTGAACCTACAAGTCCTATATATCCCCACAACCAGAAAGGTCCAGCGGATATAACGGTATATTGCCTTCAAATAGCTGTCATAATTAGAAGAAGTTACAGGTGAAAACGTTGACACAAATGGCTGTTTTTTTCAACTAATTTTCAATTTTTCCTTTATTTAACTGTTAGTTTCTATAAGGAAAACTTTAAGGATCTACACAAATGACCCCTTGCTGAATTCAGAATCTTGTCTACTTTTCATAAATGTATGGCTTTCCAGGATCCATTATTGGTTTCATACCCATTTCTACCATTAACTGGAAGAAGGTTGAAAGCACAAAAAATAGCAAAAATAGGCTATGTCCCAGAAAAATGCCAAAACTGTGTAAAAAAAGTTGGTTTTCTGACAAAAGTCTGCTTGTCCCTGAAATCTGGGAAAATGGTGATTTCATCCCCACAACCCCTTTTTGGATGCCATTTGCAGGAAAAAATCAAGACGCTTTCATCTGTAGCCCTTTTTTTGCCTTTTTCCAAAAAAAAACAGAATTTAGCTGTATTTTGACTAATTTCTGGGTCCCCTCCAGGGGAATCCACAAACCTTGGGTACCTTTACAATCCCCATGATGTTAGAAAAAAGGACGCAAATTTGGCATGGATACCTTATGTGGTCAAAAAGTTACAGGGGCCTAAGCGCGCACTACCCCAAATAGCCAAAAAAAGGCTTAGCACAGGAGGGGAAAAGGCCTAGCAGCGAAGGGGTTATTGCCTCACTCCGCCACTTCAGAAACGCAAGGCTGCAGCATATTTACAACGATATGGTGCAGCCTTGCATTTCCCCCTGCGCTTTGCTACACTTAGCAGTGTAGCGCCAACACTGACACCCTTGCACCATAGTGCAAGGGTGTCTGTGTGCAGGGGAAAGATTGTTTATGTAGAGGAAGGTCCCCCTTCCTGTACATAAACAATCTTTAAATGACATTTTGTCACTTCTATGTGTGCTGCTTAATGCAGCACACAAGGAAGTCACAAAATAGCATTTTGTTTCAGATTGTTTATGTACAGGAAGGGGGACCTTCCTCTACATAAATAATCCAAGGTCTTTTGCTTTTTCCATGTGTGCTGCACAAGGCAGCACACATGGAAAAAGCAAAAACGAGGAGAAATAATGCATTTCTCCTCATTTCGCCTGTTTAAGACCAGGTTTTCCCTAGTCTTAATGTTGGCGCTGCCTCCTATTTACGCCACCCTTGTAAATAGGGGGCAGCGTCAAAATCAATGTGTGTTGCAGGGGAACGCCCACCGCAACACCCACTGCCCTCCCCTGTCACTCTAAGCATTGCGTGAAAGGGGGCCCTATTTACAAGGCAGCGTTAAGCCACGTTAAGGGGTTTAACGCTGCCTTGTAAATAAGGCAATGCCCCATATTTCCACCACAACGTCGTAAAAAGTGAAGTTGTGGTGGCGATAGGGGCTTGTACATATGCCCCTGAGTTTATTAACATATCCCCCATGCAGCATAGGAATTAGTAGTTCCAATAGTCTGAGTCTGATTAGGTTCTGGAAGTCCCAGACAACCTTTGGAACGTCACTGGAAATAAATGCTACAGTTCTCATCTCACTGCACCTATTTCCGCTTCTCCTATTTTTCTAATTCCCCAGCGCTGAAAATTAAATTAGACAAAGCCCATTAAAAATAAGGTGAGAAAATGAGCTATAACTTACTGTGCCCTATTATTGCTTTCTCCAAACTTGGCCCGCGTGAAACCCAAATTATGCCAGGGTAATTCGCGTAATTTTGGGAATTGAGCATTATGCTTGGTATACACAATTCTTAAAACTACGCCATTAGGCTACGTCACGTAATTAAATTGTGGTATGTGACAAATAATAAGGTGTGGCAGCACAGGAACAACATGAACAACCAGAAAATGATCGGCTGTTGTTCATGGGAATCGTGTTTTTTACAATGTTTTGAGCTAAAATGTAGCATTAAGTGACATAGCTGCATTTCGTGTAATTTCATGAAACTTTACCAAAATTTCATGTTATACAAAAGCAGATGACACAAATTTCACATACCACTGCCTGAAAGTTGGGTCAAATCTGTTCTACATGTAATGTACAAATGTTGCCCTGAGTTCTCTTATGCCATTTTAATTGAATTTTTTCTCTGATCTCTAGAGTCCTGTTGTTGAATTTTTAATTCATTCTTACTCTATTCACTGTTCTGTGCTGAACTGGAATTTCCCGTGCTATTCTCTCTTAGCATAAGTCTCGTGTACTTCATTTTTGTAACATTTTTATTATTGTCCCAGTAAGTAGAAAATGAAACATAAACAAAATCCAAAACACCAACTTAAATATCACAATATTGTTTGCTTTCCGTGAGGTATTGCAAAGATTCAGATAATCTTATCATTGAAGTTATCAATATCGTAAAGTAGTTGTGACCCATCAGAATTTAGTAAACCTTAAGATTTTCTGTCCACTTTTCATAATTTAACACAGGTCCCTGGTGTTCTCACTGTCATCCAGTTCTTCGTCTATCACATGTGGCTGCATGTTTGTAGTCCTGCAGCCTCTGACCCTATGTCTGCAAATTCTCCTTTCTAAATTCATCTGTGCGCTTCATCAGCAGTTTCCTTTCCTCTGCTAGAGCCCACTCACACACAACCCTCTAATCTCGCATTTAGTGGCCCACTAGTATGCAGCCAGCGTATCACAATTTGCCTCTTTGCTAACAATAGGCAGAGAGCCACAAGTTTGTATCTAAATTTTTGTCGTTTTGGCTTTGGCTGATGATCCAAAATTCATTGTTTGATTTTACCTCTGTTGAGTCAACCGTTGTCTCACAAATTCTCTTGATAATCCTAATCGAAGACTTAGTCACCATGCCACAGCTGCATATGATGTGCATCATATCTGCCCTTGGCACATCGCCTCTAAGATAAGTGTCAGGGTGGTGCGGGTACATTTTCTGTAGGATTTTAGGAATTAAATAGACTTTGTGCATGAACTTCCATTAAATATTGTGAAATCTAATATTGGTGGAACTTTTCAGAGTATACTATAAAGCTTATCCCCCTGGTTTTATTGATTACTCCTCTGTGTAGGTCTGGGTTCCATTTTTCTTCGATCGTTAAATAGTAATTTAGCTGTGCTCAACAAATGAAGCATGCATAGTGTAGACTAGCTCACATCCTTCTGTGAGATCCAGCACACCATCCAGTAGTTCATAGTCTAGGGATCTCCCAGGGAAGCCGACCTGAGGACCTTGAGCTGCCCCTATTGGATCAACCCCACCTTCTCTACCTTGTGCTGCAGAACACGAACCACGGATAGCACCACATTGCCATTACACCATAGAATTGTGCGTTTGCTGCCCAAAGCCCCACATCTATCATGTGCGTCAGTAGGTATGTATTCTCCCTCACTGTTCCTGGTCTAGACATGAACAGTTTATCTAACGACCTATGAGCATGACATCCACCCAATAGCTGTTTCTTGCATTTATGACTGTCATCTAACCAGTACACCAGGTGTTGCAGCTGGGCTGCAAAATAATAACTTTTGGGAAAACAAAAAAGGAATGGCCACTACACTGTGGGAGTTCTCTCTCTCAAGGTGTGGCGTCATTATTATTATTGTTTGTTCCTCACCACTAGGTTTTTCCTAGTGGCGATGGACAGAAGAAAAGACATTACATCATCCACACTAAATGAGGGGTTCAATGTTATGTTGTTTCTTCAGCAGTCCCTACCACGTCAGGCCATCTGAGAGAGTTTTCCATCGACGGAGCCAACCGGGGCACCATTGATAAAAAAGTTAATGTCTGCCAGTCTCTAAATGAGGCGGGTAGACTAAGAGTTTGGCAAGTAGGGTGCTCAGTACTCTGTTGTGTTTGCCCTGTCTGCTAAACTCCACAATTGGATCCGAGGGTGATTATAAGGTCCAAAAATATGTCACGGTGAGAGGACAGTGGTCTAAGCCCCTTCTAGCAAGGTATTCAGATCCCTTGCAAAAGCCAGCTAAGTCATTACTTCACAATATGCAGCCTATTCTCCTATGGAACCCATGTGGGGAGGAGTATAATCAGAATTCCCTTTTTCGTGGGTGCTGCAGGCACCACTCATCTACCTTGCCAGACAGCTGAATTATCCTCTGTAGCTATATTGCCATAGCCATATCTGTACCTCACATAATTGGAACCTTACCAAACAACACCGACATAACACAATTAATGTCGCCCTCCCAGAGCATTAGTGTATCTGTGGACAGGGATAACAATTCTGTCAGTTTTTGAAAAAGTTCTGACTCCAGAACATTCGAAGTGTTGGAAATAGGCCCTCTCTGAAGGGTCACCCCAAACATTTTGCTTTCCTCCTTCTCTTTTTCTGACCTTCATTTTTTGGCCTTAGGACTCTGAGCACTTTACCACTTCTGTCCAGTGCTAAAGTGCAAGTGCTTCTCCCCTAAATATGGTGAGGTGATACTAGTGTATTCTCAATTGGGATATTTAGTTTACTTATAAATCTCTTGTAAAGTGCTATACCATATACCCAGGGCCTGTAATATAAATAGCACTAGTGGGCCTGCAGCACTGATTGTGACACCCACACAAGTAGTCTTTCAAACCTCTCAGGCCTGCCATTACAGGGCCTGTGTGTGCAGTTTACTGCCACTTCTACTTGGCTTTCAAAACCACTTGCCAAACCTTAAACTCCCCTTTTATTACACGTCACCCCTAAGGTATGCCCTAGGTAGTGCTAAGGGCAGGGTGCTGTGTAAGTAAAAGATAGTTTCACAAAATTCGAGTATATCGAAAAAAAACCTAACCTATGGGGGAACTAGGATTCAACGAAAGTTCGTTGTAATCACGTTACTAGAAAAATGACTCTTTTTCTAGAGACCCCTCACCCACCAGGGTTTCCCCTAGGTGGCATGCTTCATCATTGGGGTTCCTCTCAATCCTCTACGGATTGAGGCGTGCTGCAACTTGCAAACTACATAGGAGCACTTAGTTATGGACTATGTGAGGTGCAGTGATGTGGAGTGGAAGGAAGATAAGTCTTAAAAATACCTAACTAGTGAGCTACTATTTTATTCCCGCCCCCAGCTGGTATGGTTAAAATCAGGGGTTAATACCAGGGAGAAACCTGACCTAAATGAGTTTGGTTCCCCTAGTATTGCGTCTGTATCAACCTGTTTCGAGCTGTCCCCTACAAGCTCTTCATCAGAACTACATGGGGTCCAGCCCCGTGCATACCACTCCTAATAAATCCTATAATGAGGATACAGTGAAGTGCACACCTAATGTGTATACACAAGATACATACGGTTACTTAATGATATTCCGTATCTGTAAAAGAAGAAGCAAAGAGATACATTAAAAACAACTGCTGCCCACGCACAGGCCGGCAGGCCATATAGGCTTCTAAATACTTGCAGCTCCTTACCTAGATCAATGCACCCATATATAGTGGGTGCACTTAGTGTCTATGTTGTGTGCTCATCTAGTGTGAAGTGAATGTGTCACATTCGATGCCAGTGAAAACACTCTTAATGAAAACTAGTGAGAAAAGACATCACGTGATAAACAAAACGTAAAATACATGTAGCATAAGATGACACGTACTTCTATTTAGGCAATACTATTGCCTCATGGTCAACAACAGGGGTAGAGGGGCTTGTAGTCACACCCTAGAAATGGAGATAAGACACTTATTTAGCCATTTTGTTCTAAAGATAAAAAGATAAAAACCGGAGGATGGCAATTCCTCACCGGAGTACAGCAAGGCCCCCTTCTCTTTGTACTTACTTCATCAAAGCACGCCTCTCGGTTCGTTACCTACTTCTGTCACTGGAGACCGCATACTAATGCGTGTGTCTGCCAGGCTGCTATTTGAAGCAGTCGGCGTGGAAGTGCCTTGTCAACCTGCTGAACTACTAGACCGTGTACTATCAAACAAAATGGCCGCCCCCATTGGGATAATGGCGGGGCCATCTTAGTAGTATACCGATCCTTTATTTTTCGTTTAAAACTGATTATAGGCACAACCGTGGTGAGACAACGGGGGGAGGGGGTTCTTTTGTTTGTTAGTAATTGGCCCCTGTAAGTATTAATTCATATACAGTAGGCCTGAACCTGGAAGTGTCCTTTTTGTGCATTACTCATGATGACTACTGATGTTCCATGCACCAGCCGGGCTACGGACTCCACTTATGATGTCCAGGGCATTTCTATGACGCCTCTGGTGCACTGTGTAGCCTCTGGTAACCAGAGTCATAGATGTAACACTTGTCCCTAGGCGGAGAATATAACCTAATGGGGCTGGATCATCAGGTGCTCAAGAATAAGAATCATGCAGGTTATGCCACTACACAGATGGTATTTAGGTGTGTGGTATATCTTTACAGAAGATGGTTTTCGGGGCTTGGTGAGATCCAGACAGGCTACTCCTAATGGATTAGCCAACGAAGAACCCCCAAGGGATATTGTCATTTAATCCCTCTGTGTCTGTGCAGAGTTTATACACCCATCGCTGCTCCTTTTCCAATAGTCTATGTTCCAAATTATCAATGTGACTAAGGTGTTCTAAAACCACCCATTTCAGATCGTTAGGTGTATGTTTATGTTCCATGAGATGTGAGGACATGTTTGTGGTAATTCGGTGACACCTGATGTTACTGCGGTGTTCGCATATCCTGATGCTTACTTTTCTTGTAGTCATACCTACATAATGTAGGTTGCATGGGCAGGTTATCATGTATACTACGCCTGTAGTGTTACAATTCGCTAGCTTATGTAGTTCCCAGCTCATTGTGTTATTGAATGACACTTTCTTAGTAACGGTGGTAAGGTGGCACACACTACAATTACCGCATGGGGAATGGCCTGTGGATGGTTTACCGAAAACTGATTGATTCCTATCTCTGTTCGTTACTGCTTTTGGGCGGGTACGCACCAAAATGTCTTTCAAATTCCTCCCACTCTTGTGGAAGAACATTGGTTTTGGGATGTCGAGTTTTCCGCTGTTTAGAATGTGCCAGTGTTTTTTGACTATCTTGGTAACACGATCAGAGGCAATGGTAAAGGTTGTGATGCAGATAGGTCTTCTGTCTTTCCCGGTGTTCTGTTTTGAATGTGTCTCAAGTAGGGCATCCCTGTGGTTATTGGCTGCTCTCTTTGTTGCTTTTGATACCAGACCTGCTGGGTATTTTATTGTTAGTAGTTTATCTGATAGCCTTTTGGCTTGTATTTTGAAGTCTCTGGTCTCAGTGCAATTCCTCCTCAGCCTGAGGAACTGGCCAAAAGGGAGATTCTCCTTTAAATGTCTTGGGTGGAAGCTATCGTAAAGGAGTAAACAGTTTTTGGTGGTGGGTTTTTCATGTGTCGTTGTCTTCAGGTACCCTTCCACTGCATAGATATTGAGGTCAAGGAATGCCAACTGAGATCTGCTCATGGTGTGAGTGAATCTGAGATAATGTCTTGAAGATTCAGCCAGGCGATAAATTCATCCGCTCTGGACTCTTCGCCCTCCCAAATCAGCAGAATATCATCGATGTACCTTTTCCAAAGTGTGATGTGTTGGCAATATGGGTTGGTGTCTGTCAGGATTTTGTGCTTCTCAAGGTGGTGCACGTATAATCCGGCCACACTTGGGGCAAATGTGCTGCCCATACTGGTCCCTTGTTGTTGATAGAACAAGGTGTTCTCAAAACGGAAAATATATGCTCTGTCAGGGCCCACTTGCAGCACTCCAACACCAGATGTCTCGGTGTGTGGTAGGTCCAGTTCTCATCATACAGGACCTCCTCAATGATGTCTAAGGTCTCCTTATGTGGTAGGCTGGTATACAGGCTTTCGACGTCCAACCCTATGAGGATGCTAGTTCCTGGGTTGAACTGCAAGTCTTTAAGAAGACAAAGTACCGCCTTTCTGTCCTGTAGGTATGTGTTTGCTCCTTGTATCAGAGGACGTAAAAAGGCATCAGCGATTTTTGAAAGGGGATCCAGTATGGATCCTATACCGGAAACAATGGGTCGTCTGGGCGGGTCCTCCAGTGACTTGTGTATCTTTGGTATGGTGTAGAAATAAGGGGTTATCGGGTGGGTGTTGATCAGGAAATCCCCTTCTTTCTTGGTAATCCAATCGTGCAAGATGGCCTCCTCCACCATGCTTACGATTCCTACTCGTAGGCGTTCTGTAGGGTTGTCTCGGATGCGTAGGTAGTTCCTCTCATGTTCAAGTAGTCGTATACACTCTCGGCGGTATGCCTCAGAGGTCTGTAGCACAATGGCGCCCCCTTTGTCTGCCGCTTTCACAACTATGCTGGTGTCGTCGGCCAGTTGTTGGATGGCTTCATGTTCAATTTTGCTTGGGTTGTGGAAGATTTTGATGGCCCTTGGATCAATCTCCCCTACTTCCTTTAAGATAGCTTTTTCAAAGGCTAGGAGTTCCACAGGCAATGTGGCTGATGGGGGGGTGAAGTTGGATTTCAGATGTAGGCCTGTGTCTCCATTTCTGGTGTCTGTTGTTGGTTTGTTATCAACGTAGACCTCTAGTTTGATCTTCCGGATAAATTCGTTCAACTCGCAGCTCAGCTTGAATTTGTTCAGGCTTGGTGTGGGGACGAATCCTAAGCCTTTTTCCAGTGCTCCCAGTTGGGTGGGTGATAGAGTTTTGCCCGACAGATTGACCACTAGACTGGGTGGTTGCCGGTAGTAGGGTTGTTCAGAGGGAGGACTGGGTTTTTGCTGGTAGTAGGGTTGTTCGGAGGGAGGACCATTTTGGTATTCACAGAAGGCACTTACTTACTCATTTTGAGTAACTTACTCATTTGTGTAACTTACTCATTTTGGTATTCACAGAAGGCACTTACTCATCGATGAGTAAGTGCCTTCTGTGAATACCAAAATGAGTAAGTTACACAAAATGAGTAAGTTACTAAAAATGAGTCAGTTACTCATTCTGGTATTCACAGAAGGCACTTACTCATCGATGAGTAAGTGCCTTCTGTAAATACCAAAATGAGTAAGTTACACAAAATGGGTAAGTTACTAAAAATGAGTCAGTTACTCATTTTGGTATTTACAGAAGGCACTTACTCATCAATAAGTAAGTGCCTTCTGTAAATACCAAAATGAGTAAGTTACACAAAATGAGTAAGTTACTAAAAATGAGTCAGTTACTCATTTTGGTATTCACAGAAGGCACTTACTCATCAATAAGTAAGTGCCTTCTGTAAATACCAAAATGAGTAAGTTACACAAAATGAGTAAGTTACTAAAAATGAGTCAGTTACTCATTTTGGTATTCACAGAAGACACTTACTCATTGATGAGTAAGTGCCTTCTGTGAATACCAAAATGAGTAAGTTACACAAAATGAGTAAGTTACACAAAATGAGTAAGTTACTCAAAATGAGTAAGTAAGTGGCTTCTGTGAATACCAAAATGAGTAAGTGCCTTCTGTGAATACCAAAATGGTGTTAAGTTTAGGATTTTGTCTTAAGTTAGTTCTGTGAATCGGGCCCCATGTATCTGGCAAGTCTCCAACTTCAAGTCAAAAGAATCTGTGTTCATTCATAGCATATGGAGAGTACTCCACTTGGTTGAATAACATCAACATTTAGCGGACATTTGAAATTTTGGACACTGATTTGATGCTTAAGATATTATTGATTGTCTACTGGAGGCATTTTTGTCTTCGTCATTGGAGGTGTTTAGTTGCCGCTTCTAATCCTTGGAGCACCATTGGCAATTAACAGATTGAAAAATTTAAAATGCAGGATTTTGCACAGCGTTAACCCTGCCATTTCCTTTTCGGACGAACAATACTAACATGTGCAGCCTATTTCTAAAATAATATTGTGGCATAAAAATAAATGAATTACATTTAGCTGTGCAAATGTGGCCTACAACATGCAGTTAGGCTAAAATAAAGGCCTAAGTAGAAACTCACAACACCCCCCCTGGGTCGGGAAAGGAACTTAGAAACTAACTAGATAGCAAAAACATAAAGCACAAGATAAGCAAATTCAATGCTTTGCTGATAAGTATGTTATACAAAAAAATTATAATGATAATAATTAAAAAAAAATCAGTTTTGAAAAACTTGGCCAAATTAAGGTGTATGGGAGGCATCCATAATGTCTTCCATGAGTTCAATGGAAAGCAAATCCAGATGGATTCCATCTCTGCAGACGATAACTCCACAATTGCCCAGTTTGAATCATCCAGGGAACAGGCATGATCATCGTTATCAGCCGATGCTGAGGTAGTATCCAGGCAATTTGCAGCCATGTTGTTAGAGCCAAAGTTCAATGTGCTCTGTGCCGAACCACTCATCTCCTCTGAAGGGAGGGGCTCATACTTTGCATTGTGCAGCAGCCGCAAGCCCATGGGACAACTCTGAAAATGGGTAGTTAGAGGACTCATCAACAAGTTCATGTCCAGAGGAACAGGTGTTTGCAGAGCCAGGAAAATATCCAGTGCCCATTCGAAGGGGGGCACCATAGGCAATGAAACACAGGTTGGATGCAGGTAAACCAGACAGGTCAGAATGAACAAGGCCAGCAGTATTAGATCCATTAAAAATGTGATTGACTAATTCGCCGAAATGTAGTAGGAGGTTGGTGGTTAACAAGGACTGTATTTCACTGGATGTCCTTGCGCCTTGTAATACAAAAGTTTCTCGAGTAGATGGTAGTACTACATCTTTTTAAAACAGTAGTGCTTTGAGTCTGCTAAGCTTGTTAAAGTTTTCATTCAAAGTTGGAATTGATGGCCACAACAAGCTATTAAAGCCAATTTGAGTGGGAGGGAAGAGCATGTTGTTTCAGCAAGTCACTATTTGGGAAACCGATAAAATATATGGGATCCCAGTTTTCATTCCACAACAATCCTGATCACTTATCATTAAATAGCTTCCATTTTAAAGAACTTGAATAAGGGGGACTATTGAAGGGACTGGTATTCCTTTTAGAAAACAGGCCATATTAGCTACTGATGCATTACATGCGATATGAATGAAAAGGGGCCAGATGTACGGCGCGCAAAATAGCGCCTCGCAAATTGCGACTCGCAATTTGCGAGGCGCTATTTTGCATGTACAACAGTGTTTTGACCACTGTTTGCGATTCCCAATGGGGTCGCAAATTGCGAGGCTCATTAATATTAATG
Organism: Calotriton arnoldi; assembly: GCA_963921515.1. Lineage (NCBI taxonomy): Eukaryota > Metazoa > Chordata > Amphibia > Caudata > Salamandridae > Calotriton > Calotriton arnoldi. The sequence continues at coordinate 284,622 of CAWUFW010016369.1, read as the reverse complement.
AGCCTTACGCAATTTGCGAACCCATTGGGAATGACAGGCCCTCCCAGGTATGTTGGCCTGCTGGGCTCAGCAGACCACCATGTCTGGGACTGCTTTTCAATAAAGCAGTTTTTTTTTTTTAAATGCAGCCCATTTTCCTTAAAGGAAAACGGGATGCATTTAAAAAAAAAAAAAATTGTAACGTTTTTGTTTCATTTTTTAAGGGCAGGTAGTGGTCCCTGAGACCACTGCCTGCCCTTAAAAAATATTTTTAGAGACAGTCACAAAGTGGAAGGGGTCCCCTGGGGACCCCTTCCAAATTTCGACTGCATTACTGCCCTCTTGAAGAGGGTGGTAATTTGTGAGTGCTTTGCGACCGCAATTGTGGTCACAAAACATTTGTACATTGATTTGCGGACGCAATTAGGAAGGGAACGCCCCTTTCCTAATTGCGACTCGCAATTCCTAAATAGCGAGTCGCAAATAAATTGCGACTCGCTATTTAGGAATTGTACATGGCCCTGTAGGTTTTTGAATGCGCAAACTGGTCAAAACCCGTTTCAGCATGCAAAAATGGGTTGTACATCTGGCCCAAGGTGTTTACAAACAAGTGAATGTCCCACAGAAGAGTCGCATTCCTTTCCAGTAAGGAAGATCTCTTTGTTGGCACGTTCAGAATGATAAGAAAATGGGAGCGAACATAACTTATGAATGAAACTGCCTCCTAGGGGTTCATATCTACCAACAGGGAAATGTTTTATGCAAGCTGTGAACTGGAGGTTGAAACTGGAATGATATTACGCCATGTATAACCAGACAGTGAAAGGTGTTTCTGCTATTGTAAATGGGAGCTGTTCTAACTTCTTGATATTTAACATAGTCTATGTGCATCTTTATTAGCCATGAGTCGTTGTTTACGTGTCAGATTGAATGGCAAGAATAGATGGCTAGAATTAAGGTAACACCAAGAGACGAGGCCATTTTTAAGAGTTTGAAGTGTCCAGCTAAACTGCATGTTAGATCTAAGCTGACTTTGTCCAAAGTATATTGGAGTATAAGGAGTTTTTAAGGAAAACAGTAACCCAATCCATGGTGGTTTCCCGTCTCAATTATTGTAATTCCCTTTATCTGGGTTCTTCTAAATACGTTACAAAACGACTTCAAGTTGTGCAGTACACAGCAGCTAGGCTTCTCTGCAAATCCCAAGTCATGAATCAGTAAGGAAGCATCTGAAACAGCTTCATTGGCTCCCGATTGATGCAAGGATAAAATTTAAGGCCCTTTGCTTGACACATAAAGCAATAAACAACAGAGGTCCCCCTAAAATCAGAGGCCTGGTTGTACCACATGTCTCTAATAGAAATCTAAGCTCATCCCAAGAACTCCTTCTCAGAACCACAAGAATTGAGAGAGCAAGATGGGGTGGCAGATCCTTTTCACATGTGGTACTTAAGCTCTGGAATGCCTTGCCCCGCGAATTGAAACTTCTAGAAGTGAAAGCCAGATTCAGGAAAAAGTTAAAAACATAGCTATTCCCTCAGTAACTTTAACATATTTCCCCTCCGCAGCTCGATCACTTAGCGCTGGGAAGCCTTTGGGCAGCTATGCGTTCTATGAAACTTTTAACAATAATAATAATAATGAAGACATGTCACTTTGCATGATATCAAGTACAGATGACAAAATGGTATTCAAATTATAAATGCGAGAAGACAATGTATTAATTCTATTATCAACAACAGCAAGCACTTTATCCAAATTATATTGATCAATTTTTCTTAAACGTGCGCCACCTTTAATTTGTGACAATTTTCAAATGTCATTATATGTTGCTTAAATAAATCTTTTATAGCGTGGAGAATTAGGATCCAACAAGAAGTAGATAGGTCCATGCAATTGGAAAGAAGACAAAGATGCTGTTTTACTGCAGACAGTATGGAATGCCCCAACCATTGTTGACACAATTTCCACACCAAATATGTGGCTCAAAGCGGGGATAACGGGGGATGGGTCTGCTAGCCTTAACCCCCAGTGTGGAATACAAAAAATAAGCATAACAACCATTTTTATCTACTGGCCACAATAACTACCCATGAGGATCTTAGACTGTGGAATTAAATGGGCCATTTTGCAACATACTATTAAGCTGTTCTTCAGAGTATTTTGTTAAATGCTGCCAATTGTTAAATCGGACAATTGAAGGAATGTTTGGTGCCTTCAAGTCTTTAATTTTAACTAATCCTAGACACGTGGTCTGCTGAATGGTGTCATCCAAAAAAATCATTTGTGTTGGAATTAGGCAGGCTCAGAACAAGGTTTCTGTCCCCTGAACATGCCAAGGTTTGTTACCCCAAATTGATTTTATGTCAATGATACCCTTCCAATAATCATAGCCTTTTACAGCTAATTGGTTAACAAATGAGTCTGTATATATTAACTTAGTTTGTGTAAGCATATATTTCTTTGGTGGTGGTTTAGGGATAAGTTTGAAATGATATGACTTCAGGTCAGATGTGTCATATTCAGACAAATATGCAAATTTATCCTTGTATGTTTTTGAGCTCCCTTGTGGGGAGTGGGGCAATGTTCTCATTGTGTGTAATTAAAAAGTGTGCGTTGAACACTAGCTCGATGTAAATAGGAATGTCCATAATGATGGTAGCAGAACATTTCACTGTAATTAGCAGAATTTAAGTACAGATCCTCCTGATTCGAAAACAGTATAGTATTCCAGCCCTGAGAGCATGGAGTTTACAGTTTCAACATCCCAATCATCAGAATGCAACCCAGGTATAATTACATCACCCATAGAAACCGTAAATACAAAGGTAAATACAGAATTTCCGTAGGACCGAATAAATCGATGGGAACTTTATCCCAAACAATTGCATCTGGTACTGGAACAGCTTAAATGTTCGCAAAGTGTCTTTTCAGTTTATGTGAAGATGAGTGAGGCGACAATACCTCATTGATCAGTTCTGTAGCAGAGCGTTCTGGTAGTTAACGGCCATTAAGCAGCAAGAAAAAACAGTCACAAATCCAATCCTCAGGAATAGAAAAACCAAGGAAAGTGTTATCCAAACATATATCAAAGATGGGACCAGATAAGTGCGTTTCAGCCATGAAAAGAAAACACAAATCAATGTAGGAGTGTCTAAAACAGAAGTGTTAGAACTGGGGGTCTCTAGTTGGCAATGGTTTGCACCTTTGTCCAAATAGGGACCCTTGCTTCTAGTCAGGGAAAGGGGGATACACTCCTAAAGTAACCCCTGCTCACCCCCTGGTAGCTTGGCACGAGCAGACAGGCTTATCTCAGAGGCAGTGTGTAAAGCATTTGTGAACACATACAGTAACACAGTGAAAACACTACAAATGGACAGGCCCGGAGTCAAACAGACTCACAAAGAACAAAGAAAAGCGATGAAAACAAAGACGGCTCATGGCGTCGGGGAGATGCGGCTTCGTTGGCGCTGCACGGTGTCGGTTCTTTACGACCCCAGGAGAGGTGTAGACTCTGTTCCTTACTGCAGCACAGGGGAGGTGAGACGACGGTTCCCTACTGCGTCGGGGAGGTGACATCACGATGGCACCGAAACCACTGTTCGGTACGATGTCGCGATGTCGATAGATTCGGGGTCACCCACCTCGAGGATCCGCTCCGTGATGATGAAGTCGGCTTCGGAGTCGATGCGTCACAGCAGCAGGCGTCGGGCCCACGTCGCAAGTCGGAGCAGCGCTCACGACTTCGGGCAGGTTACGGTGTCGCTCGCTGGCGTCGATGTGGCACGGCAGCTGGCGTTGGGCCTACATCTCAAGTCGGAGCAGCGCTCACGGCTTCGGTGTAGGTTACGGCATCGCTCGCCGGCGTCGGTGTTGCATTTCCCTTCTGTAGCAGCTAAAACAGCAGTTCTAGATGCAGGCAGACAGAAGGGGTGAAGTCTTTGTGTCCCTGAGACTTCAGAACAGGAGGCAAGCTCAGTTTCAAGCCCTTGGAGATCTTTTCTTCAAGATGACAAAGCAAACACCAAAGTCCTTTTTCTCCTTTCCTTGGCAGAAAGTAACCACTGCAGGCCAACCCCAAACAGCAAACAGCACAGGGGCAGTACTCCTCCTTCAGCTTTTCCGGTTCTTCTCTTTGGCAAAGGTTTCTTGATTTCCCAGAAGTGATCTAAAGTTCTGGGGTCTGGGTCCCCCTTTTTATACACATAAAGTCTTTGTTCTCTGAAGGCAGAAAGTGTCTGTACCTAGTCAAAACCAGTTCCGACCTCCCTGGTGCAGCTTCCTGGCAGGAGGTGGAGACAGCATTGTTGAAAGCAGACCTGGCCCAGGTAGCTGAAAGGAAATCTCCTCCCCCTACTCTGTATTCTATGTGGGCTCAGGCAAGTGAAAGGAAATCTCTGCCCCCTACTCTCTATTCTATGTATGCTCAGGCAACTGAAAGGAAATCTCCTCCCCCTACTCTCTATTCAACCCAGGTCCTATCCAGCCCAGCCCTGACTCATCAGACTGCTGGAGCCAAGGCCCTCTCCAGCCCCCTGTCACTCACAAACCAGACAGTGAATGCACAAACCTAGCAGAGGCAGGCTGGATGGTTAGGCATGAAAATACCTACTTTCTAAAAGTGGTATTTTCAAACACAGAATGTAAAAATCACCCACACTAAAATATGTATTTTAACATTCTGAGTTCAGGCATATAAAACTTTATTTTTCTATCTTGTTGCTAGGGTAAGTTATGTATATAAGATGTTATAAACTAACTCCCCATTCTGGCCTATGAGAACAGATAGCCTTGCAATAGTGAAAAACGAAATTGGCTGTAATTCACTATCAGGACATGCCACACACATCAGGGCATGTCATACCTTTCACATACAATGCACCCTGCCCTTGGGCCTACCTTAGGGGTGACTAACATGTAGAAAAGGGAAGGTTTAGGGACTGGCAAGTGGGTGCATTTGCCAAGTCGACATGGCAGTCCCAGACTGCACACAGGTTCTGCAATGGAAGGCCTGAGTCACATTTTACAAGATGCTTCTGTGGGTGGCACAAGCAGTGCTGCAAGCCCACCAGCAGCATTTCATTTACAGGCCCTGGGCACACATGGTGCACTGTACTAGGGTCTGACATGTAAATCAAATAAGCCAATCATGGAATCACTAATCCATACAACAATTTACAATAGGGAGCACTTGCACTTTGGCACTGAACAGCAGTGGCAAAGTGCCCAAAGCATTTAAACCAGCAAAAACAGATGAGGCAACAGCAAAAAATGGAAGGGAGACCCACGCCAATGGTGCCAAGTCTAACAAGTAGAATCATCAAAAGAATCCAAAGAAAAATCTTCTCGACCCATATCATACCCAGAAGGAGTTTGTCAAAAAACTGGTGCCAGGGGGCGTGGCCTAGCGATCCAGTATGGTGGACGCGCGTTAGGCGAGCTCCGCTAAGCCCATATCTAAAATCCTATAGTTATCCTGTCTCGTCTGACAAATTTGCTTCCCCAAGTCTCCCGTAGCTGTTGAGCATTGCGTGGCAGTGTTTCTGACCCGGAGACGAGCCGGAACCGGGGAGATCACAGCGGCTGCCGTGGTGTGCGGCCCAGAGGCCTAGAGGGCGGAATTTAGGTGGAGCCTCCTGGGCGGCAGCGGGAGCATAAGACGATGGGCGTGGTGGCGCCGGAGTGCTCCAAGTGCTAGCGGGCTGGCAGAGAGCGGAATTCGTTCCTTGCGGCCGGCCCGGAGGGCTGGTCATGGATGCAGCGATACTTGTACAGCCGGGAGGTGGCCGGTGAAGACCCGGTGAGTGTGTTGCCCATCCCCCTCCCCCTCCGCCTCCTACAGTGAATCCGGCGGTCGGATTGGGCCACGGGGAGAGGGTGTCCAGAGGGCTCGCTGGGTGCCGGCATAGAGTGCGGTTCCTGCTGGGGTCCCTACGGCCTGGGACGGGATCGCTGAAGCTACGTGGAGGCCCGAGTGGAGGTCCGTGGGCCGATTCACACGGCCCTGTTTTCCGGCAGCAGCGGTACTGTGGCCTGCAGTGTGGGGACTGGCACGGAGGCTTCTGGGCCCCATAAGCCCTCTATGGACACCTAGTGGAGAGACTCTTTGGTCCCTCTGCTGCACAGTAGCGCTGTGGTTTGGGCCCGGTGCTGGGCTGTGTAATAATAACTGTAATTACAACAGACTTCCCCTGACTTCCGAGGAGGAGCGCCATTGAAGGCACTGGGGCGCGGTGCCACACAAGGGGCCTTTGGTGGAAGTGAGTCCCCGAGGATACTTAGAGCCCGGTGCGGGAATAACCGGTCCTGCACGGACACCTGTGGTTCCCCTAGTGGAGGCGAACAGTGGCTTTGCGGTGTGGGAGCCGGCTTGTGACCGTTGGATCCTATTTGTGCTGTTGATCTCTACCCTGTGGGGAGCTGGGCCTAGGCCTCATACACATCATGGAACCGGTGCGGGGGACAAGATATCCCATCCTGATCATCTGGCGGCAGCGCTTGAGAGGACAAGGGGACACCCACTAGGGGTGGGGGAGGTTCGACTGTCCGCGGAGGCGGCCGGGTTAGCGCTTGGTGTGGCTTGTGGGCAGGAGGTCTCCGTCCGAGTCCTGCTTATCCAAAGGTTCACAGCAGAGCAAGACATTGACAGCCGAGGACCGCGAGGGAGAAGATCTACGCCCCACAGGCAGTTTAAGGGTGGTCTGTGCTGGAGGCCCATCTGGGGGCTACGGAACCGCCATTTTGAAAGGTAGGCGCCAGGACTGCATCATGACTAAAGATAAAATGGCAGGGGGATCTGCTAAGCTGAGCACACTGGACCGCTATGCCGGAGCCGGGGCCTCGACTGCCAACCAGGGAGGTGCACAGGAGGCATTCCGTACAATGCCGCACTCATGGCGGCCATCACACATTCTAGGGCCGCATTGAAAGCAAAGATTGGAGAGGTGGGTTCTGATGTCATGCTCCTAAGACAGGATCTTCGGAACGTGGAGCGCATTACTGAAGCTGAGACCAGGGTGTCGGGTGTGGAGGACTCGGTCGCTACCATGCAGAAAAAAGTTGCGTCCCTGGAGACGATCACCAGGGGTCTGGCCTCGTGGGTGGAAGACACGGAGGGTAGGGCCAGGAGAAACAAGCTTCTCTTTGTGGGATTCCCCGAGGGATGTGAGGGGGGGACATGGAACAGTTCCTCACTGGGTGGCTCAGGAGCTGGCTCCCTCCAGAGTCGCTGTCCTGTTGCTTTGTGGCTGAAAGGTCGCACAGAGCCCTGATACAGAAGCCGCCCCCGGGAGCCAGACCGAGGCCTGTCATTGCGAAGATTTTAAATTACCATGACAGGGATGCGATTCTCAAGCAAGCCAGAGCCAAGGAACCCCTGATGTTCGAGAACACTTGCATCCTCATATTTCCGGACTATACGAGAATGGTCCAACAGAAGCGACAGTCATTTATGGCAGCCAAGGCCCGTCTTCGTGAGCTGAAACTCCCTTATGCGTTGCTGTATCCCGCCAGGCTGAGGGTGGTGTTCCAATCACGTACGCTATTCTTTGAATCGCCAGAAGATGTATTTAATTGGGTGGATGTAGCTGTGAAGATTCGGCCCCGCACGCCGCCCAGGTTGGAGTCAGACTCCTTGTCCAGTGATGTCCTCCGTAGGCCACTCAAGCTCAAAATCAAAGGAACTAGGAGGTCAAGATCTAGACGCTGCACTAAATCCTGCAGTGGTCCTAACAGCTCCACTTCGGTGCCCCGGCAGGGGTCTTTGGCCTCATAGCCACGTCAGGACTCTCCCGGATGGGGAACTGCTGGTGACATTTGTTCAGTCCGACGAAACATTTGCAGGGGCTAGTACCTCTGTTTGACTCTCAATAGTCAAGGGGAACGCCCGTTATCTATGGGCAAGTTATTGGGGAACCATTGGGGGGGCTGGGCGGGGGGCTCCCGTTGGGGTCCACAAGCCACCTCCGCCGCGACAGATACTTCAGTTGTTTTGAGGTATAAGGAGGGGGGTTGGGGGAAGTTGGGGTATGTAGTTTGTATGTTTGCACTGCGTTCCTGCCACACATGGCCACAGTTTGCACACTGGCTTATAGCTGTCCCACACATCGAAGTTCAGAGAACTTTAGATGGCAGTGCCAATAGACAGGGCGCGGCTTCAGCCCGGGGACCTCCGAATAGTGAGTTGGAACGTCAGGGGGGCACTGGATAAAATCAAAAGAGGGGCTATACTCCAACAGGCCAAACGATACCGAGCAGATGTCCTGATGCTTCAGGAGACACATTTATTGGGTACTAAAGTATTGTGTCTCCTCTGCTATGGCATGTTCAAGTGTACCATTCTGGCTTCACCAGGGGGCCCCGTGGGGTTGCGATTTTACTTCATCGTAGGGTCCCATACCAACATATTATGACATGGACAGACATCCAGGGGAGATACGTTTTTATTAGGGGTACCATATGTGAGGAACAGGTGGTGTTGGGATGTGTGTATGCCCTCCCGCCGCTGCAATGGGCATTAGTTGAGCACCTCACGACCCTGATGGGCCGACATGCCGGAAGCGTTGGCAATAGTAGGGGGAGATTGGAACGATGTAATGGATTTGGCCATGGATAGATGGAGAGCAGGGGGATTCTCCAAGGTCTCCCACGTTACCAAACTAAATTCCTTGGTGAAGGTATTGGGATGGGTGGATCCTTGGAGGCGGCTGCATGGAGAGGAACAAGGATACACATATTTTTCGTCAACACATGATTCTTACTCCCGCCTTGATTATATTTTTGTACCGATGAAAGCTGTCGGAAGGGTGAGGGCGGTGGAGATTCTCCCAAGTGTCTGATCACTCAACAGTGGTACTGATGGTGCAGTTGGGTCCTGAGAAACAACCCTTTCGTTGGCGTCTCCCCCCCTGGCATCTGCAGGATGAGAAATATCGGGAGCACATGGGGCAGGCAATCGAGCAATACCTGGATACGAATATGGGAACAGTAGCTGAGGCCGCAACCTTGTGGGAGACCATGAAGCCCACCTTGCGGGGGGTAGACATCTCATTCTGTGCGACAGCACGTCGTACCCGGCGGGAATCACTTCTGCGGTCGGAGGCCCATTTAATGGTGCTAGAGCAGAGTAGTAGGGGGGAGGGTGGCAGTGTGGTGCGCCTACAGCTGGCGTTGGCACGACAGTTCCATGCCGACACTCTGTTGGAGGAGGCCCGCCTCGCGTGGCTAGTGTCCCACAGCAGAATATACCAATGGGGCAACAAGTCCAGTAAATTACTACATAGACTGTGTCAAAGGGCCTTGCGACCTCAGGTACTTCCAGATATACTGGGTCCAGACGGACGGGCTCTCAGTGACCCATCGATTATAGCGGAGAGTTTTGCACGTTACTTTGCAGAGCTCTATTCCCCCAGGGAACTCCTGCAGGAAGGCATGATACACCGTTTCCATGCTGACCTACCGCCTCGTGCCCTCTAAGACGAGGCACGAGCAGACCTTGAACTTCCGCTCACCGAAGAGGAGATTTGCACTGCGTTGGGAGACTTGAACTCTGGAAAGGCGCCGGGCCCAAATGGGTTCCCTTGCAATTTTTTTAAGCGGTACTTTTCCAGACTGGGGTCTCATTACCTCCAAGTGGTTGATAAAGCAAGGGACCGGGGTCGTCTACCAAGAGATTGGACACGCGGAAGTGGTCGTATTCCATAAACCAGGCTGGCCCCCAGACCAGCATGCTTTGGATCGACCCATCTCCTTATTGAATCTTGAAGCCAAAATTCTGGCCAAAGCATTGGCCAACCACCTCCAACCTCATATTACCACCTTGATCCATCCCGACCAGGCTGGATTTATGCCCCAGAGGGCTACGCGACACAATATCTGACGAGTCCACATGGCCATAGCCACCATCCAGGGAAAGGGAGTGCAGGCCGCTCTCTTGCTGGCCGATATGGATAGGGCATTCGACTCCCTTAGCTGGGTGTATTTGTTCGCACTCTTAAACCGTCTAAACATCGGCCCGCGATTCTTGTCATATCTAAAGCTGTTATATACAGATCTCAAGGTGTCGGTGCGGGTTGCGGGATCCACCTCCTTCACATTTTCAATAGGCAGGGGCACCCGCCAGGGGTGTCCCCTGTTGCCATATCTCTTTGCTCTAGCCATGGAGCCCTTGGCGGCGTGGGTGCGGATGGATGCACAGGTGGCAGGCTTTGAGTGGGACCATGGGCTCTCGGACCGCATTGCTTTATATGTGGATGATGTCCTATTCTTTCTAACAGATATAAACAAGACGGGACCGAGGCTGCTTCACATTATGCAAATGTTTGGTGAATCATCGGGCCTTTTCATGAATCCGCGTAAATCCACTTTGTGGGTGCTGGGGGGAATCGCAGGCCTGGGGCCTTGGGCCTCGGCATTGCAGGTGATGACAGAGGGTGTGAAGTACCTGGGTGTCTTCCTATCAGATTGGCCGAGAGTGGCATGGGACAGAAATATCATCCCGGTATGGACACGGGTACGCGAAGAGATGAAAACTTGGTCGCACATGCCCCTTTCTATCTATGGCAGATCGGCTATTTTAAAAATGGTGTTGCTGCTACGCCTGCTATATCAATTGCAGAATCATCCATATCCGGTACCTCCTATGTGGGTTCGGCAGGTCGACGCGGCATTGGGACAATTTCTGTGGGCAGGGGGGCATCCAGAGTGGCGCTGCGGACCTGCTTTCAGTCGACATATTGCGGGGGGCTGGCCACGTCTGATATCCAATCCTATTATATGGCATCGCATCTCTTGGTGCTGAATGAATGGTGGTATGGGGACAGGCAGGACCCCGCATATGCAGTGGAGAGAAGATGTATGGGGGAATCCACCCTACATACCATTTTGTACTCAGCGCCCCTACGCAACTCTCTACCATCGGCCACTCGAGTGGTATTCCAAGTGTGGAAACAGTCCCTCCGCAGGATGGGGTGGTGGAACAAGTTGTCTAGGGAAACCCCACTGTGGCACAACGGTCGCTTGCCGCAGCTGGCAGCGCTATCCGGATTCCGAGGGTGGGATAACATAGGGGTCTCCACATTAGGGGATGTAATGCGAGGCATGGTTCTGAAATCATTCCAAGATCTTCAACAAGAATATCACATGCCCAAAACCCAGTTTTACAAATACCTTCAACTTTGGCATGCCATTCTCCCTAGCATCTCGGGATTAGAGGCTCTTCCCGAATTCAGTCCAATTGAGGCCAAGGTCTTCATGGGTGATCTGCAGGATCATAAAATATCAAAGATCTATCAGTCGCTAGTGACTCATAGTTCCAATACACTGGATAAACTCAGAGATGCATGGGCTGGGGATCTTGGCCAACTAGACGGAGATGATTGGATGGACGCACTGGCTTCCCCTAGGGGAGTAGTGATAGCAACGCGGTTGTGTCTTATTTAATTTAAATACCTTCACCGGGTTTACTATACCAGGCTCCGGTTGTGGAGGGCGGGTCTTGTGGCATCCCCGATATGCCTACGATCTGGTAAGGAGGAGGGGTCCCTAATGCATACAATCTGGCACTGCACAGCACTTATGAAATTTTGGAGAGGGGTCTTGGCCTGTCTTGCGGAAGTGTTGAGGGGGAAGCTCCCCTCCTTGCCAAGATTGGCAATTTTACATACTATGGAGGGTATAGGGGGTAACATTTACAAGAGGCACTTTCTACTGTTGGGGCTGACATTGGCTAAACGGGATATATTAGCGAGGCTGTGGAAGGCGACGGCCCCACCTTCTCTTTCGGCGTGGAAGAATGGCCTGGACTTCTGCATGGGGTTAGAGATCCCAATATTTAAAGCCAGGGGTTGCCCGCAAAGCACCCCAAAATTTGGAAACGGTGGGTAGACTACCGAGGCCTCGACTTGGACCCGGTGCCCCCGGTGGATGCATCTATATCTAGGTTGATATGTGGGCCCAAGGGTAAGGGACCAGCTATGTAGTGAGGGAACTGATGTGTTGGGATGAGCGGTGTGGTGGCAAACGAAACGCAGTAGTGGATTGGTGCAATGGGGGGGTTCATCGCGTTTATGTTATAATGTTTTCACTGACTATGATAATAAGAATGTATAAATCAATTGTCAATAACAATAATTTGCAATGTTTAATATGGCAGATGCTTCCTGGGTCAAGGAGCACTGCACTGTACATGACCGTTGACACAATAAAATCTGGTTTAAAAAAAAAACCAAAAAAAACAAATGGTGCCACAGGTATAAATAGGTCTAGAAAAATCCAAAAGCAGTGGATCTGTATAAGCAACATCAACTGCAGCAGACACAGTGGTAATAGCAATACTCACTTCAGTTGTGTTGCTGGTAGTTGCAGCAGATGCAAGAAGTAACTGTAGTGCATTCTCCACCTCCCCCACCCCCAGCAGGGGTGAAATAGCTTCGGTGGTGCTCACGAGCTGTAGAGGAATTTCCTGTATGGTAGCAAGAGAAATTAGGGAACTACCAAGGACTCCTCGTGGCCTACTGTTGAGAGTTGGCCACATGATGTAACTTGATCAATGGAGACAAAACAATTGTCTTTAGAACCAGGAAGCAGTGGTAAGATTACAGTTCTTGTACCTTGAATGCCAAGGATTGGCACCGGTGCGTTGGGCCAAACTCCTTCTTTACCGCCACCTTCTCTCGCACGAGATCCCCAATTTGTGGAATCCAGCCGAAAGGTTCTGGTTTCTCCTTGATTCCTGCAGAGGCAGATGTCTTCAACTGCTCATTGGATTGGGTGTCACGGACATTTTGTAGATCCTGTAAGACAGCACAACGGTCATTTACGTCAAAGGGCATGGCCCCCGTCACAATGTCTGGACCGTCAAGGTTGCGAACGTACATTTTGATGCCAAAAAGGACGTTGTATGGGGTCTGGCCACCTAGAGATCTTTTAGGGAGATTATTAAATGCTCTTTGTACCCTATATAGGTGATGGATCCAACTGCATCTTGTGCTTAATACTCTACCTGTTAAGGACTACTTTCAGTCAGAGTTCATCCTCTCCACAACAGAATTGCCCTCTGGCCGATATGGAGAGAAATAATGCACCTGTACATGCAGGGAAGCCTTAGTATCCCGGTACACTTTAGAAGCGAAAGCCGGGCCGTGATCCCAATGGAATGTGTCCCGATAAAGACTTGCATGTCTTTAATAACAGTGCGAGCATCAGCTGAATGCTGTGGCCAAACCCAGAGGAACCTGGAGCAAGAATCAACTACAACTAGGATAAATTTAAATGTAGTTATTATGAGGTGGGGTTGAGGGAGGTCTGGTCTGAAATGTTAAGATACTTCTTTTAACTTTACCAAGACACTTGGATGCAATTTGATTTGAGCCCATCCACTGCGGAGGAGGACTGAGGAGGGGGCCAAGTCCAACACGAGCCGGGAGACCATCACGGGAGCGGGAGTGTGCTGGACTACACTTCCCAGACTCCCTTGCTATGCCTGTCATCGCCCCAGCACCAGGAGGCGCCTTCAAAGCCCCAGCGTGACACCCGCAGCGCGGGACGCGCACGGTCGAAGCCCGGACCAAGGGCGGTCCCATCTGTGCCCGTCTGGGACCGTCAGAGGCCGGGCTGGGCCACAGCTCTAAGCCCCTATAGCGGGTGTGATCTGGGTCTGAGGACTACCTGTTTAAGTAAGTCTGCTGATTTGTATGTGTGTAACTAAAGAATAATAATGCCTAAAAGAAAGGTGCGCCATGCAGCTAACATAGCAAATGCACCAGGTCAAACGTCATTGCTGACCTTTTTCTCCGGGGCAATGGGGGCCATCGAAGAACAGATTAACTCAGTAGAGGAGTCATTATCTAAACGAGGACGGGGCCGTGCTCCAATCCCCCCAAACGAGAACCATATAACACAGGGTGCCCACAATGGCTGCATATTAGAATGACTCAGCGGAGGACTCACGACCCCCCCCCCAAGCGTAGTAAAAATCCAGGAAACTCAGAGGGATCCCAATTACAGAAAAGGGGAGGGCAGACCCCGGTGAAGCGGCTAAAAAATACACAAAGTAAGAAAAGGAAAACCCCGGGTAAACAGCTATCACTAAAATCACTTACACGTAAAAACACTGCTACCAGTAAAAAACATACAAGCGCTGCCCAAATGGAGGCCCAAACATTGGCGTTGGAAAATATATCCAAAAGTATAGATGCAATGCACACTTACATGGTGGGAGCCTTGGAAAAACTGTCTGAGAGAGTTGTAAACCTGGAGGGTCACTTAATGGGGAAAAGTAACAACAACAAAAAAGTGACCACACAGACAGGTTCACATTTAAATGGACCTATTGGCACGGGTCTAACATCTACTCCAACTACACCAGTGCATGACACTACTAGACCCCCATTACACAGACCCATGCCAGGTATGGTAGAATCAAACAATAAAAAAAGACAAAATAGGCTGATGGCAGATAATGTTATCTCTGAAAAAGCTTAGGGACAATTCCCGGTAGCTTAAGGCATAACCAAAACCAACCATTCCATAATTGACTTGACTTGCCTCCGGCAGCCACGCCGTATGTAGTAATTCTGGCCAACGTCCCCACCCTTTCGACATCAGAACATGAATCCTGAAGTGAACTTCGTAATAAGTCACTCTATTGGCTGGGAAACCATACCGGTTTTTGTGATGCACTATTTAAAAACTTTAAAATGGCAAGAAGAGTTGCTTGGTTGCGTAAAGAACGAAAAGTACTCCGGGGAGATTGTATAGCCCTGACGTTTAGTGACCCCATGTTAGTCCGTGCTATCTTAACTAAGGTAGGGAATGTCTCCTACGATCATGACGAAATTAACGTATTGCCGTTAGGAGCTTTTTATCTACCTCATCCACTCATAGGCAGGCCTGATCCTAGAAAATCTACAGGGGACTCCCATATTCAATCCTTAACTCGAGGAAACATCCCACTCCATAACCGTTTTGAACCACTAACCTCGTTGGAGGAATTAGATTGACTAACTCACAGTTTAGGGCGAGAGACGGTTTATAGGAAGGCGGATCTACCACCTCAGAGGGGAGACCCTATGCACACTAGGGAACACGACACCCGCATTCAAGATGAGAAAGCTAGAGGCAATTCATCCCACAAAGAAAATAACAGGGAGTTGGGGATCACAAGTGTAGACTCACCTAAAAATCAAAGTAGTGATGATAATGGGTTTAACAAACACCCCATATCAGGCCTGGATAGGTTTGGCGAAGGAGAGTTGACTGACCCAAATACCAATAGAACGTGTAAATTACTATCCTGGAATATCGCAGGATTAGCAGCTAAAGTAACTGACCCCCAGTGGTTATCACTAATAGATGATTATGCTATAATCTGCCTCCAAGAAACGTGGGCCCCCAGGGATATACATATAAATGGCTTCCAAACTTTTAATATCCCAGCAACCACAACTAAACAGGGGCGAAATAAAGGGGGCTTATGCATTTACGTTGCAAATGTGGCTGGGGTTCATAATGTGAAAAATTTATATGACAGCGAGTTTTGCCAGATATTGAAAATGAATCTGGGAAGGGAAAAGGACGTTGTGCTGATAAACTTTTATAATAACATCCCTAAAGCACTGATGAAGAATGTCCTCACCGATCTATCCCGATCTTTAAAAAACATTGAAGGAAAAATGCCGGAGGACATGCCTATCATATGGGTTGGTGATTTTAATTGTTATTTGTGCAAGCATAGTGAACAGGGCATTTGTGGTCTGGGCAACGATAAGAAAGACACACCTCCACACTTTGCCCATACAAACACTGGGGATTTGTTAAATGAAATGGTTTTCCAACTTGATCTAGGGTATGCAAACGATCTGTGCTCACCCCCTATACCCTTTCATCCGAATTTTAATGGTAGGGGTTGTAATTCAACCATCGATTTTGTTTTATTGTCCAAGAGGTACTCAGGTAATGTAACCACTTGTAACACCCTTGATATTTTAATGAGTGACCACTATCCAATTTCCTTAAATCTTTCAGTAAGAGGTATGGCGAGAAGAACCAAAAGGAATGCATTACATAATTCTGATATCCATCTCGCCAGTACCAATGGGTACACCCTAAAGTGGGCAAAAGTAGATCCCGGTGTATTCCTTCAACGATTAATTAAAAAAACTTCGAAGGAAATAGATATATGCCTTTCACAGGGCAGGGATGATGAGGACATTTTTATGCCTTTCTTAAAATCACAGATGAGGCTCGGAATTTATTAACAAGGGAAAAGCATGACACAGTGCCTAATACTCAGGGCTGGTTTGATAAAGAATGTACGAAGATGCACACCCTTCTGAAAAATACACTGAACAGTAACCCTAGATGTAACGAAAAAGTAAGACAGGCTAGAACCTTATATCGACTAGCCCTAAGGAAACGAAAAGCACAATTAAAAAGGGAAGCATGGGATGCTTTACACCAGGCCTGCCTAAATAAAGATAACATCGGATTTTGGAAAGCGGTCAATGCTCCTTTCTTTATGAACAGAGAGACTGATATTATAGATATGGCTATCACAGGAGACAAGTGGGTAGAATTTTTCATGGGGCTTTATAATGATGAGCCTGTTACCACAATCTCCACGAAAGATAACAACGAATGCGGACCCTTTCCCATAGATATTGATATCTCTCTTGAGGAGGTCATTAGAGCAATAAAGGAAAGCGCCCCAGGGAAAGCACCGGCCCGGACGGCGTCCCGGTGGATATCTATAAAACTAACATGGAACTGTGGGGCCCCACTTTTAACAAATGTGCTTAACAGCTGTAATCATTATAGGTTTATACCTACCTGGACTGATGCCATTGTGATCCCCATATTTAAAAAGGGGGACAGAAACGAACCCAGCTGCTATCGCCCTATCTCCTTATTGGATGCCTTTATGGAACTTGCAGGGAGAGTGATTCTAAACAAGTTACAGGCATGGGTGGAAGATATGCGAGTCTTATCAAAGCTCCAATACGGTTTCCACATAGGGTTAGGCACAACTGAACAGGGACTTAATCTATCACTAATTATAGACA
Organism: Calotriton arnoldi; assembly: GCA_963921515.1. Taxonomy (NCBI): domain Eukaryota; kingdom Metazoa; phylum Chordata; class Amphibia; order Caudata; family Salamandridae; genus Calotriton; species Calotriton arnoldi. Next base: position 267,583 of record CAWUFW010016369.1, on the reverse strand, counting down.
AGTACACAAAAGCAAAACAGGGCAAATTTTACCTAACGTTTGTGGACCTAAGTTCCGCCTTCGATTGTGTCAAACATAATAAATTGTGGAGTATCTTGGAAGAATTAAAGGTTGACCCACCGTTGTTAATCTTCATCAAGGAGTTGTACAGGGAGGCTGGGGCAAGGGTCCGATACGTGAAACATGGGGAGTGCTCAGCAAAGTTCTCCATAAGGAAAGGAGTGAGGCAGGGGTGCATACTTGCCCCTCTCCTTTTCTCACTTTATATTAATAGTTTAGGACAATATCTGAGCGGATATCAATGTGACTACCCCATTATAAAGGGAACCCCTGTCCCCATCTTATTGTACGCGGATGACGCGGTAATAATGGCGCGGACGCAAATAGGGTTACAGAGGTCTGTCAGCCACTTTGTCGCTTACATGAAAGACAGGGGTCTAAGGGTAAATACCACTAAAACATACACCATGAGTTGTGGTACAAACAAAAAAAAGACGTGACATTTTTATTGATAGCAAAAAAGTCGAAAGTACAGATACTTTTTCATACTTAGGCATAAACTTCGACAGAAAGGGTTCATGGAAAACAGCCATGAAGGCTAGAAAACTGAATTTTTCAAGAGCCACAGGAGCAGTTGTCAAATTTGCTAAGAAATTAGGTGGTAGACCTGTCCCAGAGCTGCTGGCAATTTACAAATCTAAATGTATTACAACAGGGACATATGGAGCAGGCATCTGGGGCATTGAGGAAGTAGAACAAATCCAATGTCTTGAAAACACTTTTATCCGTTACTTGCTAGCTGTCCCCAGTACTTCTGCCACTTTTAGCTGCCATAGGGAACTTGGTCTTCCTTATATTTCTGATACTATCAAAACCAACCCTTTACTGCTATGGCATAAGGTCTGGGTATCGGAGGAGACTGGTGTTAATAGAGACGTAATCCTAGACTGCCTTAAATCAGACAGGGTGGCTAAGATTCCATGGACTAATTACATAAAAAGATTTACATATGAAATTGGCCACCCAGAATATTTTGATTCCCCAAGCTCCATGGAAATGGTAACAAGAAAAGCACTAAAAGACACCTGCTTGAGTCACCTAGAGAATAAGCGTTGGCTAGTGGAGAGCGGGAAAAAATCAGTCATGGACAACCACCTGATGACAACATGCATAGTAGCTATTGTCGCATGCTTTTGGCTCGTTTTCACTGTGGGTCCTTTTTTAGACTGGTCACGTTTCCTGAAAAAAATGATTGGTCGAGTAGGTCGCCCATTTGCCCATGTGACGATATATCAATTCAAACAACTCTGCACTGCACTTTATTCTGTAAGTATTATGTTACACCAAGAAAAAGTTTCTAATCCCCACTCTCAGAAGCTGGGGCCTAAGACAATGCAGAACAGCCTTTCTAAGGTTACAATTGCTGGAAAATGAACAAATCATTATGATTACTTCCTTGTTTTTAAAGGGTGTTATTAAGTACCGAAATACAATGTGAACTATCCATAAAAACTGTGTGTATATATATGGATTATTTATTTGGCCCCTGTAATGTAATATAATATGTAACATAATAAGATTATGACGTTTTGGAATAATGTAATAACACCGCGAGAAGTTTTTCATGCCTGTTTTTAATAACTTGTGTTTTTATGACTTTTTAAACTAAATCTTAGAGATCCTTTGCAGCTTTTGTACACTATGCATTATCTCTGCACATGTGATATCTTTTTTTTTTTTTTTTTTGCACTACAATTGTTTAAACTATTTTGCCTGCACTCTACAATGAAATTATGGAAAACGTGGACATGTTTCTAATAAGTGTATATAATATCGACGTTACCTCCTTGGATTCTGTTTTATAATATTTTTTGTATAATCTGTTTTTACCCTATTATCTTTTTTAATGTGAATGTTGAATTTCTTATGTTATAATATGCTTTTATGGTTGTAAACTACTACACCGAATAAAGCTTCTTTTGATTTGAAATGTAGTATCCGAAATAAGAGGACCACAGTGTTCCAAATTAATGCAGCCAAAAGGCTTGTTGGAAATTAACAGGTGTGACTACAGTGGACGATCTATGGTGGAAGCCGTTGCGAGTATAAGCTATTATATGCATTGCCTGGAGTTGACTGAGCTAGTGGGCTTAAGACATGCCAAACTTGATGTACATAAATTACATTTGTAGATTGCATAGCACTCACACAGGCAGCACACTTACATGTAACTATTTAAAAGTGAAGCGAACTGTTGTATTGGTGCTAAAGGAATAATACTTGTTGCAGGAAGTGATATTAGCCTGTGTATAATCGTGTCAGGGAGAATAGATTTGCTGGAGACATGGGCATTGGAGGAGTTGCCTCTTGCAGGATTTACACATTTTAGTACACCAGCTGAGAAACACAGGCAGCATGGACATCCGAAAGGTGGGCTAGCAGTTTATGTGTCAACAGCAATCAACATCTAATCAGAGCAAATAGCTCCCTATGGACCAAATGTGCAATTAATAAAATTCTCATTATCAGTCAAAGAGGAACTTAGAGTTGTACTACTAATCAACACCTATGCACATCCATCGGCGAAAGAGAAAAAAAGCTCATATAGCTTTGCTAACAACCATAATCATCGGCATACGAAACACCAATCCATTCTGGGATATCATCGTAACAGGAGATTTCAACTCAAACTTAATTTATACACCAGAAGAGGATGCGAAACTCACAGCAGATAACAAGTGCTGGAATGTACAACCTCAATATCAGCTCAAGTCGGTTCACTCCGATCTGGTAGGGCAACAACTGGTGAAAACACTTGAATACCTGGGCTTGGGAATAATAAATGGTAGAACATCGGAAGACTACCCGCCAATGTACACTTACTTCGGAGGGAAATCGCAATCAAGGCTTGATTACACAGCAATATAATTACCATTAGTGCCCTTTCTTACCCGGTTTGTAATTGAATTTACCACCAAAAGTGACCATTCGTGCCAACATATTCACTTTAGTTTAAAGCTACGAAAGCATCAGATCAGCAAAACAAATGCAGAAAGCATATTCTCAATTGACTTGAAACGGTTGAAATGGACAACAGAGAACATCGATGAACTTCAAGCCAAGTTACAGGGGTTCAAAATAGAAAGTGAAAGTAGTGATCTAAACAAGATACAAGAGTGGGTAAGCTTCACGGATAAATTAATAACAATCATGATTGGCAAATCAAAACAGGCCCGAGACTTAAAAACAACATGCCAATATCGATTGATGCTCTCAAACTTAAACGAGAACTAAAAAAAACTATTAGGAAGCTAAAAAGAACTGAGTTGAGCCCCAAAGGTTGGGAAGCCATATGTAACCTTAGGAAAGAATACAAAAAGAAGATATGGGAACACAAAAGAAGATGCGAGGATAACTTCTGGGCTAAATTGTTAAACAATGCAAAAAAAACTAATTCAAGCACATTCTGGGATCAGTAAACAATTTGAATCGCCCGTCAATTCTTTTGCCTCAAGTGCACAAGAACAAGACTGGGCCACTTTTCTAACAAAAAGATTTACAGACACCAAACTCCTGAATTCTCTAGCAGGCAAGGAGAAGGAGCATGTAAATGTCCAGGACCAAGTGGAACAAAAGAACAATGACAAGATATCTATACAAAAAATAAACAGCATCAAGCCTCGTTACCCGACCACTGTGCCGAGAGCAGAAGAAGTACAAAGTAATGGAGTTGTGATGAGTACCGGTGGCTTAGGGGCTATACCTGAAAGCCCAGCCTATCAACTAGTAGATGTAAAAAGAATAATCTTGAAGGGACGAGGAAACGAGGCTCCAGGACCAAATGGTATCCCCCCACTAGTCTTCAAACTTGCACCAGATTTCTGGGGTGGGAGATTAAAAAATTTGTTCGAAGAAGTGGAGAATAAAAAGCAAATTCCGCAGAGCTGGCAAGGATCAGTAATCTCACTGATCTATAAAGGGGGTGATAGAACATCCGCGTCCAATTACAGGCTAATTGCACTACTGGATGTAGATGCAAAGTACTACGCTTTGTTGATACTGGTAGATCTGATTACTTGGTCAGACAAGCTAAAACTGGTACCGGTCAATCAGACAGGTTTCAGAAAAGGAATTGGGACAATTACAAATATTTTATCACTCTCGTTGATTGCTGACAAATATAAATGGAGGAAACAACAACTGTACCTCTGTTTTTTCGATCTAAAGGGGGCTTTCGACAGTGTGGATTGTTACATCCTATGGGAAAAGCTGCGAGCTTGGAATATTCCCCAAAAAATACTCAGAGGAATACTGCTTCTGTACTCTAATACTTGGATAAGAGTAAAGCTGGGAGACGGTTCAAGATTATCAAGGAAGGTTACCACCACAAAAGAGCTGAAACAAGGGTGTGTATTGGCACCGCACCTCTTTAATCTCTTTATGGCAGACCTGGCACACTAGCTCAACAAGATTAACTCCCACCCACCTCAACTGGGCACTCTGTCATTATCCCACCTATCATATGTGGACGATGTAGTCCTGATGAGCCTAACTAAGGGGTCGATTACGAGCGGACTTGAGTCCGCCCGCCATCGTAGTGGGGATTGGGACCACCCGCCAGTCATGTGGCGGTCCCGCACTCCAAATTACGATGCGACCGCCACCATGGTGGTCGCATCTTGCACTTTAACATTACGGCGGGTGCTGCTGGCTACAGCACCCGCCGCAATGCCAAAAATGCAGGTTGTGCATTTCACTGCACTACGTGTCAGGCACCACGTGGTGCCTGCCACTTAGTGCAGTGAAATGTAGGGGGGTACCATGGCAAGTTTCAACACATAAAAGGGTCTTTCAAATCCACCAGTCCGTGTCTCCAGCTCAGGTGAGATTAGAATTTGGCGTAATCAATGAAACATTGGGGAGGATGTACGCAACCATTAAGCAATGGTACAGATTGAAACAAAACACAGCATAATCAGAATTGAATAAAGCTCTGTGGGAGGAACTAAAGAAGGAAAAAAGTCTCCCTACAACCAATATCTACAAAAAGCTTTATTAGCAACCTGTACAGGTGAGCTTTGGAATTCCAACTTGTCCTACTCATCCTTCAAACAAGCCATAAATAAATCTGCAAAATTCCACTCTCTTCTCGTAGATAAAAACATCTTCAGCAAGAGAAAGCACGCCTGGATGATAATTACCAATTATAAGACCCTCACCCCAGCACCATACCTAAACATTACATTCTCGGTCCATCGTAAGTTACAACTGATGGCCCTGCGATTAGGCAAATTACCGTCCATCGCGGATCAGCCAACATGGATCCTTTCTTAACTTGGTTTTCCTGCGCCCCGATTCCTTTCCATGCTACATATTTTTCCATACTTTCTTACTTCTTAAGAATTCACATTTGCATGTTGTAGCAAAAGCAATGCTATATTTAAATGTAAGTGTGTTTATGTCTAGCTTGAACTATGTTTGAAGAAACTATTGGAGGGGCTTAATATCAGTGTTTACTCATGGTTACTCTGGGATACTGCTTCTGGGGACAAGCCCAATGAGGTGTTTGTTTTATTTACCTTGGTGCTGTACTCACTCAATAAAAAACATTTAAACCTAAACCCAGTTTGTTAAATCCATTCAATCAGTTAGATCTATTACAATTGTCTTAGCTCACAGCTTACTTTCAATATCTAACAAAGTTAGGTGACAGTTCTTCAGGAGCTTTTTATCAGCAGTATGGAACAGCATGCAACCCTTCCATGAAAGAGGCATTGAGCTCTGATGAGAGATACTTTGAAATAAGGATAAGAACACTGATCAGCAAAAGCTTGGATCGAATTTCATTAATATTATATGTATGCCATTTTGGATAAGCACCCCAAAATTCCCTGATTCTTTAATTATTTTCTCACTTATAAGAACTCACCAGGTAAAGTTCATTAACAAACTGGTGCAATTGGTAAATCATTTTATGGTGTATCCTTAGCCCACAATAAGCTCATTTATTGCTGCCAAACAGGCATGCTAGTATCACGTTTAAACTGTCATCATGCATTTTGGGTGCTTGCCATTGTGTAACGCAAAAATTGTTTGTCATCTTTGTTCTTAACAAACTCACACATTTCAGAAAAAAATCCTTCAAAGAAACATTTTGTCCCTCAACTTGTACTTTGTCTGAAGCTCTTCCTACTAATTTTCACTGCAAAATATTTGCCAGCCTTTGTGTGGGGAAATTCCATGTCCTACCCTCAAAACTAGTTCTGGTCAGCTCTTGCCTTCCCTAGGGTTTCTGGGATGGCCTCTAAATTGTCAAGGGTGACAAAAGGCAGGGTAGGTCTAGTGTCAAGTTTATTTGTGTATGCTGCAGGTAAGCCTGATGAAGAGTAATCAGGGCAGGGGGCAGCTTCTCCCTAACCATACTGCCGGGAAGACCCACTCATCTCACACTCTGGCTTCCTTTGTCTCACTGTCTTATAGCAATACACAACCCACAACAGCAGAGCCATTCACAGTCATGTGACTCAGGGCTCTGGCAGAAAGGCACAGTTATGGATGGAATACTTGAATTAATCTCAGCCACTGGTAATTACTTGGGGCTGCATCCCAATCCTTCGTTATTTTTCACACCATGCCACCTCAGTTTTGACCCAGCCATATGTCAATCAGTCTTGACCCGGCTCCAATTGGAACAGTCCAGCCTGAACTACCAGGTTAGGTCCTCCGAGAACCATAAGATAAACAACCCAGGACTGGTTTCACCTTTATTAGGGCTCATCAGCCAGGTATAGCTTGGTTCCAGTGGCACAGTGTGCACAGAACCTACATCTGGGCATACCCATCCCACTTAGGGCGACACATTAAAATATACAAAAAAAGTATATTCAGTGCAAAACCGATCTTGCGTTGCTTGTGGTCTGGTTCAGGGAGGACCTGGCCTGGCCGATCGGGCTGGACTATTCCTATGGGAGCAGGGTAAAGACTGATTTGTTTATGGTAAGGTTCAAACTGGGGTGGCATGGTGGGCAAAAAACAATGAACTGGGATGTGGCCCTGAGTGATTGCCAGTGGCTGAGATTAATTCAAACATTCCATCCATCACCTTGCTGTTGTTGCAAGTTTCTAAAAGTGGCATTTCCAAAATTGTAACTTAAAATTAGACTTCACCATTAAAGACTATTTTAGATTACAATTCACTTGAGTGTAAACATAATTTCTGAAGTTAGCACTTACTAAATGTAATTTGATAATCCAGTGTTAGTCTATGGGAGAGACAGGCCTTACAAAAGTAAAAAACAACTTTAGGAGTTCTTCACTGTCACAACATGTAAAATGTAAGTACATGTCCTACTTTTTAAATACTATGCACACTGTTGGTGTTGAGACAGAATATCGAGTTGGAAATGTCGACTTACACAAATATTGAGTTGGAAATATCGTGACATCAGAAATATCAACAGCAAGAATATCGTGGTCAAGAATATCGAATTTAAGGTAAGAAATATCATTTTTTTAAATATAGAAGTCATTAATATTGTTTGCAAAAATATAGTTGTTTAAATTAACGATTTTTTAATTAGTGTTATGTATTTTAGTTTATATTTTAAATGTATGTGATGTATGTTTTTTGTATAAGTATTTTTTATGTTTTTTAAAATATCTATTACATTTTTAGTAGTTATGAATTTTATTTTAAATAAATGTTTCATTTTTTAGTTCGGTAGCGGGTTGTGGGTTTATAGGGGAATAGGTTGGGAAGTAATTTAATTATAATAAATGAATGATTATTTTTTTATTTATTTAATTTAGATTTTATAGTGTTAATTGTGGGAAGTAATGTATTTGTAATTCATTATTAATTGGTTGTTAATTAATATTAATTAATTAATTGATAATTAATTATGGTAATTGTGTAATTCTTTTAGGTGTGGGTTGTGGGGTTTATAGGGGTAAAGGGTGGGAAGGAATTTATTTTTGATTAATTAATTATTTGTTGTTAATTTATATTTATAAATTGATTGGAAATTAATTATGGAAAATTGTGTAATTAATTTTAGGTGCAGGTTGTGGGATTCATAAGGGTAAAGGGTGGGAAGTAATTTATTTTTGATTAATTTATAATTAGTTTTAAATTTATATTAATTAATTGAAAATTAATTATGGAAATTGTGTAATTAATTTTAGGTGCGGGTTGTGGGGTTTATAGTGGTAAAGGGTGGCACTAATTTATGTTTAATAATTAATAATTAATTGTTAATTTATATAAACTAATTAATTGATAATTAATTATGGTAATTGTGTGTTTTATTTTAGGTGTGGGTTGTGGGGTTTATGGGGTAAAGGGTGGGAAGTAATTTATTTTTAATTAAGTAATAATTAGTTCCTAATTGATATTAATTAATTGATTGAAAATTAATTATGGAAATTGTGTAAATAATTTTAGGTGCAGGTTGTGGGGTTTATAGAGGTAAAGGGTGGGAAGTAATTTATGCTTAATAATTAATAATTAGTTGTTAATTTATATCAACTAATTAATTGATAATTAATTATGGTAATTGTGTGATTTTGTTTTAGCTGTGAGTTGTGGGGTTTTTGGGGTAAAGGGTGGGAAGTAATTAATTAATAATTAGTTGTTAATTAATATTAATTAATTAATTGAAAATTAAATATGGAATTTGTGTAATTAATTTTAGGTGTGGGTTGTGGGGTTTGTAGGGGTAAAGGGTGGGAAGTAATTTATGTTTAATTAATTAAAAATTAGTTGATCATTATTATTATTTAATTTATATTTAATTAGGGTGTTTGTTTATATTTTTTTGTGCATGGGTTTTATTGTTATAGGGGTACAATGTGGGGAGTAAATACATTTTACTTACTTTATAATTAGTTGTAAAATACTATTAGTTTTTTTATTGAAAATACGTTTTAATTGTGTAATTACATTTTTATAGTTTAATTTTAGCTGTGGGTTGTCGGGATTATAGGGGTAAAGTGTGGGAAGTTAAATAATTTTTATCAGTTTTAATTTGTTTTTAAATTAATAACATTTATTTAACTGGGAAATAATTATGTTAATTAAGGAAGTGCATTTTTTTAAAAATTTAGATGTGGGTTGTAAATTGTGTGGTGTTATAGGGTAGGAAATAAAAAAGTAGATGTATGTAATATTGAAAATTATTTTTTATTTAGTATAATATTTGCAGGTATTTGTCATATGTATTTAACATTATAATATGTTTTTAATTTGTTTGATATTAAACATATTTGCAGTTTAATTTTTAACATATTTATATATTTATTAATTTATTTTGTTTTTTAAATATTTTTGTTGGTAAAATGCTGTTTATTTCTCATTTTGAACTGACTGGAGTGAGAATATTAATTGTTACTCCTCTGCAATCCAACACTTTCCCTACTGTTGCACTCACTGGAGTGGGAGTATTAATTTTTAACCCTCTGCTATCCAACACTTTCCCTACTGTTGCACCCACTGGAGTGGGAATAGTAATTTTTACCCCTCCGCTATCCAACACTTTCCCTACTATTGCACTCACTGGAGTGGGAATAGTAATTTTTACCCCTCCGCTATCCAACACTTTCCCTACTATTGCACTCACTGGAGTGGGGATAGTAATTTTTACCCCTCACCTAACCCACACTTTCTCTACTGTTACACTCACAGGAGTGGGAATAGTAATTTTTAGCCCTCCGCTATCCAACACTTTACCTACTGTTGCACTCACTGGAGTGGGAAATTTAAGTTTGAAGATTCTAAATAGTTTAATGTTTTGATTTATAACAGAATTTTTTTTTATATTAGATTTTATGTTATTGGTACACACACACACACATATATATATATATATATTTTTTTGTAAATTTTTATATAATTTTAAAATTATAACATTAATAGTTTATTGTTGATTGTTTTAAAGTAAATATATATGAATTACTATGTATGTGTGTTTAACTTTTTTAAATTAAGTTTATTTATTATATATTTTTTAATTTATATTAAATCTACTTTTTAATATTCCTTTTATTATTTAACATATTTAGGGGCTCATTACAATGGCGGGCGGAAGCACAACCGCCGTGCTGGCGGATGCAAAAACCACCAGTTACCGCCGGCACGCAGCAGTCCACACGCCCGCCCAATTACGATGCGAAAAGTAGGCCAAATACCGCCGGCAAGCCAGCAACACCGTCCGCCATCAAAGTGCGTCCGCACACGTAGCGGCGCAGCCCAATTGACACACACCGTCCGACGAAACACGTCCCGCCCGGCGTATAAATTACGATGCCGCAAACAAACGGCTCCCACGGCCAAGAGATACCGTACGACAAACCGAAGCGGTAACACGGACGCCGAGCACGGACAACGAAGAAGCGGCTCCCCGAGCATGAATCCAGCACTGCAGGCCCTCCCCATGCTCCTGCTGATGCACCACCAAGGGCGCAACGTACCGCGGAGACGCAGGTAGGCACACACACAACAAGTGCACGCAAACAGCGCACACAGTGCAAGGGCGGAAAAAGCGGACAACCCCCACCAGCGCGTGTACACAACACATCCACCATTGCATCCACATATGACACACAGGCCAAATCGTAACATCGCGTAACACATGTGTACACACCACCTGGGACTAGGAACCAACCACCCCGTCACGGCCCCAAAGCGGCGATGACGCCGCCACACATGCGCACAACGCAGAGGCCAACCGCAGCGCCATGCATGCGTCGCACACAGACACAGGGACACAACCAAGCAGCACACACATCAGCCCCACCCCGAACGCACATGACACGTGACAGGCCTGCCACAGACATGTCCCCAACGCCCAATTCACGGTCAACACCCAACCTCACACAACCGACGCACACATGTCAGTGAAGTCACGCAACAGCAGGACACACCCCAGTGTAACAAACATGGCGTAGCACACAGCGGCGGCAACACCAACTAGGAGAAGCAGGGCTCCTTCGGGAAGAGGAACGCCAGTACCACACTGAAACACCCATACCACCCTGCACATATGAACAAGACATATAAAACGGAACACCAAAGAGCCCGGGGACCGACAACAGGTGGCCCAAGAATAACATTCACACACAAGGCCCAACGCAGAGCGGAAAGGCAGCCTGCCGCCCACACAAGGGAGAGCAGACAGCACTGAATGACCTTCCATTCCAACTCCGAAACCACAGCCCTACGACAGAAGCCGGTGAATACAGCCATTGTCCAAGAATAGACCAACACAGGCATGCCGAGGAGACCGACCACAGGGCAGATAGCGCATATCACAGAAGCACACAACGGACGGGGAAGAAAGAAGAAAACACTCCCCCATGTCGGCCACATGCAAGTTAATTGGAAGGAGTCACACATCACTGACCTTGAACTGTCTGAGAAGCATGTGGGATGAGGGCCCGTGTCCTCCAAACAAGCCAACAGAACACAAGTCCTGTCTCCCTACGACTACACAGAGCTCACAGCAACCTCGGAGCGTGCACATTGCAGACTGCACACACAGCCGGAGCATGCCACCACAACGCACCGCTGCGAAATGGCAACCGCAACACACCTACCCAACTACGCCGAACAGCTCAAGCTGTACAAAACCAACCTGTTACATATATTGGGATGCGATCTCCTGTCCCTGCTGAACGTAAGTTACCGACTGACTTACCGCATCACATTGTTCAGCTGCGTCATGCCCGTCTTCTACTGTCGGAGGTGTCCCTACCAGCATCCCGTGGAGATATGCCTCTCCAACCCGGCATGTCTGAAGGCGGACCTGCTACCACTACTCCTCCCTCTGGACACACACGACAGGGCCTGCTCTGCCTATGGGGGCATGGCGTATGTGGCCAACATCGCACCCGCACTGAAATGGGACCACTGTGCCTCCACACGACGGATCATCGAGAACAGCTACATCGAATGTCACCCAGCATGCCCCATCATGGTCCTCCAAGGGACAACTTACGAACAACACCTTGACAGCCACCATCCGCTACATTGGCTGGCAAACATGTACACCACCAATGACATGGAAGCCCTGCTGGACGGCATCGCATACCTGACAACCTGTAAATTCGTCGGACCACAACGCAGGTTGCCCGATTGACCTATGATGTCCAACCCCGCACCCATGCTTAGCTTCCGCACGGACTGGCCAGTCACCACCACAACAGCCATACCAAACGACCGGCAACTGTAACCACACCATCAACGACATCGCCATGACATCGGATATGACCGGGACATGCACACTGTTCCCCATCACATCCAGGAACACCGCATGCATTGTGGGAGGCAGTGGCATGGGCTCTGTGTATCGCACCCACATGGACGGAACTGCACGAACAACCAGGACACGACATGGATCCAGCGCACATGGACACACACACCGCTCAGTGGACATGAATAGGTCGCCTGGAGTCTGTGGGTGCTGCACCCCTCCCACCCCCGCCCCGGGAATCCCATACCAGGACCTTTGCATGGACGACAAGTGCATACAACAACAACACGACCCCAGTGACTGTGACATGTCCAGTAACCACCACAGTGCAACAACAAGTGGCACGCCGCTGCATGCACGCAAGCACATGCCCTGATGTCATCTCACATGCACGCGTGCATGAGGAACAACCGCAGCAAACCTGTCACATGGAACTGAGATGGACTGTGCCCATGATGCCAAGCGGTCTGGTAGGCTACATGTATACCGTCTGTGTCACAGTCCGCAGCTCCGCAGCTATACGTAAATGTACATTAGCACAGCCTTGGCCAAGCAGATGTCACTCTGAAGCCCACATCCCACATGCAACAGCCAATCACATGTAACCCCACACCCTATCCCATTTGCAATCATGCTCAGTATATCCTCAACATGTATTCCGCTGCCAGTAGTGTCCACTATACTGCATCACAGAGGACAGAAGACTCAATATAATGTTTGAAACCAAAACTGTCTCCGCTGACTCATTTCACAAGTACGAATGAGAGAGGATGAGAGTATGTGAAGTACACGGCAGTCGTGACATGACCATGTAGTCCACTGGTATTGGATGTCAACGCAAATGAGTAGCACAACTGTGGAAGACACACATGTGTCGTGTGAAGTCGTATGGACGCAGTGCTCAGGTGGGTGGGTGTGACGGGTAGATGCGCACATGCCAAGTTGGAGCACGCCGTGTTGGGAGGGGTCATGAACAGTACACCACCGCTTCCCTGGGCATTGTGAGAGGACACCTGTCGGGGGAGTGAACACGTGTGTGCACAGCAGCCGGGCACACGTACAAAGCGGTACCAGGCGCACCTCAGCCCACCCTCTGTGGACAAGCTGGATCCTGTTGTGCGCCCGCCATGCCCCTTGACAAGGCACACACAGCCCCAGTCGACCAGGTGTAACCCCAACATAGTCAATCCGCACAGGCGATACAGGGCACGGGATGGCAGTGGAGCATGGTGTGTGAGAGGTCTCCTCGCGCTCCTCCTGGTCATATCACGCAGGCAATAGAACCTCAACGTCTAGCATGGCACAAGTCAAATGGAAGTGTAGGGGGACGCACCACAGCACGAGCAGCACTGACGTCACGGGAGGTGGCTCGCACCATCCCATCCATTGCCCATTATACCAACCACGCCACATGCCATTGCGACTAAGTGCAAGCGCGTGCGCCACCACCCCCGAGCCCTCCCCAGAGAGGCCAAAGAGTGAATGTGTGGGCCATCAGTCACAGACGGACGCGGCATGGCCGCAAGGGCAGCCACAGCCACTGGGTGTCGCAGGTGGCGGATGCGGAAGGCGAAGACTGTGATGCATAGTCCATGCAGGCCGGGTCTCCATTTGGGGCACCACGCAGGTGGACGGCGTCCCGCAACACATCATACCCTGAGACAGCCCACTCGTGCAACTGGACCCACACATACACTCCTTGCCCTCTCTGGTGCGAGCTTGGGGCTGCCTGTGCAAGCGCTAGCCTCGCAGGTGCACATGCATATTGGGGGAGCGAGGGGAGGACATGAGGGCTGGGGCGAAGATGACTGTATCACTGTCAGTGAGTACAAGGGATGACCCAGATGTGGAAAGGAAGAGACGTGTCCCGTGTGTACTGCAACTAGTCGCCAATCCAACTACCCCCCATGTCCGGAATGTAAGCCCGCACCTAGGCCCGCCCATCCGCCACATTGAACATACCACCAACACGACAACCTTCCCATTCGAAACACTGACTGGGGGTGGCGACCAGTGAACAATCATGTGTAGCCTACCCACGCGTACATGTGGGCCCTCCATGATCCATGTCACCTGCGGCAAAGTCATGACATGCGCAATGAGGGAAGTGAGGAGAGCTGTCCGCCCCACGCACAGAAGGTGCATCAGCTCCACAGACCCAGCAGCGAGTCCAGCAGGGGTCACATGTGCAGGGGCAGCTGTGCCTGGTGTGAAGGCACATGCATATAGACAGCACATCGACCAATGTGTAGTCTGCCCACATCTACTGTCCATCATCATGCGGACATAGGAATTGAACACAGGGCAACACATCTTAGTGGGTGCACCCACCGTGACCAACAATGCGCAATCATCGACGTACCCGCCCTGTGCATGGCCCCCCACCCAACGGAGGCACATCCAGTGCCACCATCCCACACACAAGCCTTCCACGGTACATGCTGTGTCCAATGGTCAGTACAGAGTCAGCGCCCATCTGGTGGATCCTGAACAGGAGACACATGCACACACATGCCAGCTCCCACTATGTACGTCTGCCACCTGGCACGTGCAATGTAACCTCTCACCTGTGACGTGTGACTGCAAGCACACAGCCGTCTTGGCATGGGGTTGTCAATGTGGACACCTGTCAATGTTTCGGGAGGTGTGATCCGTACAGTGCTGTACATAGGGTGCAGTGCTGACACCTACTACTGTCTCATATCCCCTCGTGCCACAGGTCCCACTTGTTTTGGCCGCTCAGCCTGTGCCCACATCGTCGTCGTCGTGTGCCATACTCATCCAGCCTCGGAAGCAGTTCCATGCTCAGCAGACATTCATGTTGCCGTGGCGTTGCCGCTTGACGAATATGCAGTCAGTCGCCATCAGCACGCCCCGCAAGTCATTGGGGCCTAGATCCCCATGTGCATGCACATGGCAGTGGTCTGTATCACTAGCCATTGCCATTGTTGGGAGACCTGTGTAAGTGTATTGTGGCCGTGCCGTCCCAGCTTGACAGCTGGGCTGTGGCTCATGTGCTTGCTCAGTCATGTCAGTGATGTGTATGCGAAATTGCTATGTGTCGTGTTGCTTTGACATGTGTTCACTGCCATTTTCCCTAGGCGGAGACCGAACATTGACCGCCCATACCAATTGCTGGCGGACATGGACGATACAGAGGTCATTAGGAAGTTTCGGCTGGACAGGCCAACCCTGCATCGACTGTGTGCCATGTTAGAACCCCATCTCCGTCCCCGCAGGGTGTATCCGACAGCTGTCACCCCCACGGCTAAGGTGATGGCCGCCATGCATTTCTTCGCCACTGGGTCATTCCAGCACACAGTGGGCAGTGGAGGAGGGATGTCCCAGCCCATGTTCAGCAAGGTGCTGAGGGATGTACTGGCAGCCATGATGCTGTACCGAAACAGGTACATCCGCTTCCCCAGGGCTCGTGAATTGGCGGCAGTGAAGGGTGCATTCTATGCCCTTGGCAGAATCCCACACGTCGTTGGAGCCATTGACTGCACACATGTTGGCCTTGTTCCACCACAGGCCACTGAGCACCTGTACCGCAACAGGAAGCACACGCACTCCCTGAATGTGCAAGTGGTGTGCCTTGCGGACATGGTGATCACCCACGTGTGTGCAAAGTTCCCAGGCTCGGCCCATGACGCACACATAATGCGCAACAGCATCTTGCCACGACTGATGTCCAATCTGCAACAGGATCGTGGCTGTATTGTCGGTGAGTATGTGGAGTGGTGTAGCGTGCTGGTTGTGCGATGCTGTCCCCTGTCCAGTTGGAATAGCAACGGTTCTCTGTGTCCCTCACACCCAGGTGACTCTGCGTACCCGAATGGGGCATGGCTGCTCAGTCCATTGAGGAATCCTCGCACCCCAGCAGACGATCGCTACAATGAGGCACATGGGAGGACCAGACGTGTGGTCGAGCGTACCTTTGGCCTCCTCAAGTCCAGGTTCAGGTGCCTGGACCGCACCGGGGGTGCGCTGGCGTACTCCCCACAGAAGGTGTGCCAGATAGTGGTGGCGTGCTGCATGCTGCACAATCTGGCCATTCGGAAGCAGATCCCCTCAACGTGGATGACGGAGATCAACCAGGGCCCCAGCCCGCAGACCAGGACAGCTCGAGTGAGGAGGACAGCGGAGAGGAGGAAGCTGGTAATGTGCGGCAGCAGCTCATCGCCCACTACTTCACTTGACGGTGAGTGTCCATGTACGACGGCTGATGTGGCTGTGTCTGTGCAGGTGTGTGTGTGCTGTGTCAGGGTGGCCGTTTGTTCACTGCGTGCTGTGTGTCAACGCTCCATGGCCAGGGTAGTATGCCACTGTTGGTGGCTGTGGCATTGTGCCCTATTGCTCTGTGCGATGCGTGTACATTGCTTGTAGTTGTTGACATGTACTGTGTGATGGGTGTGTGACACACTCATTGAATGTGCTCCTGTTCTGTCTCCCACCCCTAGGTCCCTACAGGCCCTCCGGTTCCATTGCCATGCCACGCATCAGGTGCCTTTCCGCCCAAGGTGGCCGTTGTATTCCGTACAAATAAAACACAGGGCACAAACAGCAGTTTGTGTAAGAGGTGCATTTATTTCAAACTGTGACATGTGATTGTGTGTAAGGTGATGACAAAAGTGGTGCGTGCAGTGACAATGAGCTGTCGGTCATGGCTGCGTGATGCTCAGGGTGTACCCACTGGTTCTATGTCCATAGTCCAACACACACATGCCATCCAGATGGCTGTGTGGAGTGGGATCGTAGTCCAAGTCAATGCAGTGGGTGGTCAAGGAAGGCTGGCTGGCTGCCTCACTTGCGTCTGGAGCGTGCGAAGTCCTCCCGGGAGATCTGTTTCCACTTCGGACGGCCCCTTCCACGTTTGCGAGGGGGTGCCTGCTTGCGACATGCTGGTGGTTGAGGTGTGCTCACTGGCTGTGGACGCAGGGGAACTGGACACTGCTGCTCGACCCTGCGCCCCGGCAGGTGGTGGCGGAGGGGAGCTGCTGTCCCTGGCTGTGACCTCACCGCCACCACCAGCTGGCCCATGAGGTCCACGAGTTGGCCCATACGGGCGTCCATGGATCTCAGCACCCCCAGCACCTCACGCGTGTCTGTAGCTGACCTGGCCCATTGTCCTTGGGCCTCTTCATAGGCCCCAAGGACTCTGGCCATTTGAGGCAGGGCATGGCTCCCAGGGAGGCTGGCGTTTGCCTGACCCTGCTCCTCCTACCAGTCCTGCTGCCACCGGCCTGCCCACTAGCCACATTGCTCACCACGGTCCTCGCTGTGGCTCCCAGGGTGGATCCAGTCGGCCGGGCCACCACCTGCGCTGGGGCTGGTGCCAGCGAAGACGTGGTGGTGGTGGCGGCGGTGGTGGTCGGTGCGGCGATGGTGGCGGTTGCGGCAGTGGTAGTGGCCGCAATGACCGTGGGTGTGGCCGCAATGACCGTGGGTGTGGCCGCAATGACCGTGGGTGTGGCCGCAACGACAGTGGCAGCAGGGGGCTGGGAATGTTCAGCAGCCCTGGATGATGGGTTGGGGGTAGGAGGAGTCCTGGGGAGCGGCTGGGCCCTGCCACACCAGATGGGCCTGCTTGGTGGTCCGTGTCCGAAGAGGAGGACAGATCCTCCACATCCGTGTGTCCTCGTTGGGGGCTTGTAGGCTGGCTGTGCTGGCTGCTGGCTCCATCCCCAGCATCCAGCAGTTCGTCACCTGTGGAGAGAATGAGATTTGTTATTGTGTTGCACCTTGCGAAGTATGTATTTGTCGTCTGACATTGACAGTTCGTGCAATCTCGTACATGGGTTTCCCGGAGGCGTGTGTGTGGCTGTACCATTTGTAGTTGTGTGTGCTTGGCAATGGGACTGTGTGCTGTGCACATGTGGCATGGGACGGATTGGCCATGCCGATGGGTGTGTTGCTGTGCCCCTACTTATTGTGACTCTGGTGTATGCGGGCTCCTGGCCCATCCTGGGTCTGGTTTGTACTTTGCTTTTGGGGTTCAAATGGAACGCTTAGGAACGCATATGGCAACATGGGGGCCATGCCCCAGATTCGCATTTGGGAGGGAATATGCTTTTGGGGTTCAAATGGAACGCTTAGGAACGCATATGGCAACATGGGGGCCATGCCCCAGATTCGCATTTGGGAGGGAATGTGCTTTGGGGTTCAAATGGAACGCTTAGGAACGCATATGGCAACATGGGGGCCATGCCCCAGATTCGCATTTGGGATGGAATGTGCTTTTGGGGTTCAAATGGAACGCTTAGGAACGCATATGGCAACATGGGGGCCATGCCCCAGATTCGCATTTGGGATGGAATGTGCTTTTGGGGTTCAAATGGAACGCTTAGGAACGCATATGGCAACATGGGGGCCATGCCCCAGATTCGCATTTGGGAGGGAATATGCTTTTGGGGTTCAAATGGAACGCTTAGGAACGCATATGGCAACATGGGGGCCATGCCCCAGATTCGCATTTGGGATGGAATGTGCTTTTGGGGTTCAAATGGAACGCTTAGGAACGCATATGGCAACATGGGGGCCATGCCCCAGATTCGCATTTGGGAGGGAATATGCTTTTGGGGTTCAAATGGAACGCTTAGGAACGCATATGGCAACATGGGGGCCATGCCCCAGATTCGCATTTAGGAGGGAATATGCTTTTGGGGTACATGCTGTGAGCCATGGGTGCCGAACGTGACATGTGTTGTGGCAGCATGACAGTGCATGGTCTGAGGTGTGTGCATGCCTGACATGGCCTGCATATTTGCTGTCTGTTGTGATTACTGGACATGGCATTGGACGCATCGTTATGAGTGAGTGTTGGTTGTGTGCCAGCCAACGTATTGCAGTTGTCCCATCTCCTTGGTGTGCGTGCTGCCCTGTGCCATGTGCATCACTGCAGTGCTCGGGGGGTGTGGCCCATGTTGTGTGTTGTTGCTCACAGTGTGGCGAGCGCTTCATTGACTTCTGGCACATGGTTGGTCATGGGCATGTATCTTAGCGTGACTGCTGTATGTGTGGCAGCTGTGCGGATGACATGCCTTTCATGAGACTGGGGCTGACGGATGGGATGGATGGTATGTTGTATGTGCATGGTGTGTCTGTGTGTTTGATGGGTTCAGTGGTGTTCGTGTGCATTTATGTTGTTCCGCTCTGTTGCGTCTAGTGTTGTTTGTCTTACATAGGCGTAGTTGTGGGGTGTGTGGTTGACAGGCAGTAGGGGCTACATGGACAGGACTTCAATGGTGTTTCGGTTGTGTGTGATGAGTTGCACAGTGGCTGCCGTGTGGTACTATATTCAGTGTGGCTTGTGCATGCAGACGTGGCTCCTTGGGTGTTGCTGTGTCTGTGATGGGTCATGTGAGGTGTGAGTCTGTTGTTCATGTCCGTGTGCACATTGTTCACTTGTTCGTGACGGTGGGCGGTGTTGCGTGTTCGTGTGCTACGTGACATGTCCCATGTGTTGGTCGTGTTACGGTCCTCATGCCTCCAGTAATCCAGCCCTGTCCAGTTTCCCACCTGCAGGTTGTTCGGGCGTGCACTGTACTGGATGCCACATGGTTCTAAGCGGGGGTGCTCCATGTTGCAGGTCTGTGGGGGTGGGGGGTGTTGTGGGTCGTGGTGGTGGCTGGACACCCACTGACACCGATTGCTGTGGACCGTGATGTCTACCTTTCGGCTGTCGTTGTGCACTGCGGTGGCTGACACGTGGCTGTGGGGTGTGGGGGATGCTCCTCCTTGCTGTGCTGTGGGACTGGGGCCTGGTGTGTGTTGTACTTGGGCTGTCCACCCTCCCACCCACTGCACTTTGTGTTCCTGCCACTTACCTGTTACTTGTCGGTTAGTGCAGCTGTGGCGGACACATGGGTGTGGTGGGTGCTCGTTGTGGCGCTTCTGGCATATTTGGGGACCTGTTGGTGGTTACGTGGCTGGCTGAGTGTACACATGTCCCCACGCATCTTACAGTTGTTCTGTTTGGGCTGTGTGTGGTGGTGTCTGTTGCATGTGTGTGTGATGTGTTGTGTATTGTGTGCTGGACATGGGGGTGTTTGTCCCTGGGAGCTGTGGCATGGTGGTAGTGCATGTGAGTACATAGCGGTGTGCTGGTATACATTAGTTTGTACTTACCAGCCTCCACTCCCCCTGCTAATCCGGCGAGGATCTCGGGATGTATGATGACTCGCACCTTCTCCTCCCACGCTTTGAAGGTCTTGAAGAGCGCGGGATTCCCTCCGCCAGTGACGGCTGCCAGCTCTCTGTTCTTGGTCTCCTTCTTCTTGACCAGGCTCTTGACGTCATTCCACCGTTTATTTATTTCGACTCTGTTCCTGGGCAGGGTCCCGACTGCATTGACCTGGTCTACGATCCGGTTCCACATTCTGTTTCTGGTGGCTAGTGGTGTGTGCTGGACCATGTTCCCATAGATTTGTGGGTGCACCTTGATGATCTCGTCGACCATGACCATCAGCTCAATGGGCGTGAACTTGGGCATTCTTTGTGGTGCCATGGTGTTTGTGGTGCTGGTGCGGTGTGTGTTGTGTACTGTGCAGGGGGTTTGTGGTGCCGGTGTTTGGTGGTGGTGGTGGTGGTGGTGGTGGTTGTGATGTGTGCGTTTCTGTGGTGTGCTGCTGTCCTTGCTGTGTCACTGTGTCCTCTCCTCTCCTCTCTAGTTTGCAATGTTGCAAGGGGTTGTGGTCTGTGGGAGTGCTGCTTTTGTACTTACCTATGTGGGTGTGTCCTCATGGTCTGTTGTTTTCAGGTGTGTTGTGTCTGGGGTTCTGGCCTTTGTAGTTTTTGTTTGTCCAGGGGGGTGTTTTCGGGATGTGTACTGTGCTTGTGTATTTGTGCATGCCTTGCTGTGTGGACTTGTTGGCCATGTTGTGTGCGATTGTTTTTGTCAGCGGATGGTTTCTGTGCAGGGACGTGGGCGCCATGGCTTCTGCCGTGTCGATTCTCATCGGCGTTGTTTGCGCTGGCGGGCGGTATATTTGTAGTTTTCACGCGCTCATGGCGGTGCGATCGTAATCTCACGTGCGGTGTGTCGGCCGTGAGGGCGGGCGGTTTTGTGTTGTCGTGCGTGTTTCCGTCCGTGGCGGGCGGTTTGACTCCGACTCGGACGATGGCGGGCGGTATTTTGTGTGATTTTTCCGCCGATGGCGGTTTTCGGTTTGTGTCATCGTAATGGCGTGGTCGGTGTTCAGACGGTGTGTGCGGGCGGATTTTTGCCGCTTCCATGCCTGGCGGATTTTTTTACGCCGGGTATCGTAATGGGCCCCTTAATATTTATATATATATATTCATATATATATATATTACCTACTGGCGGTCGCCAGTAGGTAGTTATAGTTAGGACCTCGTTTCTATTCAAAAAGCGTTTTGTCTTTTGCCAATATCTTTGGCGCCGTTTGACGAATCTTCGCGAAATTTTCAAAACTAATGGCCCCCTCCGGTCAGCTCCTGTCTTGGAAGTTTCGGGGTGATTTGTCAAGCAGGGGCCGAGAAAAAAGGGGGGTCCCAAAGCGCGTTTTCCCCATGTTAATTTCCATAGGAACTTTAGACAAAGCTACAGCCCGAACTGCTGAACGGAATTACACCAAATTTGGCAAAAAGGTAGCTCTTGGTTCAGAAAGCGACCTTTTTTTAAATGGTGTAAATCCGTTCAGTAGTTGCTGAGAAAATAAAAAAAGAAAACTTTCGATATCTGAGCACCGAGGAGGAGTCGCGACTCCTCCCGAGCACGAGCTGACTTCTGATTGGCTGCCAACACTCCAAACCAAGAAGTGTTGGCAGCCATCTTGTGACTCGGTTATCGAGTGACAAGAAAAAGAGTGGAAAAAAGGCTGAAAAAGAAGAAAAGGGGGCAGGGTAGAAAGACCCTGATCCCATAGGCCTGGTCAGGAGGTCCCAGAAGGACCGCAGGCCCCAAAAAAAATATATATATATTTTTTTAAACGTCCAAAGTCGCGCTGGGTGCGCGAATCCAGACGAGAAAATAAAAAACAAAACGAAGTGCTTTGATTTTTATAGGCCCCGGGTGGGCCAGGTCCCGGGGGCAATCAGTTTTTAATTTGCGGTGGCCCGTGGGGGCCCCCGCAGCCCCGAGGACCACCACCTCCCCGGGGCTTGTTTATTCAATGTGTGGGGGGGTCATAACTCCCCCCACGCTGCCCCAGGGACCACCACCTCAATGGGGTATGTCTAATTGTAAGGGGGGCCTCGCTGGCCCCCCAAGCCCCGGGGACCACCACCTCCCCTGGACTATGCAAATGAAGTGAGGGGGGCCGCGTGGCCCCCCTCGTGGAGCTGTCGATGGCCCTGGGGATCGCCACCCCCCAGGGCTGGCTCTTGCAATGTCCCGGGGTGCCTACCCCCGGGATATTGCTGTTTGCAATGATAGGGCGGGAGCCGTGTGGCTCCCCCCCTGTCATTGCAAACACTGCTTTGGTTCTTGGAAGCAAAGCAGTATTGCTTTTGGGCAAGGGGAGATGCATGTTAGCAGCTCCCCTTGTCCAAAAGCAATGCCGGCTCCTGCAGGAGGCGGGGAGCCGGCTGGGACCGTGGGGGCATTGGGGGTCCCCCCATGGTCCCCAAGGGTATGCCTCGGGGGATGGGGTCCCCGAGGCAGAATTAAACAATTTAGAATAGGGGTCATTTTCTTTTTCTTTCGCGCGCTTTGAGTCGCGACTCCATCGCAGCCAGCGTGGCCCCCAGTGTAAAAGCGATGGGTTCGCGACTCCAAGCAAAATTGTAGAAAAAAGAATATGTATGTTTTTAATAGGTAAGATTCACTGTTGGGTTATAGGGTGGCTCTAAAAAGAGCCCTTGTGTTTATTATGAGTTTGTTGTAGCTACATGTAAGTTAAAAGAAAAGACTGGACAAAAGGCTGAAAAACAAGAAAAGGGGGTAGGGTAGAAAGACCCTGACCCGCTAGGCCTGGTCAGGGGGTCCCAGAAGGACCCCCAGGCCTAAAAAAGCTTTTTTTTAAAAAAAGAAAACGTCTGAAGTTGTGCTGGGTGTGCGAATCCGGACCAGAAATTTAAAAAAAACAAGCGCTTCATTTTTTATAAGCCCTCGGGTGGGCCAGGTCCCGGGGGCAATCAGTTTTTAATTTGCGGTGGCCCACGCAGCCCCAGGGACCGCCACCTCCCCGGGGCAGATTTATTCAATGCGTGGGGGGGTCGTAACTCCCCCCACGGTACCCCGGGGACCGCCACCTCCCCGGGGCATTTCTAATTGTAAGGGGGGGCCTTGCTGGCCCCCCCAAGGCCTGGGGACCACCACCTCCCCGGGGCTTCATTAAATAATGAGGGGGGGCCTCGCGGGCCCCCCTAAACCCCAGGTACCACCACCTACCCGGTGCTATGCAAATGAAGTGAGTGGGGCCACGTGGCCCCCCTCGTGGAGCCCTTGATGGCCCTGGGGATCGCCACCCCCCAGGGCCGGCTCCTGCAATGTCCCTGGGTGCCCACCCCAGAGACATTGCTGTTTGCAATGATAGGGCGGGAGCCGTGTGGCTCCCGCCCTGTCATTGCAAACACTGCTTTGGTTCTTGGAAGCGAGAGCAGGCAACCTGCTCTCGCTTCCAAGAAGCAAAGCAGTACTGCTTTTGGGCAAGGGGAGCTGCATGTTAGCAGCTCCCCTTGTCCAAAAGCAGTGCCGGCTTCCACAGGAGGCAGGGAGCCGGCTGGGGCTGTGGGGGCATTGGGGCTCCCCCACGGTCCCCAAGGGTATGCCTCGGGGGATGGGGTCCCCAAGGCAGAATTAAACGATTTAGAATAGGGGGCATTTTTTTTTCTTTTGCGCGCTTTGAGTCGCGACTCCATCACGTCCCCCCCTGTGTAAAAGCGATGGGTTTGCGACTCCAAGCAAAATTGTAGAAAAAAGAATATGTATGTTTTTAATAGGTAAGATTCACTGTTGGGTTATAGGGTGGCTCTAAAAAGAGTCCTTGTGTTTATTATGAGTTTGTTGTAGCTACATGTAAGTAGCGGATGCAGAGCTTTAGGTTGTTGAGAAAGACTCTGTTTCCCTGATCTGTAAAGTGCACTCCATCACTCCTGTAGATGCCCTCCATATCAAAACGTAGATTGTTGTTATATATGGAGCCCATCCTATGGTCTCTAAGATAAACATTTTTTCTAGCTTACTCAATCTGTGGACAGAATTGATTTGACCACTTCCATTTCTGTCTTTGGCATATGTTAGAGTATACAAAGACAGTTTGAGGAAAAAACAACATCAATTGTGCAAAGGTGTCCTTCATTAGCATTTCCAGACCCACCCCAGTCAATGTGCCTAGGTCATTGCCACCACAGTGTACAATCATGAGGTCAGGGGGTTGGAGATGCAAAAAGGTTTTAACCAAAGGCATCAATTGGTGCCACTTTAATCCTCTCTGTGCAATCCATTTAATGTCCACATTTTGCAAAGCTAGGTCTTTGTCAATACCTATGTGTTCAGCATACCTTTTGCACCAGAAAGCATAGCTGTGCCCAACAATCCATACTGTAAGCATCTTGAAGGGATGTCTGGAAGTAATGAAAAGATGTCTGTAGCTGATGTAGTCAGTTGGTAGAATGAGAGGTATGTAAAATGGTGGACAAGATGCTGTTTTTAAAAAAAGTAGAGAATTGATTGGCTGTTTAAGAACATTGTACATTTAAAAATAGGGTGCATGTTACTTTTTTTTAAAAGCATGTTTCTTATTGGTTAGTAAAAAATGTTTGAAAGGTACAGTAGAAAGGATAAGCTCATATTTTGGAAATGTCAACCACACCTGCTGTTTACATTTGTAACATTGTGTGGTGAACTTGAAAATATGGTGAACTTGTGACCTGTGAGTTCAGTTGAATGTTCCATGAACTGTTACTATGGAAACTGGCATTAAGCAGAATGGGGGAAAGGTTGAAAATTAACTGTGTACTTAAAATGTGAAATTGTAATTTATATATAAGTGAAATCTTATTAAAGTAAGATTTCCCAAGTCAGTAGTATGTTTAGAAGTAGTGTGTTGTTAAAAAGTAGTCATGTTTTTATTTGTAATATATTTTTGAACTCCGGTATGGATTCGCGATTCCGTCGCTTTGCTGCACGGTTGAATCGCGACTCCCAAAAATTCCAGAACCAGTTTGGGCACTTTTAGAAGTCAGTAGGTAAGGGTTAATATGTGTAACCAATAGAAATGTGTTTTTGAATTTCAAAAAATGTGGGAAGCAATGTGATTTGTTACTTACATTTATTTGTGTAGAGGAAGAGAGGAAAACTTTGCCATTACTGGTTTTGCTTTGCTGAGAGGAGTGCATTACATTGATTGTGTGTATAAGAATTTTTTTAATGAGTTTCTGATAAAGGTGAGTTATAAATTTGTGATGTGTATTATGTGTTATTTTTATTTTTTAGTTAAATAATTAACCAAGAACTTTGATGTTTGACATATATTAGTAAATGTAGAGATGTTTATTGTAGTTTGTTTTATTGTAGCTAAATGTTGTTTGAAATAGATTCTGTACAGTATTATGTGTATATTGGAATATGGATTAGTGATTATGATAGTTTGTTTTAGTGTGCGGATATGTACATTTGTAGAATACCGCATAATTTTAAGTGTTGGTTTAAATTAGGAGGTGAAGTCTGTGAAGTTTCAAGGTTTGCATGGATTTTTGTCCTAAGTATGTTTCTACTTGTATATGTATTTTAATATGTTTCATACATTTTAAGGTGAATGATGTATAACAAAGAGCTGTTGTTGCTTTTTATGTGGTAGGGTCAAGACTGTGAGTACTAGTAGAATGGTGATGATGCAGGACAAAAGTGTGGTTTGAAAGATGTTCACATAAGGTGTTATTAATTAGGCATCTTTTTACTAGTGTTTAGAAAGGTATAGTTGAATGATGCCACATAATTTTAGAAAGAATGGTGAAGATGCAGCATAAAAGTGTGCTTTTAAGGATGCTCATATAAGGTGTTATTAATTAGGCATCTTTTTACTAGTGTTTAGAAAGGTATAGTTGAATGATGCCACATAATTTTAGAAAGAATGGTGAAGATGTAGCATAAAAGTGTGCATTTAAGGATGCTCATATAAGGTGTTATTAATTAGGCTTCTTTTTTTCTAGTCTATAGAAAGGTATAGTTGGATGATGCCGCATAATTTTAGATAGAAAGGTGAAGATGCAGCACAAAGTGTGCTTTTAAGGATGCTCATATTAGGTGTTGTTAATTAGGCTTCTTTTTTCTAGTCTGTAGAAAGGTACAGTTGAATGATACCGCATAATGTTAGATAGAATGGTGAAGATGTAGCACAAAAGTAATGCAGCAGATATTACCCTTGCAGGCATGTAATCATCCAGGGTCTAGTTATGTACTTTCCCTACAGTCATGCAATTATGCAGGCTGTACCTATACAGTCATATAATAACCTATATACTAGCCTTGCAGTTGTAGAATTATCCATGCCCTTTTGTTGCATTCATCTATTAATTTAGGCAGTACTCAATGACTCATGAATCACTTCAAGTGCTATTTATACACTTATCCATGCAGTCAATGTGTATGTTTGCACTCATGAAATTAGCCAGTCACTTTTCATCTTGTTCTGTACTTACCCAAGGAGTACCCATTGAGTGTTGGGATTACTTAGTGAGATCTATTACGTGTTTCAGTTTCTAGGTTTCAACATATTTTAAAAATATTGTATACATATTTCTTTTACATATCATGATGATTTGATAACGTAGAGAGATATATATGCGTGCTTTTAACAATATGGAGACACTTATAGTTGTGTTTTGAAATAGTGTGCTGCTTTATATTTGACTAGGCTGAACTCTCATGCAGTTATAAAAACACCCAAGTACTCGCCATGCAGTTTTACAATGATGCAGGCGTTACATATGCAGTGCTGTAATTACTCAGGCGTTACTGCTGCACTGATGCAATCATTTACGCAGTATCAATGTAATTATGCAATCACTTAGGTATTACTCATG
The DNA here is from genome assembly GCA_963921515.1 of Calotriton arnoldi. Classification (NCBI taxonomy): domain Eukaryota; kingdom Metazoa; phylum Chordata; class Amphibia; order Caudata; family Salamandridae; genus Calotriton; species Calotriton arnoldi. Next base: position 240,347 of record CAWUFW010016369.1, on the reverse strand, counting down.
TACTTATGTAATCACCCAGGCACTACTGCTGCACTCCATGAATCAAGGAGGCACTACCTTTGTACTCATGTAATCACTCAGCCAGTAGTCATGGTGTTGTGAAATCACCCAGACACTGCTTTCCCACTTTTTTATTTACTCAGGCGCCACCTCAGTAGTTCTGCAATCACCCAAGAAGTAGCCATGCACTTGTAAAATCACCCAGTCACTTGGTATGTAGTCATGTCAATCTCTATACATTCTCCCTGTAGTCATGCAATCAGTGAGATGTTATCTACATAGTCCTTTAATCCCCTTGTACTCTTTCTATCAGATACACACTTTTCTTGTACTTGTGTAATCATTCAGGCACTAGTCAGACCCTCCAGGATTTCGCGATTTCGCGATTTGCAAAAAAATCGCGAAATCTGCAGTTTTGTAAAAATGCCGCGATTTTTACAAAACTGCCCGCGAAATTTGGAAAATGTGATTTTTCTTTTTTTTTTTGGGACAAGGCTGACAATATACGTAAACCAGTATTTAAAGGGGCACCAGGGGATTAGTGGTAATTTAATAATGGGTTTTCCAGTTCTAATCTTCATATTTCGTCAGTCGTTAATGCTTGCGTTTTCCGTTTAATTTGTGTGTTTTGTTCAATGCATCCTTCGACAGTTACTCAAAGTAATGCCTGACAGACGGCAGATGATGCGTTTCGGGTTAATTCCAAAAAGTACAAAACACCTGTGTTTACATCTCACGTTACATGGTCTATGTTCTTTACCGATGAGGAACCCGTTTGTTAAGGTGAGCGCAAATGCACCTAAAATGCCTATATGGTCCATTTATATTGTCTACTTCATGCTAGTTCTATGCATGTAGATGATATATGGCACCAGCTGACATAGCTCAGTGAGCTAAATGTTCATTGCTCATGTGTCTACGCCAACCTGCTAGCCACAGGTTTGAGCCACTGGGAGGTAACCAACCTTTCATCCTTCAGATGTCAATGTACTATAAATGAAATGGAATATTCTGAGCTGGTGCTATTTGCAGAGCTTTTAACCCTCAATTGAATGACAGTAAGCACTATGCATTACTTCCATGTGTATGTACCCCAGCCCGAGGCGCAACTAGAGCCAAATTTCGGGGAGGGCTAATAAAAATTTCGGGGATGGGCTAAGTCTTCCAGCAATAGGCAGAGTGGAGCTGCAGGGGCTCTAAGAAGGGGTGAAAACACAACAAAGCCTCGTTAACAAGTGAATGGTCTTTTAAAGACCTGTGAAGTGCTCAGGTGCGGCTGTGTGTGTGACCGGGAAGCTGTCTCGGCCCGGGCTGCCACACACGACGGGGGGGGGGGCTGAAGCCCTTTGAGCCAAATGGGCATTGCGCGCCTGACCCTTGCATACCTCTAAATTATTATTGTTCACTCCTATTCTTCTCCAGACCCTTTCAAAGGCGTCTATATTGTTTCTTTCATCTTCTTCTGTGGGGGCAGCCAAACTCTTGATAACAAATAGGAGTTGTTGGTAAAACAGAAAATCATTGGCAAAGCCAAAAGTTCTGAAGTTAGCCACTTTAGCTTTGTCAGTGATGGTTTCCTTTTTGTCATTTTTTTTTGCAAACTTTTAGCTGCCATGCCCTAATCAATCTAAAAAATAAAAGGACATTAGCTAAAAGAAAAAATATTTTTGGGTGTCAAAAAGCACAACTTTGTCATAGTAGTCTCGTGCAGAATGTCATCACTCACAGTGCAGTCAGCCATTAGCAGCAGTAGGCTGACCCACTGCCCCATGCTGGTCGTGGTATGCATTGGTGGCACAGAAAGCGGTTTCTTTTCCTTCACATGACTTCTTCCTGCCAGAAAGCCCCGCTTTACATCCATCATTTCATTGTATCCCTTTCTCAAGAGCCGGTCTCAGTTATGTATGCACAAACATGTGCTTGTGGTCACTGTCAGCATCATTTAAGGTGAAGTGCATGCCTGGTTGGGGTGCTGCACTTCAATGGAATTGCAAACACCATCTAAAATCTTAATCAAATTATCTACAACAAATATCTCCTGCACCACAGAATCTTGGCACCACGCGTAGAAGTAACATTTACGGGAGCAGGGCAAAAAAGAAGAATAGGAGACCAAAAGGGAAACAAGAAAATAAAAGCTTGTGGGCAGCCGCAGCGTCAGTTGGGGCTTCAATAGCTGTCCTAGACTGCTTTGGATGAAGTCATGGAAACTAGACTGCACTCAGAGAGGTCTACTTAAATAAATTACATTTTAGAGGATCAAAACTATTTGGTAATGAACTTGATGACATGGTGCAAAAAGCAGCGGGAGAGTAAAAAAATCTCAAACCTTTTAAGATGGGGTCTAGAAAGTAATCCTTTAAGTTCAAGCATCCTCTCCAAAATCTTCAGGACAAGAGTCCCTTTCGAGGCCAGGCTATGTTTGCTCAAGTCGCCCTATGTGAACTGGACCAGGTAAGCAGGAGGTGACCTCCCTATGCAGTCTGTCTCACTTATTTGTATCAGCCACTACAATCCTACGCCCTAGGGTGCCTGAGGAAGAGGTGTCCTGCATCACGGATCCGGGAGGCAGCGGTCCCCCAGCAGGGGTGCATACATGGGCGCTAGAACATTCCCGGGAGAAATACAGCCCCCTCCCACGAGGTTAGGACTGGAGCTGTGCTTCAGTAGAGCTGTAGACACTTTAAACATGCCTATTTCAAAGTGGAATACTCTTCTAAAACGGTTTCCATTGATTTTAGGCTGAAAATGAATGACTAGGAGTAAAATAAAGTGCCGCTAAAATGCCGCTAAATTTCCATATTTGTGCCGCTAAATTTCCATATTTGTGCCGCTAAATTTGCTAATTCATGCCGCAATATCCTGGGGGGTCTGACTAGTTGTACTTTTAAAGTCACCCAGTCACTACCTTTCCACACCTGTAATCACTCAGGCAGAATCTTACTAGTTCAGTAATCACCCAGGCGGTACTCATGAACTTATAAAATCACCCACTCACTTGCTATCTACTTCAGTAATCCCCCAGATATTACCCTTGCAGGCAAGGAATCACTCGGGGTCTAGTTACGTACTATCCCTACAGTTATGCAAACATGCAGGCTGTTGCTGTGCAGTCATGTAATTACCTACACACTACCCTTGCAGTCGTCGAATCACCCATGCCTTTCTGTTGCATTCATGTATTCACATAGGCAGTACTCAATGATTCATTTATGCCTTCAGGTGCTATTTATACACTTATCCATGCACTCAATGTGTATGTTTTTTTTTATTATTCTTTGTATTAATTTCAACAGCATAAGCACATACACATTCCAGTTGGTGTTTCAAACAATCACATACTGCATCCTTACAATACCTAGGGGGAGAAATGCAATAATTACAATATTTCAACATCTCTCTCTCCACCACACTGCATTTCAAGTTCCACCGATGGGGATATACACAGGTTTCCACGATAGACATTCCACTTGCCCCATTTCCTATCCCATTTCTTCGGACACCCTCGTGTTTTAAATACTTCCTTTCTGCAATCATACAATTATCTAACCCAATGTGTATGTTTGAACTCATGAAATTAGCCAGTCACTTTTCATCTTGTCCTGTACTTACCCAGTGAGTACCCTTGCACTCATACAATTACCCAAGGAGTACCCATTGAGTGTTGGGATTACTTAGTGAGATCTATTATGTGTCTCAGTTTCCAGGTTTCAACATGTTTCGGAAATATTGTATACATATTTCTTGTACATATCATGATGATTTGATAACGTAGAGAGATATGTATGCGTGCTTTAACATCATGGAGACACTTATAGTTGAGTTATGTAATAGTGTGCTGCTTTATATTTCACTAGACCCAACTCTCATGCAGTTATAAAAGCACCCAAGTACTCGCCATGCAGTTTTACAATGATGCAGGCGTTACATATGCAGTGCTGTAATCACTCAAGCGTTACTGCTGCACTGATGCAATCATTTACGCAGTATCTATGTAGTTATACAATCACTACGGTATTACTCATGTATTTATGTAATCACCCAGGCACTACTGCTGCACTCCTTGAATCAAGGAGGTACTACCTTTGTACTCATGTAATCACCCAGCCAGTAGTCATGGTGTTGTGAAATCACCCAGACACTGATTTCCCACTGTTTTATTTACTCAGGCTCCACCTCAGTAGTCCTGAAATCACCCAAGAAGCAGCCATGCACTTGTTAAATCACCCAGTCACTTGGTATGTAGTCATGTCAATCCTTAGACATTCTCCCTGTAGTCATGCAATCAGTGAGATGTTATCTACGTAGTCCTTTAATCCCCTTGTACACTTTCTATCAGATACGCACTTTTCTTGTACTTATGTTATCATTTAGCCACTAGTCATGTACTTTTAAAATCACCCAGTCACTACCTTTCCACACCTGTAATCAGTCAGGCAGTATCTTACTAGTTCAGTAATCACCCAGGCAGTACTCATGAACTTATAAAATCACCCACTCACTTGCTATCTACTTCAGTAATCCCCAGATATTACCCTTGCAGGCAAGGAATCACTCAGGGTCTAGTTACGTACTACCCCTACAGTTATGCAAACATGCAGGCTGTTGCTGTGCAGTCATGTAATTACCTACACACTACCCTTGTAGTCATCGAATCACCCATGCCTTTCTGTTGCATTCATGTATTCACGTAGGCAGTACTCAATGACTCTTCCATGCCTTCAGGTGCTATTTATACACTTATCCATGCACTCAATGTGTATGTTTGCACTCATGAAATGAGCCAGTCACTTTTCATCTTGTCCTGTACTTACCCATGAGTACCCTTACACTCATACAATTACCCAAGGAGTGCCCATTGAGTGTTGGGATTACTTAGTGAGATCTATTACGTGTCTCAGTTTCTAGGTTTCAACATGTTTCAGAAATATTGAAAACATATTTCTTTTACATATCATGATGATTTGATAATGTAGAGAGATATGTATGCGTGCTTTTAACAATATGGAGACACTTATATTTGAGTTATGTAATAGTGTGCTGCTTTATATTTGGCTAGGCTCAACTATCATGCAGTTATAAAAACACCCAAGTACTCGCCATGCAGTCTTACAATGATGCAGGCGTTACATATGTAGTGCTGTAATCACTCAGGCGTTACTGTTGCACTGATGCAATCATCTAGGCCCTATCTATGTGTCTGTTGCCTCTTTCTGCACCTCATTTGTTTTTTTCTGGACCCCTCTTACATCTTTCTGCACTCTTTTTGCGTGTTTCTGCACCTTTCTTACTTCTTTCTGCATCCCTATTGTCTCTCTCTCCATCCCTTTTTCTTGTTTTTGTACTTCTGTTGCTTCTTTCTGCACTTATTTAGCTTTTTCTGCACATCACTTGCTATCTACTTCAGTAATCCCCCAGATATTACCCTTACAGGCAAGGAATCACTCAGGGTCTAGTTACTTACTACCCCTACAGTTATGCAAACATGCAGGCTGTTGCTGTGTAGTCATGTAATTACCTACACACTACCCTTGCAGTCGTCGAATCACCCATGCCTTTCTGTTGCATTCATGTATTCACGTAGGCAGTACTCAATGACTCATCTATGCCTTCAGGTGCTATTAATTCACTTTCCCATGCACTCAATGTGTTTGTTTGCACTCATGAAATTAGCCAGTCACTTTTCATCTTGTCCTGTACTTACCCAGTGAGTACCCTTGCACTCATACAATTACCCAAGGAGTACCCATTGAGTGTTGGGATTACTTAATGAGATCTATTACGTGTCTCAGTTTCTAGGTTTCAACATGTTTCAGAAATATTGAAAACATATTTCTTTTACATATCATGATGATTTGATGATGTAGAGAGATATGTATGCGTGCTTTTAACAATATGGAGACACTTATATTTGAGTTATGTAATAGTGTGCTGCTTTATATTTGGCTAGGCTCAACTATTATGCAGTTATAAAAACACCCAAGTACTCGCCATGCAGTCTTACAATGATGCAGGCGTTACATATGTAGTGCTGTAATCACTCAGGCGTTACTGTTGCACTGTTGCAATCATCTAGGCCCTATCTATGTGTCTGTTGCCTCTTTCTGCACCTCATTTGTTTTTTTCTGGACCCCTCTTACATCTTTCTGCACTCTTTTTGCGTGTTTCTGCACCTTTCTTACTTCTTTCTGCATCCCTATTGTCTCTCTCTCCATCCCTCTTTCTTGTTTTTGTACTTCTGTTGCTTCTTTCTGCACTTATTTAGCTTTTTCTGCACATCACTTGCTATCTACTTCAGTAATCCCCCAGATATTACCCTTACAGGCAAGGAATCACTCAGGGTCTAGTTACTTACTACCCCTACAGTTATGCAAACATGCAGGCTGTTGCTGTGTAGTCATGTAATTACCTACACACTACCCTTGCAGTCGTCGAATCACCCATGCCTTTCTGTTGCATTCATGTATTCACGTAGGCAGTACTCAATGACTCATCTATGCCTTCAGGTGCTATTAATTCACTTTCCCATGCACTCAATGTGTTTGTTTGCACTCATGAAATTAGCCAGTCACTTTTCATCTTGTCCTGTACTTACCCAGTGAGTACCCTTGCACTCATACAATTACCCAAGGAGTACCCATTGAGTGTTGGGATTACTTAATGAGATCTATTACGTGTCTCAGTTTCTAGGTTTCAACATGTTTCAGAAATATTGAAAACATATTTCTTTTACATATCATGATGATTTGATAATGTAGAGAGATATGTATGCGTGCTTTTAACAATATGGAGACACTTATATTTGAGTTATGTAATAGTGTGCTGCTTTATATTTGGCTAGGCCCAACTATCATGCAGTTATAAAAACACCCAAGTACTCACCATGCAGTCTTACAATGATGCAGGCGTTACATATGTAGTGCTGTAATCACTCAGGCGTTACTGTTGCACTGATGCAATCATCTAGGCACTATCTATAAGTCTGTTGCCTCTTTCTGCACCTCATTTGTTTTTACTGGACCCCTCTTACATCTTTCTGCACTCTTTTTGCGTGTTTCTGCACCTTTCTTACTTTTTTCTGCATCCCTATTGCCTCTCTCTCCATCCCTCTTTCTTCTTTTTGTACTTCTGTTGCTTCTTTCTGTACTTATTTTGCTTTTTCTGCACCTCACTTGCCTCTTTTGCACCTATATTGCCTCTTTCTGCAGTTCTCTTGTATCCTTCTGCACTTCACTTGCCTCTTTCTGTAACTCTCTTGTCTCTTTCTGCACCTCTCTTCCCTCTTTCTGCACCTCACTTGCTTCTTTCTGCTCCCCTTTTAACTGTTTTTGCACCCCTGTTCCCTCTTTGTGGACGTCTCTTGCCTCTTTCTACACCTCTCTCCCCTGTTTGTGTACCACTTTTGCCTCTTTTTGTACCTCTGTTCCTTCTTTCTTCTCCTGTCTTGTCTGTTTCTGCACTCTTTGTGCCTCTTTCACTACCTTTGTTGCTTCTTTCTGTAGTTCTGTTCCTCTTTCTGTATCCTTCCTTCCTCTTTCTGTAACTCTCCTGCCTCATTCTGCACCTCTCCTACCCCTTTCTGCACTCCTATTACCTCTTTTTCCACCTCTGATTGTTCTTTTTGCACCTCTTTTGCTTCATTCTGCACTTCACTTGACTTTTCTGTACCCATCTTGCTTCTTTGTGCACCTATGTTGGTTCTTTCTGCACTGCTCTATCTATTTCCTGCACCTCTGTTCCAAATTTCTGCATCCTCTTCCTTTTTTCTGCACCCGTCTTCCCTCTTTCTGCACCTCTCTTGCCTCACTCTGCCCACCTGTTCCCTCTTTCTGTACCTCTTTTGCCTGTTTCTGCAACTCTCTTGCCTCTTTCTGCAGTTCTCTTGCTTCCTTCTGTACCTCATTTGCCTGTTTTTGCACCTCTGTTGATTCTTTTGCACTGCTCTTACTTCTTTCTGCACCTCTCTTGCAAATTTCTGTACCCCTCTCATGCAGTTATAAAAACACCAAAGTAGTCGCCATGCCGTCTTACAATGATGCAGGCACTAGATATGTAGTGCTGTAATCATTCAGACATTACTGCTGCATTTTTTTTTCTGCACCCCTGTTCACTTATTGTGCAGCTCAGGTGTAATTGTTACCATTTTCCGAAAACCATATATGCATTTGTTTGTAGCTTTTAAATAGAAAGTGTTTCTTTAGTAATAGATAAGAATATTTGTATATAATTATTTTAATAATATTAGTCAGATATTCTGCATTATTATTGAGAAAGATTTACCATGACAAAAAAAGCGCAAAAGAAAAAAAACAGTACTATCTAAAAAAGAAACAAAAGCAGGAATTACATGAACTACAACATGTGTCAAAAAAGAAAAAGTCTTGTGGTAAGAGAACAAAATAATTTATTAAAAGAATGTCAAGGACTGGAAGGGATTTTGGAAATGCTGAAAATAGAAAGAATACTTGTAGAATGAAAAAGAATGAAATGAAAAAAGGACAAATTAATGAAAATTTAGGAAATGAGAAAACAATCTATGTTGAAAGAAGGATGAAACAATATCATGATATTAGGAAACGTATGTATAAAAGTAGAGTACTACAAAATTTATTGAAAGATTGCAAGAAATATAAAAGAAGATCTGCATTTTATAAAAAGAAAAAAGAGATTGAAAGTATAGTCGAAAAGGCTTTTGAATTGAAAAGAAGATTGTTCATTTTAGTTTTAAAGAGAATGCGAACATAAGATAAACCAATGCATTCTATTAAGAACAAAAGGAAAAGAAAAAGACTAATCAACAGAACTAACTTTAATAAAAAAAATTTGGGTGAATGGGAGGATACTTCTAGTTCAGAACCTTTTTTATAATGAAGAGAGCTATTTTCAAAACAATACATTACTTCACGCAGTTGATACCAGTGGTCGTGCTTATGAAGTGAAGAACGGTTGTGCAATTGAAAAAGAAAAGATGGTTTCCAGAAATGTGGAAGAAGTGATAGCTGAAGAAGTTCAAGGGAGACGTTCACAAGCTCCTGTGTATACATGGGATTGTAGTAGTATTTGTAGTATATGACAGGAGTCTATTGATATTTTACGAAATTTCTTACGATAGTATACTAAAAAACGTATTAAACAAAAGATTAAGATGTTGCAAGGACTAGATCCTTGTAAAGTGAGAAAAATACTGGCTTGCAAGGTCATTCTCTGGCTTGTCTTTCTAGAAAAGTGTGTCAAAGTGTTTCTCATCATTTGAGAATGTTAGCAGTACATCACTCTGCAATGCGGAAGTTAGTAAGAAGATTGTACTACGTAAAAAGTCCTGCATTATTTTTAAGTGACTTAAACACTGCTCTTTTGCATGGGACAGTATCGGATGTAAAAAAAAGTTTGTGATGATATAGAGTTTCGTTTCTTTAGTACTGGAGAAGAGTGTACACAAAGTGAGAGTTTGATAAGTGTAGGTGTTGAAGAGGAGGTGGAAGATAGTACTACTGAGAAGTTTGTAGAAGAAATTACAAAGTTTAAGGTAATTTGTCCTGAAAAACCAAACTATGTTTGTATTTGTTGTCGACGTACTCACTATAGAAATCAAACTAGGAATGTTGATCTGTATTTAACAAGTGAAAAGGAAAACAATGATAAGTGGGAGGAATTTGGTACTTATTTGTTTGTTGAAGGTGTTTTTGAGTTGGGTATTGATCAACGTATTTGTAAATAGTGTTACAGCAAATTAGAAGAGAACAAAATGCCAGCTAGAGCTGTACATAATAACCTAGAGTTGGTAGCTATTCCTGCAGAACTGGTAGATTTAAATACGTATGAGTCCATTCTGATTCAATCTGTGCACCCATTTCAGGCTATTGTTCGTATGGAGCCTAAAACAGGTAAGCTGCCTCCATCAGATTTACAAAGAGGCTTAAAAGGAAGAGTTGTGTATTTACCTTTAGATTTAAAGAAAAATATTGAAACTATTGGTGTAGACAGAGAGGAAACTGAACCTGTAGTTATTCTAGTTAATGGTGTTCCAACAAAGAGTCGGAAAATATGGCAAAAGTTAGTAGATGTCACCAAAATTCAAAAGGCTACGTTATAGCTCATAAAAAACAATCTTTATTACAAAAATGTATATCTGGAAGAAGAAGAAATAGTTTTAGGAGATGATAGCGAAATTTCAAGTGGCCAAATTGAAAAAGTGGACATCTCCAGGAGTGAGGAAATTTATGAACATTATAGTGTACATCCTTTACATTCAAAGGAAGTGATTGGAAATACTATTGAATTATTCCAAAGGAAGAAAGCGAAGGGAACTCCTATGAGTGTTTGGAAAGAAGTTTAGAAGCCCGTTGTTTTCCACAGCTCTTCCCCACTGGAAAAGGTGGACGATATGATGAAAGACCTGTGCAGATTCCAGCTTCAGAATATCGTACAACAAGATTGTACTCAGAAGATCCAAGATTTCGACAATGTATTCCATATATATTTCACCTTTTGTTTGAAAGTGACTTGTCTGGACTTTCATATGCAGTGAACCACATATTAAAAACAGGAGTGCATGTTCAACATGTGTCTGCAAAGGAATTCATGGACAAAGTACAACAGAGAGACGATCATTTAGAATCTCAATTGATTAATTTGATGGCGTGCCAACGTGGTACTAATGAGTATTGGTATCGTCGTCATGGAGAACTTAAATGTATGCTAAGGAACTTAGGAACCCCTACATGGTTTGTTACGCTAAGCTGTGCTGAATACCCATGGGACCATTTACTTGAATTTCTTCGAGAAGCAAATTCAAATATTAAAAACATTGAATTCAAGACAGCTGGAGAACTGTGTTCCTTGGATCCTGTAAATGTGTGCAGATATTTTAATCATAGGTTTCAAGCTATGATGTCTTTTATCTGCAATAAAAACAACCCACCTCTTGGAGAAATTATTGATTTCTTTTGGAGAAAGGAGTACCAAGCTAGAGGTGCTCCTCATATACATATGCTTTTATGGATCAAGGATGCACCTAAATTTGGAACTGATTCTGATGAGACTGTTTTATCATTCATTGAAGACTATGTTACATGTGGTATTCCAAAAACAGGAGAAGAAAATACCTTAAGACAACAAGTTTTACGGTTTCAAACTCATCGATGTGGGAAATATTGTCGACGTAAAATACAAGTCAAAGGAAACATTTTATACAAAATGTCGTTTTGGATTCCCACGTCCAGTAATTTCCAAAGGAAGAGTCAACAATTTCATGTCAGCAGTGAGGCATACTATAACTCGAAAATCTCCAAAGAATACTTACAATATAAAAAGAAGTGAAGATTCAAAGTATATTAATGATTATAATCCATTGATTTTGACGATGTGGAATGCAAATATGGATATCCAGTATGTTGCAGATAATTCGATTGCTGTTGCTCGCTATGTTACGTCATACATAACAAAATCTGAAAAGACGGAGTTGAAAGAAATGTGAGAAGAAATTTCACAAGAGAAGACTCTTAGTAATAAATTGTACAGCTTTAGTTTGAAGATGCCTTCCCATCGAGAGATTGGATCCTACGAATGTTCGGATCGGTTGACATCTGCAAGTTTATATTCAAAGTCAAGAGGAATCATTTGGATAAGTCTAGGTCTTGCTGCAACACGAAATCGAGTATTGAAATCTGTACAAGAAATTGAATACTTAGCATTAAATTAACCGGAAAGTACAGATATTGTTAAAACAAACATGTTGGATACATACTATCCTAAAAGAAGTCCACATCTTGAAAACATATGTCTCTATGAAGTACTGCAATATTACAGCTTTAAGAGAAATATTACAGAAAATATAAATGAAGAAAAATATGCAGTCATTGGATGTGATGGATGTTTGGTGAAACATACCAAAGGAAATCTCATTAATCACAGGAAACTCAGTTGTAATACTCCAGATAAAAGGGAATTTTTCTATTTAGCACTTCTGCAACTCTTTAAGCCTTGGCGTACTGAAATGGAATTACTTGGAGATTTTCAGTACTATGAAGATTCTTTTAATGCATGTAAAGATAGCATTGAATGCACAGTTTTTCCAAATTATCTACAAATGTTAAATGAAGATATTGAACAAGAAACTACTATTGCAGCTGAAATTGCTAGAGACAGTTCTCAAGATAGTCAAAGTTCTGCTCCAATGAGTCAAGCTCCACTAGGAGAACCAATTCTTGAAAATAAAGCAGCAATAGCCATGAGTGAAGTAGAAACAGCAATGCAACAAGCTCAACAGGATATTATGGAGTTGGGAAACTTGGAAGAACAACTAAATATTGGACAGAAAGAAATACATCAGCAAGTTACACAACAGATAGACCATGGTTTACTTCATGAAAAAAAAGAATGCAACTGCACATCATTTAAACCTATTCGAATGTATATCAGTGGTCAAGCTGGTACAGGAAAAAGTTTCTTAATTAAAGTTTTGACCAGTTATCTACAGAAAACCACTGAATCACATTTATCTTGTGTTGTAACCGCTCCAACTGGGTTAGCAGCACACAACATTAAAGGGATTACGTTACATCGTTTACTGATGCTACCAGTTGAACATGAAAACAAGTTGGAATATCACAAGCTATCTGGAGAAGCTTGTTATGAAGTTTCAAGAGTACTAAAGAAAATGAAACTTCTGATAATTGATGAGGTGAGCATGGTCTCAAACTTAATGCTTGCCTATGTACATTTAAGAATGCAGCAGATTTTAAAAACAGATTATGATGTCTTATTTGGAGGAAAACATGTGATTGTATTTGGCGACCTACTGCAACTTACTCCTGTAAAAGGGCAACCAGCTTTTAAAACACTTGTGCATGAAGACACCAGGAAATCTTTGGGAAGTATTTGAAATGTCAACATTTGGTCTCATTTTGAATATAAAGAACTTATTAAGAATATGCGACAAGCAAGTGATGAACATTATGGAAGCATTCTTCAAGATATAAGAATTGGTGTATTGACAAAAGCATGGTAAAGAAGCTTTGCAAAGTCGGCTACTTACAAACTTGTTTCCAAATGAAAATGTTGCTCTGGAAATAATATACAAAAAAATTGGAGAAAAGAAATCTATAATTTGCCTAATGCCAACACTGCAAGAGTGTTCTACATTCAATCAAGAACGTTTGAAGCTGGAAAAACAACAAATAATGAAAATGGAAGCCATTGATAAAATAGAACATGAAGGAATTACTATTATTCTGTCAGAAAAATTAAAATCAAAATTGGATTCTTTGGAATAATCTATATCTAAGACTGCTGGTTTAGAAAAGAATTTATATGTATGTGAAAACTGTCGGGTAATTTTACGGCGTAATTTGGATGTAGAAAAAGGTTTAGTAAATGGAGCAATGGGGAAAGTTGTTGATTTTGTTAATTATCCAGATAGAGATGGAATTGAATTTTTGAAGATTAAATTTGATCAGATTGAAGAGGTAAAACAGATTGGACGTTGTGCTGTTCGTTTTTTGCTTGTTAAAGACTTGTATGTTTGTAGAAAACAGTTTCCTCTTTCTTTAGAATATGCAGTGACCATTCATAAATCTCAAGGTTTAAGTGCTCTGGTAAACATTGGAAGTACAATGTTTAAAGAGGGCATTGCATATGTTGCATTGTCTTGAGTAAGAACATTATCTGGATTGTATTTGATTGATTTTGATGAGAGAAAGATTAGTGCAGATGCAAATTGTGTAAGAGAGTGTAATCGGTTAAGAAGACTGTATGCTCCCAACTTAGGTGAATATCCCGTATATGAAATGCGTGTAGTATGTCCAAAACAAACATATGAGAAACACTGTAGTGAGGTTGGAAAGAAGAAAAAAAATCAAGAGAATATTGAGGCTCCAAAGAAAATGAAAATGGACACTGTTGATGATATTGTAGGATACCAGTTAGAAAATAGTTCAGGTATCAACTGCTATGCTAATGTAATTATGAACGTCGTGTTTTTTCTAGACAATCTTCATCATCAAATTATGGTGAATCGAGAAAAAAAGATTTTGTTCTTTGTTGCATTATATTTTTGAAAAATTGACAACTGATAAAACTAAAATCCAAACTGCTTCTGGCATTCGGCATCTTTTGGATCTTCACAATTTACACTTAATGTACAGCAAGATGCTCAAGAATTTCTTATGCTTATGCTTGCAGTATTGGAAGGTGAAGGAATACAAATTGAAAATCTGTTTGGAGTACGTTACAGATGGGATCATAAATGTGAAGACTGTTCATTTTCTACTACCACTGAAATAGACACTGAACAATTCATATATTTGACAATACCAGATTGCAAAACAGTGTCTTTTAACAAATTAGTAAAATCAGCTAATCAAAATATGGAATGTACTCAGTGCAAATCTGAAATGTTGTCAACATTATCTATAGAAAGATTTGGACAATATGTCATTTTAATGCTACAATGTGGTAGAGCAGATGAAAGAAAACTGGAAACTAAAATAAAAATTTTTGTGGCAAGTCAACTGTCAATTTCAGGAAGAACTTTTAAAGCAGTGGCTATTATTTTCCACGATGGACCTTCTAAAACATCTGGACACTATACTGTGTATTTAAAGTGCAATAAAGGATGGACACATTGTAATGATGCCCATTTGGAATTCAAATGTTGGTTGCCTAATGAATTACCGAATTCATATCTGATATTTTTGGTGCCAAAGTTTTGAAAACATCATTCGGCCTATTGGGAAGATGTAAACTTCATTTAACGAGTTTATTTTGGATATTTTCAATGCAAATGATTTCGGAAACATCATTCGGCCTATTGGGAAGATGTCAACAATTTCTGTTTGAATTATCGTTTCTGTTTTTTGATATTGCATTTAGAAAATTGTTTTTGAAAGAAGCAGTTCATATATTTGATCTTTGTATTATATACAATGTTAATGAGGGTGTTTATTTTTGAAAATGTAAACAGATAGTTGAGTTTGTTGTAAATATTTTGAACACAGATTTGTTTTTTTTTAACAATCTTATTGATTGTATTTTTTTGCCCGCTGTTATATCATGATCAACATTGAAATCACAGTATATGGTGAAATTCAATAGAATCTGAAAACAGCAAAAAAGGCAAACTGAATATGTTATGTAATTCTAAAATTATGTTGTGTTCTTAAAACTATAATATTATATGCAATAACAGTATTTTTTCTTCTCTTTAACAGAAACTAATTCTAAAGTTTGAAAATAATTTAAATTTAGATTATAATAAAACAACTGAAAAAATTGTTTCGTTTCATATCTACTTCAAAAAAGAAGGTAAGATAAAGTAAAGTAATAAGCATAATGTTATAAAATAATATTTACAGTCACTTTTATTGCAGTCATTCATTTTTTAAAACTGAATTATCTCACTCATCAAATTACTTTACCAGAACCCATGGTCTTCTTCAATCTCTGAAATATAACCTCTGTACTTAGAAAATCACCTATGCATTACCAATATACAGCTTTGTTCACTGTGGTAGTACCTATACGGCTCTGTAATCACCCAAGGAATACCTGTGCACTTACAAAATGACTTAGGCACAACCCATGTACTCCTGCAATCACACAGCCACTAGTTATCCACTCATGCAATAACTCAGGCATTACCCATGCACTGCTCCAATCATCTATCAACTACCATGCAGTTCTGTAATCATCTAGACACTACTCATTTACTCTTTCGATTACCCAGGCACTACCCATGCACTCCTCTAATCCCCCAACCACTAGCCATGCACTTTTCCAATCACTCTGCCAATACCCATACACTTATAAAATCAGCATGCAGTATCCTTGCGGTCCTCTAATCATCCAGGCAGTACCCATGTACTCATGCAATGAGCCAGGCACTAACCATGTATTCAAGCAATCATCCAGACATTACCTATAAACTCATGTAATTACCCAAGCAGTAAGCATGCACTTGTAAAATCAACCAACCAAAACCCATGCACTTAGAAAATCATGCAGGCACTACACATGCACTTTTGCCATCACTCAGGTACTACTCATGCACTTATGCAATAACCCAAGCACTATCCATGCATTGCTACAATCATGTGTGCACTACCCATGCAGTCGTCTAATCACCTAGACACTACTCATTCACTCCTTCAATTACCCAGGTACTACCCATGGACTGCTCCAGTCACCCGTGCACTACCCAATGCACTCCTATAATCACCCAGACACTACCATGTACTTACCCAATCACTCCGCGAATACCCACGCACTTATAAATTCACCATGCACTATCCTTGAAGTCCTCTAATCACCCAGACAATACCCATGTACTCATGCAATGACCCAGGCACTAACCATGTATTCAACCAATCATCCAGACATTACCTATAAACTCATGTAATTACCCAGGCATTAAGCATGCACTTGTAAAATCAACCAAGCAATACCCATGCACTTACTAAATCATCCAGGCACTAGACATGTACTTCTGCTATCACCCAGGCACTACTCATCCACTCATGCAATAACCCAGGCACTACACATGCACTGCTCCAATCACCCGTGCACCACCCATGCACTCCTCCAATCACCCAGCCAGTACCCATGCACTTATCAATCACTCCAACAATACCGAAGCACTTATAAAATCACCACGCACTACTCTTGCACTCTTACAATCACCCAGGCACTACCCATGTACTCATACAATCATCCAGGCATTACCCATAAACTAATGCAATCAGTCAGGCATTACCCATGTACTCTTCCTTTCACACATACATTACCTCTGCACTCATGCAATCACCCAGGCATTATCCAAGCACTTACAAAATCACCCAGGCACTAGCCATGCACTCCTCCAATCACCCAGGCACTACTCATCCACTCATGCAATAACCCAGGCACTACCCATGCACTCATCCAAATCACCCGTGCACTACCCATGTACTCCTCTAATCACCCAGACACTACTCATTCACTCTTTCAATAACCCACACATTACCTCTCCACTCATACAATCACTCAAGCACTAGCTATGCACACCTGCAATCATCCAGATATTACTCCTGCACTCTAGCAATCACCCCGACACTACCCATGCACTCATGCAATCACTCAGGCACTAGCCATGCGCTTATACATGTACTTATGCACTTCTGCTGCACTTATGCAATCACTAAACCACTCCCCATACAGTGTTCCAATCACCCAGACACTACACGTACACTCATGCAATCAACCAGGTACTTCTTATGCAGTCATCCAATCACACAGAAAGTACCCATGCACTCCTCCATGCACCAAGGTACTACCCATGCACTCTTCCATGCACCCAAGCATTACCCATGCACTCCTTCAATCACCCAGACATTACCTCTGCATTGATGCAATCACGCAGACACTATCTATACACTCCTGCAATCACCTAGATACTACCCATGCACTCTTCCATGCACCCTGGCATTACTCATGCACTCCTTCAATCACTCAGACACTACCGCTGCAGTCATGCAATCAATTATGCACCCACTACCCATGCACTCTTACAATCTCCCAATATTAGCCACATACACTTGCACATCTCTAATCACCGAGGCACTATACATGCATTCATGCAATCGCACATGCAGTACCCATTCACTTCTCCACATATTACATTTACCACAATTCATACAACAATTACAAATTTGTCTATTTTTAAACCAAATAGGCGGTTCTGCAAAGAACCAATTTTTTTCTTTTATATTTTTTTGTGTTTTTTCAACTCTTTTTTGAATTTTTTGGGTGTTTTTTTTAAAAGAATGAAAAAATTAACAGAACCAATGGTGAAAGGCTAAAAAACAATATGCAATTTCAAAGTCATTGCAAAAAACAAAATAAAACAAAAAATAACATTGGTGGTTATTAATTGCAACCACCACGGCATCCAATGATTGCTCGCCATGGCACAAGATTGCTTTGCATTTTATGCAAGTCTGCTGCACTCTGGCAAATTGAGGTACAATCTGTGGTGTTGATGTTACAGATGAACCAGATGAAGTGCTTCCTTGTCCACTGTTGTCCTGTCTTGCTCGCTTTTCAAGGTCACGTCTGTGCTGTTCTC
This sequence comes from Calotriton arnoldi, assembly GCA_963921515.1. Taxonomy (NCBI): domain Eukaryota; kingdom Metazoa; phylum Chordata; class Amphibia; order Caudata; family Salamandridae; genus Calotriton; species Calotriton arnoldi. The sequence goes on along the minus strand of CAWUFW010016369.1, from coordinate 222,247 downwards.
TTGCAAGATGTCGTGGATGAATAGTCTGCAAATGCTTAAGCATTGAGGAGGTGCCACAGGAGTACTTCTTGTCAGATCCTCGTGACAAGACATTGTTACATAAGGTGCACGTAACCTTACGGGCATTAACTTTCTTCTTGCCAGGTGGAAATGTGAAGAAAGCCCATACGATACTTTCGTATCTCACCTTCACTGGTTCTTCCAACTCATCTTCAGGTGGAAGCTGCCCTGCTGGATTTAAAGCACCCATTTTTTGATGAAGAAAACACCAAAAAAAAAACAAAGAAGAAGAGCAAAACAGAAGACCTGTCACTCCTGAGATGCAGTTGAAAGAATAAAAAATAGGGTGGGGTCCTTCAAGTTCTAGAATCAAGAGCTTCTTAACCAATCAAATACTTTCTTTTGAAGTCACAAGGGATTCGCACACCAGGCGCGCAACAGGCGCGCACCCGGCGCGAAGTCCGAAAAATATATTTAACAATAATATATCTTTTTTACAACAACAAATAAATGATATTTACAGTTATATTAAGTAATCTCTTGGTATAATATATATAATAAAGTTATATATATATACTTTTTAAACTTAAAGATTTGCGATGAATTCGCGCACCCGGCGTGACCCCTCCCCGGAACTATGTACATGACCTTACGCGAGGTCAAGATTCGCGCAGCCGGCGCGCAACGGGCGCGCACCCAGCATGTTTTCCCAAAAATATATTTAACAATAATATATCTTTATTCCAGTAACAAATATATGCTATTTACAATTATCTTAAATAATGTCTTGGTATAATATATATAATAAAGTTATATACATATACTTTTAAAACTTGAAGATTTGCGATTGATTCGCCCACCTGGCGCGACCCCCGGAACTACGTACGTGACGTTACGCTGGGCCACGATCCGCGCACCCGTCACATACCCAATGCGCATCCTACACGACTTAAACAATATGACGGCTTGTGACAGGTGCACGGTCGGTACGGGAATCCACTTTTTAAATAAAATAAAAAAATGTATATTTATATTTTAGAAAATAGAAAATATTACATTATTTTTATAAGAAATAGAAAACTAAGAAAAAAAATTTGGGGGACATTATACTTAGAAATTAGCATTTCAAAAACCTTTGAAATTCACTGAAAAAAACATAGGTTTCAGGGACCTTATAGTTAGAAATTAGCATTTAAAAAACCTTTGAAATTCACTGAAAAAACCATAGGTTTCAGGGACGTTATAGTTAGAAGTCAGAATTTAAAAAACCTTAGAAATTCACTGAAAAAAACACAGGTTTCAGGGACGTTATAGTTAGTAGGACATTTCACTCGTACAAAACAAGAGAAATTTGGCCGTTATAGTTAGTTGAGCTAACTATAACTCGCACCCCCGCAATGCACTGCTGATGACGTCACATATTACATCATTCATGACATGGTCAGTGACATCACTGATGACATCACTGATGGCATCGCAAATGACATCATCCATGTGATAATCTGATGCACCTCCTCACACCCTAATATAACTTTTGATACACCCACTCTAAAATACAGACTACCATTTTCAAAACCATAGACACACCAATACCAGTTACTACATACCCACTCACTGATTCCTAGGTCTACACACACATCCACTCATTTACCCATACAGTCACTCATACATGCAGTCACTCATCAATACAGCACTATCATATGCACTCATACACCTATACAGACACTCACACACCGCCACTCATCCATAGAGTTACTCACACACCTAGTCAGTCATGCAAAGAATCAATGACACTCCCACTTACTCACCTATACAGTCATACACACACCACCTCACTTATTCATACAGATACTAACACATACTTACTCTCTTATACAATCACTGATACAAGCACACACTCATCCATACAGCCGCTCTCACAATCACTCACTCTCACATATAGGGGCCGATTAGGATGGCGGTCGAAAAACCATTCCGACCACCATGGTAGCGGAAATTCACCGTCCGCTGGTACCGCGTAAAAACCGGCAGTCTGATTTGGATCAACCGCCAGAAAAACCCGACTGCAGCAGAACGATGCCAGGAAAGACCGCCGGTAGCGGGTGGAGCAGGTGAAAATCCAACTGTGGCGGTCGGATTCACGGCGGAAACACCCATAACCGCAGCGGACTGATCACACGCACATTTAGGATACCATTGAGGTGACAGTGGAACGATCCGCTGTTTCTGCCCGCCGCGATCGCAAACAGTGATGAATGGGAGAGCTGGCGGAAGGACTGTTGCATACCCACCACCGCGGCCGCTCCGGAGCAAACATGGCGGTCGAAAATAAAAACACACCACAAGGCCACCAAGTGCACACATCAAACTAGCTCAGCCCCCCAAAACACCTAACACACACAAATGGCACACCCCCATGGCAACTAAAGAAATACAAATCCCAGTACAACCCACAACCCACCTGACAGCAATACCACATTTTGACACACCCACATAGCTGAGTATAAAACCAGCCCCTTCCCTGACCAGAATCCTTTGCAATACTCTACCCCTGAAGGAAATAACCCTACAGCACAAAGGAGAGGCAAACCACCACACATCCCACCAGCATAATGACACACACCAACACCCCACTTACATCACCCCCACCACCCTCACACCCGCACCTCAAACCATTTGCACATCACACACCATGGCACAAAAGAAAATGCCTACATTCACTGACATTGAGTTGTCAGTCATGGCAGATGAGATAATCAGAGTAGAACCTCAATTGTTTGGTAACCTGGTCCAACAGACACCATTAGCCACCAGAGCACAAATGTGGAGAAGGATGTTCAACAAGGTCAATGCAGTAGGGACCACCCCGCGCACCAAGAAGGAGATCATGAATCGGTGGCATGACCTCAAGAGGCTGGTGAAACAGAAGAACTACAAGAACCATCAGCTGGCCCAGATGACTGGCGGTGGCCCTCCCATTCCACCACGAACATTCACTCCATGGGAGGAAAAGGTCCTTGCCATACTGCATCCAGAGAGTCTCACAGGAGTACCCGGGGGAGTGGAGGCTGGTAAGAACAAACAAATGTCTACCATTACACTGCTATGTACTGTCTTGCACAACTACAAAGCTACACCTCCTCGGCCCAAATCCATTCATGTGCACCACACACTACCCAACACATGTCTCACAGATGGAACATTCACTCCCTCTGAATCCCCCCAAAGGTAGCCAGCAACATTCCCAGGGTTGCATGTGTACAGGCAGCCAGCACTACAACTCCCACCAGGCACCCTTGTCCCACCCCTGAGCAGGATGTAGCACTGCACCACACCCAGAAGCATGTGGCAGCCATTGTATTGTTTACCTTCACCTAACAGGTAGGTATCCATCTTCACAGGGAGGGTGGTTTGGGGGTGGGAGGCCTGCACTACAACTCCAACCATGCCCCCTTGTCCCACCCCTGAGCAGGAAGTAGCACTCCACCCAGAACAATGTGGCAGCCGTTGTATTGTTCACCTTCACCTAACAGGTAGGTATCCATCTTCACAGGGAGGGTGTTTGGGGGGTGGGAGGCCTGCACTACAACTCCCACCATGACCCCTTGTCCCACCCCTGAGCAGGAAGTAGCACTCCACCCCACCCAGAACCATGTGGCAGCCATTGTATTGTTCACCTTCACCTAACAGGTAGGTATCCATCTTCACAGGGAGGGGGGTTTAGGGGTGGGAGGCCTGCACTACAACTCCCACCAGGCCCCCTTGTCCCACCCCTGAGCAGGAAGTAGCACTCCACCCCACCCAGAAGCATGTGGCAGCCATTGTATTGTTCACCTTCACCTAACAGGTAGGTATCCATCTTCACAAGGAGGTTGTTTTGAGGGTGGGAGGCCTGCACAACAACTCCCACCATGCCCCCTTGTCCCACCCCTGAGCAGGAAGTAGCACTCCACCCCACCCAGAACCATGTGGCAACAATTCCCCCAAATGTGTCACAGAACAGGTAGGTAGACAGTGCATGCACCCTGACACTCCCCTCAAAAAGCATGGAGCCATATGACCACACCAGCCCTCACATGTCATCCAACTTGGCATACATCAAATAGCCACTTCCAGTGTGCAGACAGAAAAGCGTATGTAACTGTCACAGAAACCAAAGTGTGACTCACAAAATCACATTTAGAAGAAATTCAGGGCTCAACCATGAACAGCACTGAATGCTATCTTGAAGTGCCATGGGGGCAGAGCATCAAGGCCCATATGAAAACAAAACAACCATAGTCAGTAGTAATAAGAAAGCAAAGCACATGATATGACAAAGTTATGCATGAGACTACAATGGCTAGTTCATGCCCAGTTGTAATGTCTTCCATGCAGAGTGAACAACAAAGATGCTGCACATAAAGTTATTGTGCTGCTAGTCGTTAGCTGATGACATGTCCTTGTAATCACACAATCTGCACGTTGTGCATGGTACCTATTGACATGTCACACCATGGACAAGTAAGGTATGTACCTCCACATCATGACCTGATGCTCAAAACTGTGCAGACATACAATGTAATATCAATGTAAACTGTGTGATGCATAACATGTAACAACAAAACATCTAACACCAAGCTTGAGGGGTGCACTCCAATGACCATATCCCCTTTGTTCCACAGGTGACCAAGAACTGACAGCTGCAGATGACCACACCAACCTGCAGAGCCAGTCTCCCCCCCCCCCCGGAACATGGACTCTCCGATGCAGACTCTCTAGATTTTTCAGATGCGGAGCCCGAAGCTGGCCCATCAGGCATGCCAGGGCGCAACAGGTCCCAGGAACCCACTGTCCCCACCGCCACCACCTCAGCAACAACAACTACGCTGACCCCTGCTGTAACGACCTGTGCGGCCTCCACCACCACCAGTGCTGCCTGCAACACTGTCCCTGCCTCAGAGGATGACCACCCCACCCCACAATCTGAGGAGGGCAGGGAGAGTACGCGGGTGCGTAGAGTGGTGACGCCACAGGTCCGGGACAGCAGGGCAGGTGGGAGGGCAACTAGGCGACAAGACCAACCGGTCATGGGGACCGAAGCCCTGGCCACCATCGCCAGAGTCCTTGGGGCCCATGAACAAGCCCAGGGACACACGGGTCAGGCTCTGGAGGAATCCTGTGAGCTCCGCCTGCTGCTGAGGTCCATTGACACACGAATGGGCCAAATCATGGACCTCTTGGGCCAGCTAGTGGGTGTCCTGAGAGACAGGCCTGCGGCCCAAACAACAGATCCACCTACCTCCAGTGGCCCGCAGGATGACAGTTCCCCTACCTCCTCTGCGGGCACAGAGAGGGGTGAGTCCTCAGACTCCACTGAGCAGGCAGAAGAGGCGCCCCCCTGCCAAACGCTCAAGGGGCCGTCCAAAGAAATCCCAGGGAGGATCACGTGGCAAAGCACCAGCCAAATGCCAGTCAAGGAGCCAGCCATGATGGCACCCCTCTTCACCTTGCCATTGACTTTGTTGACTGTCCTTATCCACACTGCCAGGTAAATGGAATGCGTCTGTTGGACTGTGTCACCACAACAATGTGGTGACTACTCTATTGTCTCATCTACCATCACTGACAACTCATTGATTCACTTTTCAACTGTTTGCAAATATTCACTTCCCTGTCACACATACCCATTGTTAATAAACACTCCTTACACATCTATGTTCACGTGTCAGCTCCATGTTTATTGCAGGATCTACAATGTTTTCTGGGACTACAATGGACCAGGAGCACAGATTGTTTGGAGGCATTGAGAGGCAGAAGGGACCTAGGAAAACACAAAAGAACAATATTCACTTTTCAGGTGATGGCATCACAGCCACTACACAACACTTGTCATCAAGGTACCCAAATATGCACACATTACAATGAGCAACAGTACCGCCATAGGCATCCTGTAGCTGGGCACAACTACCCTGTCCCAGAAACATTAGCACCCAGCACAGAGACAACTACAGGCAGCAGTCACAAATCTCCCCTAGGCCTTTCCAACAACAACACAATCAGCAGACAATGGCACCGTTGTATGTTTCTACTCACCTTCAAGGGAAGTAGCGGTTGATGAGCTGTTGACGCAGGTCAACACCTTCCTCCTCTCCACTATCCTCGTCACTGGACATGGGTGGGTTTCCAGGCGGTGGCCTCAGCTGCTCATCAGCGTCCAGGAGCAGGGGAATCTCCTTGCGCAAGGCCAGGTTGTGGAGCATGCAGCATGCAACTACGGTCTGACACACCTTCTGTGGAGAGTACATCAGTGCACCTCCGGTCTTGTCCAGGCAGCGAAATCGTGACTTCAGGAGACCAAAAGTACGCTCCACCACATGAAGGGATCCTCCCATGTGCATCATTGTAGCGGACTTTACCCGGGGTCCTGGGATTCCGCAGTGGGCTCAGCAACCAAGGCCAGTTGGGATATGCAGAGTCACCTAGGTGTGAGACACACAGAACAAACTTGTAACATTACTGTGGCAGAGGACAGCATGTCACACATACAGCACGCTACTTCACCCTGCGTACTCACCCACAATCCATGCACGCTCCGGGAGCAGATTTGCCATCAGCTGTGGCACAATGCTGTTACGCATGATGTACGAGTCATGAGCAGAGCTGGGAAATTTGGCACAGACATGTGAGATTATCATATCCGCCTGGCACACCACTTGCACATTGATGGAATGGAAATGTTTCCTATTCCTGTAGATGTGCTCACATGCCTGTGGTGGAACCAGGCCAACATGTGCAGTCAATGGCACCAACAACATTAGGGATGTGGCCAAGGGCATAGAAATCAGCCTTCACATCCCCCAATTCATGCCTCCTGGGGAAATGGATGTATCTGTCCTTGTAGGTCATCATAGCGGACAGGACATCACGTAGCACCATGCTGAACATGGGTTGCGACATCCCACCTGCGCTGGACACCGTGTACTGGAATGATCCAGTAGCCAAAAAATGCAGGGCCGCCATCACCTTAGACGTTGGTGTGAAAGCAGTCGCAGTCGAGGCCGCAGATGGGGCTCCAACAGAGCACATAGGTCTTGTAGGGTGGGTCGATCCAGACTAAATTTCTGGATGACGTCCTCATCCTCCATGTCCGCCAGCACTGTGAAGGGACGATGCACATTTGGTTGCCTCCTAGGTGAGATGAAAGGGGACACATGTCAATGCAATCCACCATGAGATGTGTGCAACATCTTACGTTTTGACTGACACAGCGCAAACAATGACTGGCATCACACTTCAGCTTATAGCACAACTTACATGTGGGGACACCTTCAGCTACACTAGTCATACACCTGTCCAGTTTTCACACAGTGAGTACCTCCCAAACAGATTGAGACCATGTGAATGGCCAAAGGGACATGTCCACATCTTGCGTAACCAGCCCTGAGAGTAGTTCATACAGCATATGTGTGAAACAGCAACACTGTCGGCTCATACCTAGCTGCTGTACCTGCCACACCTTCTTGCGTAAGTCTAACAGGGCACACATCAACAACACAATGAGCACAGTCTGTGCATTAAGATCAAGTATGTACATGAGCAAAGCAAACTACACAGTGAAATATGCACATTGTGTAGTCTGACCTTCATCACTGTGTGTTGCGTAGCCAGATCACACATTGACTTGTGTACACATTGGAGAGTCCATCACACCACTGATCTGTGTACATACACAACAATATCATAAGTGACATGTGAGGGAGTACATGCCAATGGTTGCAATCATGTGCACTGACATGGCATATGTAGTCAGCAGTGGGCTAAATGTTACACTGGCACTGTTTGCACTATCTTCTGTCATGAATCAGGTGTCTACTGTACACTGTTGAGAACTGGACATTGCCATTGACACAGCATGATGTGTTCATAGGTGCTGTTAACGTGCTCCGCCACCCAAATCACGGCCCTAGGCACCAATGTATGGCAGCCATATCGTGGTAGCGACCGCCTGGCCCCTGCGGTGTATCACCACCAATGCCCATGCCCTTACAGCCAATGGGATCCGCATTCGCGGTAGTGACATACAGATTTGGAAATGGCGGTTGGCATGCTCCGCCACCCAAATCACGGTCATAGGCACCAATGTATGGCAGCCATATCGCGGTAGCGACCGCCTGGCCCCTTCGGTGTATCACCGCCAATGCCCATGCCCTTATAGCCAATGGGAAGCGCAATCGCTGTAGCCAAATACAATTTTGAAAATCGCGGTAGGCGTGCTCCGCTACCGTGGGGCCGGGCATTGGATGCATTTGAAAGAAGCTGAGCTGGAACACCAATTGCAGCAGCTTAGAACCACAGAAACTACCCTAGGGGGCTATATATGTGTGGGAGAGAGCCTCACATTTCCACTGCTTCCAGACACTGCTGCCTGACACACTTCACCACCAACTGCTGCTGTTCCTGTCTCGTGGACCCAGACACTGCTGCCTGACACTCTTCACCACCAACTGCTGCTACTCCTGTCTCCTGGACCCAGACACTGCTGCCTGACACTCTTCACCACCAACTGCTGCTGCTCCTGTCCCCAGGACCCAGACACTGCTGCCTGACACTCTTCACCACCAACTGCTGCTACTCCTGTCTCCTGGACCCAGACACTGCTGCCTGACACTCTTCACCACCAACTGCTGCTGCTCCTGTCTCCTGGACCCAGTAATGGCGAGGACTGAGAACATCAGGGCCCATCCCTTCACCACAGAGGAGCTGGAGGTCCTGGTGGACGAGGTGCTCACACAGTATGGGAGGCTATATGGTGCTCCAGATGTCCTGGTAAGTGTTTCAGAGTGGAAGTGAGAGTGCAGGGAGTGCACACATGAAGTTGATCTGCTGCAGTATGTGCCTGAGAGTGTGGGTTTGTGTGATACACTGCCTAGCATGCTGACTTCAGGAAAATGGGGTATGTAGCCTATTTCACACAGTCCCCTGGCTGCATTTCAGGATGGGAGGGACATGCAGTCTTTTTGCAGCCATACAGTGACACTGCAAGCATAGCAAGTGGGAGTCAGGACAGACTCTGCCTGTGCTAATGGATCTGTGAGTACATGAGGTTTTTCACAGCCTCATTTGTGAAATGAGAAAGACTTTACGTCCAGAGGGTACTGATGGAAGTGTGTTTGACTCTATATTGCCACCATGGATATGTAAGCATTATGCACAAGAGTGAAATGCCTGAGGGTGACACTCTTGGCAAACCATACACATATGACACCTCAGATTGCTGTACTTTGAAAATATCATCCTCCCATTGCTTTCATCATGTGTTCAGACTCGCATGTGTAGGCACTGTTTGCCCTCTCATATTGTACCTGCATGTGAATGTTCTCATGGCCCACGTTAAACCTCAGTGTGAGCCCCCTGGCCTGCACAGTCACTAACCAATTTGACAAGGACCCATCACTGAATGAACAGAGTGAGACATATGGGTTGTCTGCTACCCTATCCATCAAAGAGCTATCTCAGGCCTGTGTATTGCACAAGACAGACCTTGTGAGAAGGGTGTGAGACTGTAAGATCATGTCCCTAAATGTGACCTCCATGACACAGTGAGCCATTCACAGGGCAAGGACATTGAGAGGTGTGCAGTGTTGGACACAGTGAGTCTGCTCCGACACATCATTTCCAATGTGATGTATGTCTTACTCACTCACAAACTGAATCGCAGATGTGGGCCTCCTTCACATTGCTTTCTGTGCTGCCATTCAGCATGTGTATGAGATGGGCAGGTACTATGTCCATCCTCATACCTGCATGCATTTTGTTATGATTATCCCATGCTCATGTACTACGTGTCATGCTATTTTTTCTCTGCTAAACATATCTGTGAAGCTGTGCTGAGTTTGTGCATGCTCCTGTACTGAGAGATAGTGGTACATAATCCAGTGTCACTGAAATTTCCTCCTCTTGTCTCCCATGCCTGCAGCTCAAAGTCCACCAGCGTAAGGCCGTATGGAGGGCCATTGCACGCAAGTTGCGGGCTCTGGGTGTCTCCAACCGACGACACACACACTGTCACAAGAGGTGGTATGACATCTGCCGGCTGAGCAAAAACATGGCAGAGATGCCGCTGGGGCTGCTTTCTCGGACTGGCAGGTTGGCGCGCAGGAGCATGACACCACTAATGGCCCGCATCTTGGCAGTGACACAGCCAGAGCTGGATGCACATTTGAAGGACCATCAGCAGCAAGCTGGGGGTGAGTATTCTGGGAAGGGTGACTTTGGTTGTGAGTGACTGCAGGTATTCCAAGCCTGAGCCAGTGCTGGGCTCTGTGATGTTGCTATTGTGATGCAATGGCTTGTGAGTGGCCTCTCTGTTGTGTGCAGCTGTCATGCTTTTTCGCTACATTTACTTTCTCATGTCATTGATGTAATGGCCCTTGACGTTGCATTCTGAGTTGTGGGCTTATGGCAACGGCTGCATTGGGGGAGTCAGGGACATCCCATGGAAGTGACCGGCAGGGTGCCTCATCTGAGTGTGCTTTCATCAATGTGTGCATGGCCTGACCTCAAAATTGTGAGAACTACACATCTGACACCAATGTGCAACTGTAGTTGTGCCCCAAAGCATGACATGGTGGATGGCATGAGCTCATGGCCATTGCGAAATTATATTTTGGAGTCTGTATCTGTGTTGTCCCCTTATGGTGACTCCATATTAGGGGTGGGCGGAATTTGCGTAGTCGCGCTACGCAAAGCTCCGCGAAACGGTAAAAAATCTCCGCGAGCACACAAAAGTTCCGGGAACACGCGGAATTGCTTGTTCCGCCCGTTCGCGATGCTTTTTTCCTGTTCGCGAACGCTGTTTGCGTGCTCGGGGAGAAATATCTCGCGAACACGCATTTTGAAAGCACAAACAAGCAAAAAATTCCGCAAAGCCGCGGATCGCGGAATTTTTGGCAATTTCGCGTTCTCCGCGGAACGCAAAATTACCCAAATTCCGCAAATTCCGCAAGCGGAACGGAATTTACCGCCCAGGCCTACTCCATATGTGACTGTGACAACATGTTCTGATGTACATCTTTTTCACCCACAGGGACCTAGGTATGCTCAGAGGGATCTGTATGTCTGGTTACACGGAGGCACGGGCAAGCTGTTTGGCTGTGTGGTCATCACATGAGTCAATTATGCCAAGTTTGCATGTTTCCATGCGATTTTTGATTTTTGACTTAGGGGTTGCACAATGTGACTGCACAGGGTGGTGTGCAACATGGGGGTAGTATCACCATCTTGTTGTGTGCGTTGCTTGCATATGATGTGTGTGTGTATGGCACTAAACTGTACCTACGTCTCTGTCTCTTACAGCATCTACCGAGGGCACAGAAGGACAGGGGATGGACACCAGTGGTGAGGCATCAGGCACGACTGCTTCACATGAGCACACTGACACTGATGTGACCAGCGCCTCGGAAGGGGATAGGAGTGTGCTTGAGGAATCACAGCCAGAGACACCAACCTCAACGTCATCTGATGCCAGCGGTGACTCCTCAATGTTGGCGGGCTCAGGGAGTGGGCAATCCGCCTCCTCTTCCACCACACATCGTCCAGTGCCCACCCTCCCAATGACTTCCACTAGTGCTGCCCGTGTTCGCACCAGTAAGAAGGGAAGAGTGTCCTTCCCCCCAGGCACCGCTGCCCCTGTCTCCCCTGCTGCCCTCAAAGTTGAATCTGTTGAGCTTTTGCGCCAGCTGTGTGTGGGTCAGACAACTCTCCTGAATGCCTTCCTAGACCATGACAAGAAGTTGGCACAGGTAGTTGCCTTCATGGAGGGCATTCATGCAGACGTGGGTGGGCTACACAGGACTGCCCAGTCTTTGTCCTCCACAGTGACGGCAGCCATTCAGCTGTCACAGGCTCAGAGTCCAGCTCCAGTCTCTTTGGCCACCCCCCTGCCAGTGGCTACATCTGACGAGAGTGACCAGACACCACAGCCCTCAGGCTCAAGGTACACCACACGCAGCACACAACAGCATCACCCCAAGCGGGCCAGAGCACATACACCATCCCCCAAACCAACCAAAGTCACCCCGGTGCGCAAAGGCAAAAGCCCTCCAGGTGACACTCAGGGGCATCAAGCCAAGAAGCAGGCCTCAGGCTCACATGCCTCAAGATCATCCCCATCCAAGGACCCTCCTGTCCAAAAAGCATCTCCCAAAGACAAGCAGACAGTTGCTGTGCCTGCTGTGAAGCTGGTGCCTGCTAAGAGTCCATAGAAAAATCCCTCTAAGGCAGATTCACCCACAACCTCAACTCCCACCCACACCCCTGTGAAGCTGGGAAAGGGGGCACTGTAGGGGAGTCACCTGGTCAACAGGGGATGGAGGGGAAAAGGCAAGGCCAGGCCAAGCATACCGCCGGATCCAGCAGATCCCCAGAGGGAGGGCCACCGCATGCACCTGATGCACCTTTGGTGGAGAGTGTGCCTGTTATGCCTGCACCACCTCCCACTCCTACCAAGACCGAAATTACCTATCGAATCCCCAAAAAGTGGAAAGGCACCCCTCCACATTCTCCCTCACACACTGTGTCTCACGGCAGCATGTCTCCGCCTCCACGTGCCACCACACCACCCGGTCCAAGCAGCCCTCTGGCTCACAAAGCCACTGATGCCTCTACCTCAGCTGGTCCTCTCTCTCCCAGGTCCAGTACTCCAACTGGGCATGACAATCAGCCACCTCCCAGTTCGACTGACAGCCACGTCTGAGGCTGAGTCCCCCTCCCACACCTGTCTCTCCCACGGAGGTACCTGGACTGCCCATTGTTGTCCCCCTAGCTGTGTTGCTGACCATGGCAGTGTACGGTCTCACCCATTCCCTGTGCAGGTTCTCATGCACACATGTGCCTACTCTGAACTGTGGACTAGCCACTGGCCTTGATGTTCTTCACTTTGTTTGCCCATTCCCTGTGCAGGTTCTCATGCACACATGTGCCTACTTGGAGCTATGGACTGGCCACTGGCCTTGCTGTTTGTGACCATGGATGCCCATTCCCTGTGCAGGTTCTCATGCACACATGTGCCTACTTGGAGCTATGGACTGGCCACTGGCCTTGCTGTTTGTGACCATGGATTCCCATTCCCTGTGCAGGTTCTCATGCACACATGTGCCTACTCTGAACTGTGGACTGGCCACAGGCCTTGCTGTCTTTCACTTTGTTTGCCCATTCCCTGTGCAGGTTCTCATGCATACATGTGCCTACTTGGAGCTATGGACTGGCCACTGGCCTTGCTGTTTGTGACCATGGATGCCCATTCCCTGTGCAGGTTCTCATGCACACATGTGCCTACTCTGAACTGTGGACTGGCCACTGGCCTTGCTGTTTTTTACTTTGTTTGCCCATTCACTGTGCAGGTTCTCATGCACACATGTGCCTACTTGGAGCTATGGACTGGCCACTGGCCTTGCTGTTTGTGACCATGGATGCCCATTCCCTGTGCAGGTTCTCATGCACACATGTGCCTACACTGAACTGTGGACTGGCCACTGGCCTTGCTGTTTTTCACTTTGTTTGCCCATTCCCTGTGCAGGTTCTCATGCATACATGTGCCTACTTGGAGCTATGGACTGGCCACTGGCCTTGCTGTTTTTCACTTTGTTTGCCCATTCCCTGTGCAGGTTCTCAGGCAATACAACAAAGAAGGGGGACTGAGGGCTTTGAAGGTCCAACGTACATGCCCTAAACAATCTTAAACAAAAAGAAGGTACGTTGTTCCTATATTGGGTCTAAAAAAAAGGGGGGGAAGGAGAGCTAAGTACAGGATACCACGATTACAGGGAGTCCTACTGTCATTAAAACAAGGGACAAAATTGTTCCCTTTGGAACTAGGGCCCTCACACACCCAGCCAGCTAGGTGTCATGCTTCATCATTGGGCCTGCTCCTCGTCGGGTTGGCGCTGCAATACCCGACGGGCACCCAATGAGGGGCTCTTTGGCGGAGATCTTTTGTTCCATGCCATATGAAGTCGTGGGGGTGAGGGACCTATTAAGTGTAGATGTGATGTGCTGGTGAGTGAAAAAGGGGGTTAAAACAGGTCAGGGAGTCCAGTAAAAGACATTTATTCTGGTAGGCTCCCTACTTGATTAAAAACAAGAGAGTGTGGCATATATGACCATACTGGATCAACGTATTTGCGCCCTACTCTTACTTTACGGGTCAACATGTTTCTTGCTTTAATCGTCAGGGGGATCGGTAGCAATTCTTCAGGACCACGGTGAACACTATCTACACATCGTGATCAGGTGGGCACACCTACCTACCACTTGATGAGACTACGGGAGAAGTACCCGCAGATATAGAGGACAACCTGAAACAAGAGAGAAAAAATCAAACTCAAATCAGTTTAATCGATAACCATATAACCGTGGTAGCAGTAGAAAGCTCTCTCAACACCATAATCTATATGTCATTGACCCATAGTGTGCACGAATGTGCATAACATCATCAAACTGCTGTAGTGTTGACGTATGTTGGAAGGCTTACAATGAGCACATAATAACGATTCATAAAATGGGACTCACAATAATCACAAAGTAGCGAAGGGAAAGTCAAAGGGACTCACCTAATCTTTACAAAAGTATTGCCTCAGCAGTTACCGGCTGATAACGGACACACATGATGGAGTGCCCTAAGGGACGGAGTAATGAAAGGAATATCAGGATAGAACACATGTGCCTACTTTGAACTGTGGACTGGCCACTGCCCTTGCTCTTGTCTACTTTTGATTCCTATCTGGGTAATATGTAATAAAGACAGTTACTCCTGTTGTCTGCTTTGTCAGTGTCCTTGCAATATGAAAATGTATTATGTATGGGTATGATTTGATGTGACACATGATCTGTATGCCACTTTAACATTGCCAATGGCTTGTTTCACTTTTTCTGAGTTTACCAGAGGTGACAGGCACTTCAGTTCTTCTTGAGTCTGAGGCTTGGGGTGTGTCCCTTGCTCACTTTGCCACTAGATTCAAGCTAGCCTGGCTAGGGTCAAGACTGATTTGCATATAGCTGTGTCTGAACTGGGGTGGCAAAGTGGGCTAAAGAACGATGATGGATTCAACCCAGATCTGTGACTGGGGTGAGCGTCTGAAAAGTTTCAGTGCTCCGTCCATCATCTACTTGTGTTTGCTTTGTTCGCCCTAAGTTGGCAGGGTATGCCCAGACGTGGGTCCCTTGCTCACTTTGCCACTGGATTCAAGCTAGCCTGGCTGATGAGGGCTATTAGCCCGTAACCGGTCCCAGGATGCTTGTTTCCGGTCCAGGGAAGACATGGCTTGGCAGTTCGGGCTGGACTGTTCCCATGAGGCACAGGGTCAAGACTGATTTGCATATAGCTGTGTCTGAACTGGGGTGGCGAAGTGGGCTAAAGAACGATGATGGATTCAACCCAGATCTGTGACTGGGGGTGAGTGTCTGATAAGTTTCAGTGCTCCGTCCATCATCTACTTGTGTTTGCCTTGTGATTGTATGCACATGTGGGAGTTGTAGGTTGTGCACTGTACAGTGTGTTGGTGTGTCCTTGCACTCCTGGGGGACACCTACTTGTTGTTGCTGCCAGTTGTGAGTATGCAGAGTGTGTGCCTGCCAAGTCTGTGTTGTGTTTTGTTGATCAGCCATGTGTCTTGTTACTGTTTGTGCTCACTGTGCAGACCAGCTCAGCCACACTGACATTGTTGTTGAGTTTTCTCATGCATTGCTGTCACTTGAGCCATTTTTGGCTCCAGTATGGTATGTGGAGTCATACCATCCCCTACCATTTGCTCCTGAAGCCTACCCATTGTGAGTGACTCCTCCATGTATTTGGGTATAGTACACTCCTGACCTGTCCACTACTGACGTATACACCACTTCACTATCATGTCACCTATCCCCTTGGGTTGCCAGTATGTGAGCGTCCTCACCACTTCATTAGTTACACTGTGCTTTGTGGTGCTGATTTGTGCACAGGACCAATGTGCCACTCAGGACAGTTTCACATATGGTTATGTGTGATTTTCTTGTACTGGTTTGCAGTCATGGTTGCTCATGTGCAGTGCAACTGTTTGTGCTGCACAGTCCTCTGTTCATGTTGTTTGCACCTGGGTGTCCTTGAGTTGTGCATCTGTGATTGTTGGGTTGCTGTATGTGTGTTTGGTGAGGTACTGCTACCCTTCCAGAGTGTGATGTTGTCTGTGTGCTGTGCTGATTTGTGTTGTGGGAGTATATGGTGACACTGAGATGTGTGTGCTACTGATTTGGTTGGTGTGCACACACTGCTTGGCCTGCATGGAGTGCTGTCAGTGTATGTTGCCTTGTACTTGCCTGGTGTGCATCCCCTGATGTCCAGCTGAGTTTGCAATGTGATGTATTGGCATGTGCATCTGTTGTGTTTTTGTTGTGGATGTGTGCAGTGTTTGGGCTGTGTTGGCTCTTTCTGCTAACAGATTACATTGTGTGTGAGTTGTTTGTGTATTGTGATACATTCAGATGTGTGTTGCAGGTGTAGTGTAGATTACTTGTGTGTGTGTCACATGCGGCAAGTTATTTTCTGGTTGCTGGCCTTGATTTGAGTGCACACTAGTGCTATGTCCTCCTATCTTTGACCTGTCACTTGTCAGGATTGTGCATGTGCATGCATGTGGTACACTATGACACCATGTTGACTTGATGGGTAGTGTGGTGTGTCTGTCTGTGTTAGCTTATTGTCCCATTGATCCCAGTTTGTGTTCCTGATTGTTTTGAGATGATGCACTTCTTGTTTGTGTTGGGGTATGGTGTCTGTGCATTGCTCCTGGGTGACAATGTTGTGTACTCATGTTCTGTCTAGGGACACATTGCCTTTCCACTGTTTGGCTGCACATGTCTGGGCTTGTTGGACTTTTGTGGATGTTGTTGGTGAGCTTTGTGTTTGACTGTTGTTTTTGTGTCTGCACTGGTTCAGGCATCCCTGAGTGTGAGTGTGATGTTTGTGGATGCAGCACAGGGTGTGTGGTTGGTTGTCAGTGAACTCACAGGACCTTATTTGCACCATTATGTGTGTTTCTCACAGGTGTAGAGTGTTGCAGGTGTGAGGTGGGTAGGTGAGGGGCATGTGTGGAGGTCCTACTTGTGTTTGACAGTCATGGAGTGTGACAATGGGCCATGTGTGTTGTGCTGATGACATACACATGTCAAGTAAGTTGACACAGATGTGTGGCTGGTCACTGTATGACTTCAGACGCTTCTTATCATTCCTGTGCCTATGCATGGCTTGCCTTGCTGTCTCCCTGAGGAGTTGCACAGAGGACACTGTGATTTAATTTCACTCACTGTGCCAGCCATGTCTGATTTGATGGCCTAAGGGTGGTGTGATATGTTCCTTCTCTTGCATGTGATGTACCCATGCTTTGTGGCTTGCTCCATGACTTTCCAACACTGTCCACCTCACTTTTGCCTAGCCCATTTAGTGTCCTCCATTGCTGCTGACATCTGTTATGTGTATGTGGCTGTGTGTCAGTGTGGGGTGTGTCTGGGTGACTTGACAGGCAGTGTGTACAATTGTGTGGTTGTTCATATGCGGTGTGAGTGTTCATTTTGTGATTGGACTCAGTTTGCTTGACATGAGTGGGGGGTAGGTATGAGGTGAGGAATGCCCTGCCCCTGAGCTTCTGTGCAGGTTGTTCCTCTTCTCCCCCACCTTCTGAGACAGGCTCCCTGGTTGTTTGGTGTGTGTGGTGCAGGGTCTGGGTACACCTGACTGGTTAATTATGCAGGGGGGCACAGGAGGAGCACACAGCATATCCCCTAATGGGTGTGGGGGGCGTAGTGTGTGAAGGGTGAGGGTGGGGCCCTATGATCTTTGTTGACTGCGCATGCCTGGCGCTGGCCCTGCCTACTACATTGTGCGCATTTTTCCCACGCCTGCACCACTGCGGTGACGTGACCGGGACATTGCTGTGATTTCGCAGTTGATGGATGGCCCGGATGCGGAGGGGTGATTTCGTGACAGGTAGGACATGTGTGGGTACACTTGGGGATGTGTTCCTGTCCCCACCAGAGTGTCTGATGTGGACAGGAACCGTATGTCAGCCCAATAGTTGTGTGTTGTGGTTGTGTGCGGAGTTGTGTGATTGCGTACCTGCGGCGTTGTCCGCGACGGGCCATTATTTACTGGTAGTGGAGCAGGTACAGCACCGGAAAGGCGTGTAGAGATGGATCCATTGTGGTCCGGACCGGGTGGAGGTGTCCGGGAGTGTGGTTTCGCGCTCCGCTGTCGTGCTTCCGCCGTCTCTATTTGGGTGGTTTTTCCGCTGCGGTGTGACGGGCTGTTTGGGGCATCGTGATTTGTACGGCGGACGGGACGTCATTCCGCACGGCGGTGGGTCTCTATTGGCTCACACCGTCGCGGTGGCTGGCGCATTTTTATGGCGGTTCACGTCGCACCGAAGCGGACGGGAAATGGGCTATGTTTGCCCATCGTAATATGGTGGGCGAAGAAGGCCAGCTGCAGGCGTGCGGAAAATGACATTTTCCGCCACCGCCAGCACCGCGGAGGTGCCTCTGCCTGCAATCGTAAGGAGCCCCATAGTTATTTATATACTCCAACACTCACATATACTGCCTTTCACATATGTAGTTACTCACACATGTACCACTGAGACATCCATTCACTCACCAACACACCCATACACACACTCACCCACCCATACAGCCCTTCACAGATGCACTCTTGAACCCATACACCCAGTGAATCACCCACTCACACATCTATGCACAGAGTCGCACACCCCCCACCCAACTACACAGACACTCAGGCACCCATACAAATACTCAGACAACCAATTAATAACCCATATAGACACACATTAAGCTACTCACCAACCCATGCAACCGCTTACACACCAACTGACAGGCTGATACCGACATTTACACAGTTTAGTCACTAACCCATGCATTCAGTAAGACACGTTTAATCACTCATTTATACAGACAGTCACACACCTACTAAAACATCCATTCAGACACCTATCCACCCACTCTTTCTTCAAAACACCTTGGCATATATATATGTATAAAACATATTTAAACTTTACAGAAACACACAGTCACTGGATGATCTCATCAGTGATGTCATCAGTGATGTCATTTGAGATGTCATCAGTGATGTCATCAGTGATGTCACTGACCATGTCATGAATGATGTAATATGTGACGTCATCAGCAGTGCATTGCGGGGGTGCGAGTTATAGTTAGCTCAACTAACTATAACGGCCGAATTTCTTTGGTTTTGTACGAGTGAAATGTCCAACTAACTATAACGTCCCTGAAACCTGTGTTTTTTTCAGTGAATATATATATATATATGTATATATATATATATATATATATATATATATATTACCTACTGGCGGTCGCCAGTAGGTAGTTATAGTTAGGTCCTAGTTTCCATAGGAAAAGCATTTTTCTTTTGCCAATATCTTTGGCGTCTTTTGACAAATCTCTGCAAAATTTTCAAAACAAATTGTTCACTCAGATCAGCTCCTGTCTTGAAAAGTTTCAGGGTGATTCATCAAGCGGGGGCTGAGAAAAAAGGGGGAGTCCCAAAACGTGTTTTCTCCATGTTAATTTCCATAGGAAACTTTAGACACGGCTACAGCCCGAACGGCTGAACGGAGTTACACCAAATTTGGCAGAGAGATGGCTCTTGGTCCAGGAAGCACGCTTTTTTTTAAATGGTGTAAATCCGTTTAGTAGTTTTTGAGATATTTAAAGATTTAGAGATATCGATATTTGAGAATTGTGGAATCTGATTGGCTGAGCCGTGCCAGGCACGAGCTTGCCTCTGATTGGCAGCCAACACTTCAAACTAGGAAGCGTTGGCAGCCATCTTGTGACTCGGTTGAAACGAGTAGGTGGAAAAAGGGTGAAAAAAGTAGAAGAGGGTAGGAACACTGTGACCCCCCCTAGGGTGCTGAGGAGGTGCCACAGGGAGTCCGAAGGTTAAAAAAAAACAGTTTTTATATGCTTTCGGCGGGATACGCTTAGGGCCTGAAAATCACAGTGGGAAAACGAAAAACGAAGCGCGGTGTCACACGCTTCGTTTAATTAAGCCCCTGGGTGGGCCAGTTCCTGGGAGCAATGTTTAGTTATGATGCGGGGTTTACTTCTGTCACGGGGACCGCCACTTCCTCGGAGCAAATATAATGATATGGGGTGTCACGTCTTCTCTCCCCCTCCGCCCCAAAGAGCAGCACGTCCTTGGAGGTATACGTAAAATATAAGTGTGGAGGGGTGAAGGCTCCCCCACACTGTCCCGGGGACCACTACTTCCTTGGGGCATTTACAATTAAAATGCGGGGCAACTTTTGTTATGGGCACGCAGTTCCCAGGGGGAAATATAATGATATGGGGGCACGCATCCCCCTCCCCCTCTGCCCCAAAGAGTAGCACTTCCCCCGAGCTATCCGTAAAATTTAAGTGTGGAGGGGTGAAGCCTCCCCCACACTGTCCCAGGGGGCACTACTTCCCCAGGGCATTTATGAATTAAAATGCGGGGATCTGTTGTGGACTGCCGGCCCCGGGGAGCACGATGTTCCCGGGCCTTTAAATTGGATGGAGGCATATCGTCCAATTTCCCTTGAGGAACTTTCCATGACCTTGGGTATCGTCATCTCCGAGGGCCGGTTCCAACAATGACCCGTAGTGCCTACACCCTGGACATGTAGATACATGGGGATACATGGTTGTATTTTAATTAGGTAGGTTATGAGATGTATGGATCATGTGCTGTTGTGTACTCATTAGATATGGTTGTATCTGTATTTCAAATTGGGGTCATATTGTAACAAAAAATATGGAGTTTGTATATCTCCAGTAGGACTGCAGATAATGATTAATGCATTGATGCTTATGTTGTATTACAATTTTAAATGTGGATGTTTAAAACTAACAGATTATTGCATTGTTTAATTTTAAATTTTGTAGAAAACTTTGTCCTGAAGAAGGTGGTTGATCCCAATTGCACCGAAACGCCGCGTCGACCTTTGTGTAGTTTTCTTGCTCAGATGATCAACATGAGCATATTGTAAAATTGGACTGTTTGTATATATATTTTTTATATTTTAATATGTTTATTTTTTAATGTAATGATAAATAAAAATTGTTTTGTATTTTTGATCTAAAATTCTTGTTCTTTGCATTATTGTCTCCATTATATCTGCATGTCACACAAAATCATTGTTTGTGTTTAAATAATGTATATGCTTTAACCCCATTAGCATTGTACATGATTATGTGCAACACATGATCCATAAATTAGACTAGGGACTTGTTTTCCTTCTTGGTCTGCATGGTGTTGTGACTGAGGTACAGGGTTGAACTAAGATCCAAAATCAGCCCGGTCAATGTAAGAGAAACAGGCACGTTTGTAGATTGTGCCTTGTCGGAAAATACAGGGGCAGGGGGGTTGTTTACAAGAGATATGTTTTATGAATGTCTGGGAGACAAAAAAGAAATGGAAATGTTCCCTGCACATTTTGTGTACGGATTTGTTCACACTGGTGAAGTACATGTGAATATAAGTGGAGTTAATTGTCAGGCTCTCTCCCTGTGCTGAATCTGCGTATATTAGTGTGCCGGCAGATGGAGAGTTTGAGAATGGCACGTTCTTTGACTCTCTCCCATGTCTGTCCCCCCCAACGCTTCCTCCATCTCCTCTTTCTAAAAGTAAAGTGACAGAGGCCCATCTACCGTGAAAAATACCACTTAGACCTTCACTGGCCTGTTGGTGGCATCTGTACAGCACAGAGAAAGTCGCAATCGGTTTAAATGCTACACGAGTGCAGTGTGTCATGTTGCAAGGACTACATGGTCTTGTGACTAAGGTACAGGGATGAAATGGGTCCAAAATCGGCCCGGGAAATGTAAAAGAAGTGGCCTTCTGCACATTGCACCTTGTCAGAAAATACTGGGGGGGGGGGCTTTACAAGGGATATGCTTTATTAACTTCAGGGAGATGAAAAAAATGAAATGTTGCCTGCACACTTGGTGCACGGGTTTGCGCACACTCGTGAAGCACAAGTGAATATAAGTTAAGGTAATGGTCAGGCTTCCTGCTCGTGCTGAAGCTGCCAACATCACTGGGGCGGCAGGTCGAGAGACTGGGTATGACACGTCCCTTGACTCCCCCCCTTCCTTCCTCCCACTCTTTAACGGTTCCTCTCCCCTCGTTTGTAAAAGGAAGGTATCAGAGGCCCATCTGCATTGACCCTTACTGGGCTGTTGGCGTCATCTGAGGAGCACAGAGAAAGTCGTAATCGACTTCTATGCTATACAAAAAGCAAGCACTGAGTTGCAACTTACATATCACCCCAATTTACATTGCTCGACGATTCGTCTTAACAGTTTAACTTTGCTGAGGTATGTCTATGCTTCAACATGTATTTTTTGACACGAGTTATGTATCGGAAGATCCAATACCTATAAAACACAGGTATAGATCTATCTGTATGTTTGTTTAAAGTATGATGCCACTAGGAAAAGGCACAGGGAGATGTATGCATCCTCTTAGTAATATGGTGAGACTTTCAACTGTGAAATGGAAAGGGTTTCTGGTTTACATTTTGGTAGGCCCAACATTGTTAGTAGTTGCTGAGTAGTGATGATGCAACAGGCAAATGAGGTTAAGGAGATGGTGGCAAAGGAATTAACTGTCACTATTGTATTGGTAACATCTGACACAGACATGAAACATTTAAAAAAAATTATTTTAAATAACATTGCGTAATGTGCAGTATATGTGCCACAACAAAACAAAAATTGTATGAAAGAATTATAATCAGTATAGTAGTGAATCGATATCTGATAAAGAGAGCTGTCATCATAAACAGAGAATAGAGGAAAGACTATCTTGCGTAACGTTTCTCTCCCTGCAAAAAGAAGTATTATTATAAAATAGGACATCTCAGAGGTTTGTCTGCAGACTACATAACTTTTAATATAGATAGTAATTGTAAATTACAGAATCTGTTCGCTGTTCTCCTTGGAAACGGTTCTATCCAAGTGTGTGTGTTGCACTTATTGGTATATTCCAATTGTATCACAGTACGGGTGTTCAACAAGAATTTCAGTGTATATTTTTATACAAGTGCTAAGCCTTAACTACAACAAAATAACAAGGGACACTGTTTATTGACTTTGCCTACAATGTTCAATTTAAAGTGTCAAAAAATGCTCAACACAAACACAGCAGATAGTTCTCAAGAGAAAAGTACGGACAAGGTATTTAGTAAAATATACGTTTGTGTTATCGTGCGTAAAAGTTGGATAATGGATGCACTGTTGATGGTAACTTAGTGAATTGATAATGTCCCCGACGGCCAAGTCGTCCGTTTCGTCGGCCAAATCTGTAACACCGAGGCAAACAGAGCGCAAACATAGAGAGAGCATAACCAAGTCTGTAAAGGGGAATTCGTAAAGAAAGTCAATATCTGAAAATCCAAAAAGGAACGAAAAGCGAATGAGAAAAAGAAAAAAAAACAGTGTTCTTGAAGTGTAGAAATAAGAGGCCGTCAAATCAGGTTACCATGGGCACTTATGAAGATCCATCGAAGTTCAAGAACTCAGAAGCACAGTGATATGCAATCAGCTCCAAAAGGTCATCTGCACCTCTCCAAGCAAAGAGGGTCGCCATCCAATTCAGCAAGTCGAAAGAACAGACATGGTCATCGTAATCTTCTGCAAGCAGGAGCATGTAAGGGCAACTTGCGTGATATTCAATGATAGTCTGCTGCAAGAGGCACTGGGCATGAGCGCATGTACTCCATCTCCCCCTTATTGCATTATTGAACGCATCCATCAAGCGTGTGTCTCTGGAACAGTCCTGGTCATGAGCCAGCAATGGTCGCAGCAACAGTTCATAATCCAGGCGACTGCGTGAAGTAGTAGAGAGGCAGACTTGCAGGTTGCATTCAAAGGACCACCGGAGACAGTAGAACACAGGTTGCACACAGGTGAAATACACGTAGCGGAAATTCAGCCTATAGCTGATGCCAAAAATCGCCAATGGCAAGCATTCAAAAAGTTGTAGCATCCGTTTACGGTACAGCTGCAATTGACCTGGATGGGGTTGAAGCACAGGACGGACAGCCATTTTGTAGTAGGAGCTGAAGAACGAGCACTGCGCAAACCAGCAAGAGCATCAACGGAACCTGACAAATGCGCTTGCAAAATTAGAATGAATAATATCCGGTATTACTATAAAAATAGTCTGAATTGAGATAAGAAAGCGGGAGTCGGCTAGTTTAATAAAATGTGGTAGGCCTTCGGTTTCAGACTGATTAAATATTTGGCGTATAAATTGTGCAAAATGTAGTGGGAGATTGGTATAGAGTAGTGAGTCAATGTCACTTGGTGGTTTAGCCACCTGCTATTTGAAGGTCTCATGAGCTGATGTGAGAGCCACTTCTTGTTGAAACAATAGCGCTTTGAGTTAGTGTACGCTATTAAAATCTGTTTTCAAAGTAGGAATGGAAGGCCAGACCAAACTATCTGCAAACGCATGTGGGGGAGGACAGAAGACATTGGTGCAACATGTAACACATTGTGAAAGAATTGGTATGTATGGGACGCCTGCTTGTAAGCCACAGCACTTGCGGTTATTTGGAATAAGATAACTGCTTTTGAAAAGCACACTGAGCGTGGAAATAACAGCAGCTACTGGAGTTTGTTTAAAAAAACAGTTTAAATTACGCGCGGAAAGTTACAATCTCCGTTTGATTTAACTTGTGTACAAACTAAAGAATATTCAACAGAACAAACACTGTGGTTCTCTGTTAGAAAAACGTACTTATCTTTATTGTGACAGCAAAATGCAAAACCAACGAATCCAATTCATGAATAAAAGTAGTAGTTTCAAGGTAGTTAAATGTATGAAGGGGGTAATGTTTTATGCAATCAAGGAGGCAGTGCTATACACACATGCAATCAATCAGACATTACCAACACAATGATGCAATCCCCCGTTTCTATTCTTGCACTTAATTAATGACTCAGGCAGTACCAAAGCACTCATCGATTCCCTCAGGTACTACCCATACATTCGCACAATGACCCAGAAATTACTCTCAAAGTCATATTTTTACTCAGGCAGTTTCTATGCAGTGTTGTAAACAGGTAGGTATTATCTTTTCACTGATCTAGTCACTTAGGTAGTAGCCATGCACTCATAGAATCAAGTATGCACTACTACCACACAAATTAAATCAATCATGGATTACTTATGCAGTCATGTAATGAGCGAGGGAGTACTTTTGCACTCCAGCATTCACTCAGGCACTATGTATGCAGAGATGAATTTCTTGAAGTACAATCTATGCACTTATTCATTCAGTGAGGTACAATGGAAGCATTTCTCCAATTATTGTTGCAATACACTGGGAGTCAAAGAAACTGTGAGGCAGTACTGTTACAGTCATTTTTTTACTAGAGGAGTATGCATGTATTTATGTAATCTGCAACACAGTTTAGTTATAGTCAGAGAATGCCTTACAGTACTACAAAAGAACTTATGCAATCACTCAATCACTCAATAGCGCCTCACCCGCCTTTTATACTTTTAAAAGTAATTATTACAGTTGGATGTATCAAATAATAGTAAAAAAAATATGTTAAACATTTTTTTCTTAAATTTGTTTTTCATTTTTCATTTGTACATTTTAACAAATACAAGTTTCAATGATACATGAGTGTAGTGTGTTATGTTTAAAGAACTACATGGTCTTGTGTCTGAGGGACTGGGATGAATTGGGGTCCAAAATCGGTTCGGGGAACCTAAAGGAAATGGCCCACGTTTGCAGATTGTTCCTTGTCGGAAAATACTTGGGGGGAGGGGGGGAGTTTTAGAAGACACATGTTTTATTAATATTCAGGGAGATAGAAAAAAATGAAATGTTGCCAGGACACTTGGTGCATGGGTTTGCTCATACTCATGAAGCACACGTGAATATACGTGAAGGTAGTTATGAGGCTTCCTGCTCGTGGTGAATCTGCGTATATTACAGGGCCGGCAGATGGAGAGCCTGGGAATGATACGTCCCTTGATCCCCCCCCATGGCCCCCTGCCCTGCCCCTTTATAATGCTTTCTCTCCTCCCTTTTGTAAAAGGAAGGTAACAGAGGTCCATTTGCATTGAAAAATACCACTTAGATCCTCAGTGGGCTGCTGGTGGCATCTGACCAGCACAGAAAAGTCCCAATCGGTTTCAATGGTAAACATAAAAGACGCACACCGTTGCAAGTTACATAGCGGCCCATTGTATATTGCTCTAGTGCTCGTTTTAAAATTTTTACTTTGCTCAGGTATGTTTATGCTTCTACATGTATTTTCACATGTGTTATGCATCGGAAGATCGATACTTATAAAACACAGGCATAGATCTATTTGTATGTTTCTTTTAAATATGATGCCACTAGGAAAAGGCACAGAGAGATGCATGCATCCTTTCAGTAATATGGTGAGACTTTCAACTGTGACATGGAAAGGATTTGTGGTTTGCATTTGGGTAGGCGCAACATTGTTAGTAGTGAAGATGCAACAGGCAAATGAGGTTAAAGACATGGTGGCAAAGGAATTAGTGATTATCGTACTTTGTATGAGTGTTTGGGAAGGTGTTGTTGAAGTACGCACTATATATTTAAATGGAATGAGTAGTGTGTTGATATTTGAAATAAAGAAATAGCAATGTAAATAATTGCTTGGTAGTTAATATAAGTAATCATATGTAATTATTTTAAAATATTGAATAGATGTAAGAAACTATTGAAACTGTTCTTTGTTTTTCAGAAAATTATTTTTTTTGGATCACAAATTCAAGATGGCAAGAAAAGATGAAAAGAGAAGAAAACAAAAAAAGAGATCTACTTAAAGAAAAGTATAAAGATTGTGTTACAAGCAAATGACAATGTTACTAAGGATAAAGTTTGTTTAGGTAAGAGCACTAAACACTTTCTTAAAAGAGTTGTCGAGAAATTACACCAACAGAATAGGAATGAAAGGAAAAAGAAGAATTTTTCAACTAAGGAGAATGACACTTCAAATGGGGAAAACAACACATGTTACACGAAGACAAAACAAATTCCAACAGATTCAACAATGACTCTTTCGAAGTAGAGTAATTCAGAATTTATTGAAAGATTGTAAGAAGTATAAAAGAAGATTACTAGCATATAAGCAGAAGCAGCAGATTGAAACTGTAGTAGATGCTGCTTTTGATTTGAAACTAAAATTATTTATTTTAATATTGAAGAGAATGAAAACATTGGATAAAATAATTAAGTTTTTGAAAGACAAAAGCAAAAGAAAAAGACTTATTAATAGTAGTAGCTTTTGTAAAAGTTTCACTGGTGAATGGAAACACACTTCTACTAGTGAGCCTTTCTTTAATGAAGAAAGCTACTTTCAACAAAACACATTAGCGTTTTCAGTTGATACTAGTGGTCGATGCTACGAAGTTAAAAATGGTTGTCCCATTCCAAAAGAAAAAATGGTTGTTAGGAGTGCAGAGGAACTAATAGCTTAAGAAGTGCAAGGGAATCGCACACAAGCTCTTGTATATAAGTGGATTGTAGCAGTATTTGCAGTATTCGACAGGAATCTATTGACATAATGCGAAATGTTTTACAACAATATGCAAACAAAAGTGTTAAACAGAAGATTAGGTTGTTACAAGGACTAGATACATGTAAAGTAAGACAATATACTAAGTTGCACGGACATTCTCTGGCTTGTCTGTCAAGAAAAGTGTGTAAAAGTACTTTTCATCAATTAAGAATGTTAGCAGTACACCACTCAGGAATGCGGAAGTTTGTAAGGAAAGTGTACTATGTAAAAACTCCTGCATTATGTTTAAGTGAACTGAACACAGCTCTTTTACACGGTTGTTTATCAGATGTAGAAAAAATGTGTGATGAAATTGAGTTTTGTTTTTTTGGTTCTTAACAGCAGTGTGTAGAAAGTGAGAGCTTGACAAGTGCAGATGTTGAAGAACATGGCAAAGAGATTAGCATTGATCAGTTTGTAAAAGAAATTAGAAAGTTTAAGACAGTGTCTTCTGAAAAACCAAACTATGGGGCCTATTACGATGGCGGGCGGAGACACGACCGCGGTGCCGGCGGTGGCGGTAACACCCATTTACCGCACGCCGCCAGCGGTCTTCACGCCCGCCATATTAGGATGGCCACACATTGCCCATTTCCTGCCCGCCGCGGTGCGACGCCGACCGCCATCAAAGTGCGCCCGCCACCGCGGCGGAGAGAGCCAATAACCACACACCGCCGTGCGGAATGACGTCCCGTACGCCGAAGATATCACGATGCCGGAAACATGGCAGCGGAACGCGACGGTGAAACCGCAGAGCGAAAGACGGCGGAGACACCACAGCGGAGACAGAAAAGAGACACCCGGGACACACCGCGATGGATCCTGCCCTACACGCCTTCCCGGTGCTGTACATGATACACCACCTGCAAGTCATCGTCCGCCGCGGACGCTTCCGCAGGTACGTACATACACAACAGTGCAAGTAACACAATACACAGCTCCAGGGTGGAAAAACTTTGCATGGGAACACCACACACCCCTGTGGGGACAGGCACACAGCCATCACTGCACACACACATGTTCCACCTGTGACAAACACACATCGCCACATACTGCCCACCCATATACCGCCATCATGAACAAATGTCCCGGTCACGTCACCTCCGCGGTCAGTGTGCATGAAACAATGCACACAACGCAGAGCCCAGGGCCAGCGCATGCCAAGGGCACCGTACAAATCGCACAGAGCCACAACTCCATCCACAACACACCAGCTACCTCCCTGAAGGGACACAACATGTGCCTCCCAAGTGCCACTCCTGCACAACAACCACACAACTACAGCCACACCATGCCCCATGTCCCAACAACTGCATATACAGCCACAGGAGGACCCTTTGCACAGGAACACATAGCACAGAAGCCCAGGCCCCAGCCAACACTCACACCACAAAAACATCACACACAAGCCAAGAACACTGAGGCCAGGCACAAAATGTACACACACACAGATGAGGACCAAACACTTCACTGCACACACTATCTGACAAGTCACACACACACACACCACCCTGACTCACAGCTACATACACACACACCACATGCCAGCAGTAATGGAGGACAACTAATAGGAAAGCTAAAGTGAGGTGCCCACAAATGGAAGGGCAGTGACACAACCATCAAGCATGTGTGATGCTCATGCAAGACAAGACACATGTGAGAACACACACAGCCCATCACAGCACACATGGCTGACACAGTCAGTCAACACAAACCACGGTCACCCCAATGCAACAACTCCTGGAGACAGCAAGGACACCCATGTATAGGCACAGGGATGTAAGGAAGGCCCTGAACTCAAACACTGACCAGCCACACATTGGCATCCAAATACTGGACAAGAGAATGTCTGCTGCACAACACACAGGGCTCAGTGACACACTACATGACAGCCAAGCACAAGTAGGATATGTCACACATACCTCCTCCCACAACAGCAACACACAATACTGCCATGTGCACAAAACACAACCACAGGGCTCAACAAGTACACATACAGGCACACCACTCCAGGGTGACACATGGCAGTAGTTGACAATGCGGTGCACACACATCCACAGTCACAACAAAGTCACCCCCTTCACACCATACACTTCTCCACCACCCAAGTGCACACATTGGAAGTAAGCCATGGGACCTGGATAACTCATCACCACAAGATGTCCATACACCGACACTGATTGGCACACAGAAAGGAAGCTCACACAGACCCCATGACCCTGGCCTGTCTGCCTGTAAGCCTGTGCCCAAACTCCCACCCTGTGCTGCCATTGCCCACAAACCTGACATGTGTCCACCATAGATAACATGAGCAAAGAAGGAAGATGACAACAAGAATTCATTGCCAACCACCTGCACTGCTCCCATCAGTATCACAGTCAGGTAGAAATGAAGTGCCTCCCACCCCTGCAAAAAAAATGAAATGTGAGACAACCCATTGGCAATGTTGAAGTGGCATACTGAGCATGTGACACAGTAAACCATGCACACACAGAAACAACTTTATTCAGGAAGGACACTGACACAACTCACAGCAGGACCAACTGTGTTTATTCACAATTTGCATATTGAGACAACAAATTTGGGCAACAGCAAAGCCAGTGGGCATTTCAATATGCACAGTATTTACATGAGAAGCTGCACAGGCAGGGGGCAAACAGCAGTGAACCACAAGGCAAGTACAATGTGCAGAGTAGTTACATCAGAAGCTGCACAGGCAAGGGGCAAACAGCAGTGAACAACAAGGCCAGTGGCCAGGACACAGTGCAGGTGAGGTGCATGAGAAGCTGCACAGGCAAGGGGCAAACAGCAGTGAACAGCAAGGCCAGTGGCCAGTCCAATGTGCAGATTAAGTCCATGAGAAGCTGCACAAGCAAGGGGCAAACAGCAGTGTACAGCAAGGCCAGTGGCCAGGACACAGTGTAGGTGAGGTACATGAGAAGCTGCACAGGCAAGGGGCAAACAGCAGTGAACAACAAGGCCATTGGCCAGTACAATGTGCAGATGAAGTCCATGAGAAGCTGCACAGGCAGGGGGCAAATAGCAGTGAACAACAAGGCCAGTGGCCACTATAATGTGCAGAGTAGGGACACCAGAAGCTGCACAGGCAGGGGGCAAACAGCAGTGAACCACAAGGCAAGTACAATGTGCAGAGTAGTTACATCAGAAGCTGCACAGGCAAGGGGCAAACAGAAGTGAACAACAAGGCCAGTGGCCAGGACACAGTGCAGGTGAGGTACATGAGAAGCTGCACAGGCAAGGGGCAAACAGCAGTGAACAGCAAGGCCAGTGGCCAGTCCAATGTGCATATTAAGTCCATGAGAAGCTGCACAGGCAAGGGGCAAACAGCAGTGAACAGCAAGGCCAGTGGCCAGTCCAAAGTGCAGGTGAGGTACATGAGATCCTGCACAGGCAAGGGGCAAACAGCAGTGAACAGCAAGGCCAGTGGCCAGTATAAAGTGCAGATGAAGTACATGAGATCCTGCACAGGCAGGGGGCAAACAGCAGTGAAACACAAGGCAAGTACAATGTGCAGAGTAGTTACATCAGAAGCTGCATAGGCAAGGGGCAAACAGCAGTGAACAGCAAGGCCAGTGGCCAGGACACAGTGCAGGTGAGGTACATGAGAAGCTGCACAGACAAGGGGCAAACAGCAGTGAACAGCAAGGCCAGTGGCCAGTCCAATGTGCAGATTAAGTCCATGAGAAGATGCACAGGCAGGGGGCACACAGCAGTGAACGACAAGGCCAGTGGCCAGGACACAGTGCAGATGAGGTACATGTGAAGCTGAACAGGCAAGGGGAAAACAGCAGTGAACAGCAAGGCCAGTGGCCAGTCCAATGTGCAGATTAAGTCCATGAGAAGATGCACAGGCAGGGGGCACACAGCAGTGAACGACAAGGCCAGTGGCCAGGACACAGTGCAGGTGAGGTACATGAGAAGCTGCACAGGCAAGGGGCAAACAGCAGTGAACAGCAAGGCCAGTGGCCAGGACACAGTGCAGGTGTGGTACATGAGAAGCTGCACAGGCAAGGGGCAAACAGCAGTGAACAGCAAGGCCAGTGGCCAGTCCAATGTGCAGATTAAGTCCATGAGAAGATGCACAGGCAGGGGGCACACAGCAGTGAACAGCAAGGCCAGTGGCCAGTCCAATGTGCAGATTAAGTCCATGAGAAGCTGCACAGGCAAGGGGCAAACAGCAGTGAACAGCAAGGCCAGTGGCCAGGACACAGTGCAGGTGAGGTACATGAGAAGCTGCACAGGCAAGGGGCAAACAGCAGTGAACAACAAGGCCAGTGGCCAGGACACAGTGCAGGTGAGGTACATGAGAAGCTGCACAGGCAAGGGGCAAACAGCAGTGAACAGCAAGGCCAGTGGCCAGTCCAATGTGCAGATTAAGTCCATGAGAAGATGCACAGGCAGGGGGCACACAGCAGTGAACGACAAGGCCAGTGGCCAGGACACAGTGCAGGTGAGGTACATGAGAAGCTTCACAGGCAAGGGGCAAACAGCAGTGAACAACAAGGCCAGTGGCCAGGACACAGTGCAGGTGAGGTACATGAGAAGCTGCACAGGCAAGGGGCAAACAGCAGTGAACAGCAAGGCCAGTGGCCAGTCCAATGTGCAGATTAAGTCCATGAGAAGATGCATAGGCAGGGGGCACACAGCAGTGAACGACAAGGCCAGTGTGCAGGACAAAGTGCAGAGTGAGTCCATGAGAAGATGCACAGGCAGGGGGCACACAGCAGTGAACGAAAAGCCAGTGGCCAGGACACGGTGCAGGTGAGGTACATGAGAAGATGCACAGTCAAGGGGCAAACAGCAGTGAACAACAAGGCCAGTGGCCAGGACACAGTGCAGGTGAGGTACATGAGAAGCTGCACAAGCAAGGGGCAAACAGCAGTGAACAGCAAGGCCAGTGGCCAGTCCAATGTGCAGATTAAGTCCATGAGAAGATGCACAGGCAGGGGGCACACAGCAGTGAACGACAAGGCCAGTGGGCAGGACAAAGTGCAGAGTGAGTCCATGATAAGATGCACAGGCAGGGGGCACACAGCAGTGAACGACAAGGCCAGTGGCCAGGACACAGTGCAGGTGAGGTACATGAGAAGCTGCACAGGCAGGGGGCAAACAGCAGTGAACAAAAAGGCAAAGACATTGTGCAGAGTAGTGACATCAGAAGCTACACAGGGAATGTATGCAACTCTACCATGCCATGCCCAGCAACAGAGTAATGGGCCTGACAATGGGCATCACACGCACCCCTGTGGACAGACAGGTGTGTGAGGGTGACCACCACTCAGATGGGGCTGTCTGTCGGACTTGGAGCTGACTGTGTGTTGGGGTCAGTTGGAGGGCTGCCCTGGGCAGTGGGAGTAACAACTGTGGAAGAGCCAACTGTGCTTGTGGGAGCTGGGGGCTGCTTGGACCAGGTGGGGTGGTGGCCCGGGAGGTGGACTCATGCCCTGGTGAGACACAGTGTGTGCCGGAGATTGTGGAGGGGTGCCTCTCCACTTCTTGGGGATCCTGAAAGGCTTCCCTGTCTGGGGATTGAGGGGAACTGGGGCAGACACAACAGATGACCCCACTACCAAAGCTGATTCTGGTGTGGATGGTGACCCTCCCTCTGGGGACATGCTGGATCCCGCTGTGCGATTGCCTGGTGTTTGCCGCCGCCCTGCCTCCCTCTGTCCACCAGCTTTGCCCCCTACGGTGTCCTCCCGTGCTGGCTTCACAGGGCTTGGGATGGGAGTGGAGGTCAAGGATGGATTATCCATGGGGCCCTCATCCTGTGTAATGTTTGCAGGCAACACCTTCTCAGTGGGTGTGGAAACTGTCATTTTGCCTCTGCGAGACGTCTTTGGGACAGGGGAGTCTTTGGCGGGGGAGGAAGGTGAGGCCTGTGACCCTGATGCTTGTTTCTTTGCTTTGTGGCCCTTGCTGTCGCCTGATGGGCTTTTCTCTCTGCGCTCTGGGGTGGCCTTACTCTTATGTGGGGATGGTGTCTGCACCCTAGTATGCTTGGGCTGCTGCTGCTCCTGTGTGCTGCGGGTTCTGTATCGGGACTTTGGGGTCTGTTGAGCATTGTCACTGTCGTCAGAGGTGCACAGTGACACGGGGCCGGACCGCGTGCTGGGAGCCGCTCCCTGACTATGTGCCTGTTGCAGGGCTGCTGTCACAGTTGATGACAAGGACTGCACAGACCGGTGTAGCCCACCTACGTCGGAATGTATGCCCTCCATGAAAGCTATAACCTGCCCAAACTTTTTGTCGTCCTCTTGGAATGCATTGAGAAGTGCTGTCTGCCCCACACACAGCTGGCGCAATAGCTCGACTGCTTCTGCACTGAGGGCAGCAGGGCTGACATGGGCTGGGGCAGCTGTGCCTCGGGTGAAGGTGACTCTTCCCTTCCTACTCGTGCAGACACGGGCAGCACCAGTGGCGGTTGAAGGGAGGCTGGGCACTGGACGCTGTGTGGTGGAAGAGGAGGCCGAGTCCCCGTTCCCTGTACCCCCAACATGGATGCGTCACCACTGGCGTCAGATGAGGTAGAGCTTTGTGTCTCCGGCTGTGAATCCTCTAGCAGACTCCTGTCCCCTCCTCGGCGCTGGTCACATCTGTGTCAGTCTGCTCCGGTCCGGCTGTTGCACTGGAAGCCTCACCACTGGTGTCCGTACCCTCTCCCTCTGCACATACGGGAGCTGCTGCATAGGAGAGAGAAGTACTGTGAGATGAGTGGCATCAACAGAACTAACACGTGCCAATACATCTGCATCCTAGAAGAGGTGTGGAGCACATCGCATGCCACCATGTGCACACATATATCAACCCAACGGTGCATGTCCGACACACATCCTGCCATAAGTGCCCCAGGTGACTCACACAGCACACCATCCTGGTGTTGGCTCACATCAGACACAGCCACAAAATGGCCTGTGCACACACACTGTCCTGATGTTGGCAAGGATGAACACCCTAACATGGTGCACATCACCTACATGTATGGAGTAGTAGGGGACCACACAGACCACAACATACCAGCCCACAATGACCCTGCACACATGCCATCCAACATATCGAGTTCATGGGCACATCTACTGTTGCACATTGGCCTCAGATGTCTGACTGGCAGACATCTGAGGTCTGGAATTGCACGCATTCATTGAAACGCATTCACAGTTGGCACACTGGCATTCCCATCCATCTGAATTCACACACTACCCCACAGCAGAAGGTACCTGAAGGCCACAACTCCAAATGTAAGAGAGATGCACAGTGCTAAAACTGACTTCATGAAGCACCGTTTGGGCAAATGCATGGCACATACACCCAGCACAGAGGCCACTCACAAAACATTGCACCACACAACCAACGTCACACAGCTGACAATTTTCACACTCTGTAGACACATGCACCCACTCCCATCCAAAGGCAGCCTGCAACACATACTCACCAGTAGCTTGCTGCTGATGCTCCTTCAGTTGTCTGTCCCGCTCAGGTTGTGTGACAGCCAGGATGCGGGCCATTAGTGGTGTCATGCTGCGCCTAGCCAACCTGCCAGTCCGAGGGAGCAGCCCCAGCGTCATCTCGGCCACGTTCTTGCTCAGCCGGCAGATGTCGTCCCACCTTTATGACAGTGGGTGCGCCTCGGTTTGACACACCCAGATCTCGGACTCTGGAGGCAATGGCCCTCCACACGGCTTTACACTGGTGGACCTTCAGCTGCAGGCATGGGAGACAAGAGGGGTGAGGTTCCAGTGACACAGTGCACAATGACAACACAACGAAAATGCAGTAGCACGACAGTGACTCATCCAAAACTCCAGCTACAACTGTAACAGAGCCAACAATTGCTGTGAACATGGTACAATGTCATTGGTCAATCAGACGTACAGGCATGCATGTTCGATGGTGGACACAGTACCTCCACATCCCATTCACATGCAGGATACCAACACAGCCAGCAACATGTAGTCTGGCCACAGCTACTGTCTGCAGTTACCTACAACTACACATAGAGAAGATAGCAAAACATGCGTCTTGTTGTTGGACTCACTGTGTCCAACACTGCGCAGACCTAAGTGTCCTAGCCCTGTGAAAGCCTCACTGTATCCTGGAACTCACATAGAGTGACAACAACTGTCATACACAGACCCTTCTCCCACGGCTGCTCCTGTGCAATCTACATGGCAGAGATGGGACTTAGATGAAGAGGCGTGAACCAAACACACATGGAATACACTGTACATGCAGTGATGTGGACATGTGGCATTCGGCGGGGACTGTGCAGGGCAGGTGGACTGACACTGAGTGGGTAAATTGGGAGCAACACAGCCATTTACACAAACGATAACTGGCCAGACTCCTGCATCACCAAAATGCAGCTGCACTGTATGGTTGACACTACAGAACATGTCCCTCTACTCAGGATAGGCATGCAGGGTAACGTGTGAAAGAGCCCACCAAGCCCTTCCCGCTGTAGTAAACATGATAGGCAGTGCATGTCAGAGCCCCACAACCACTGACACATACCGAAGCACCTCCACCTCACGTGTGCCCACCCTGCACTCTCACTCACAGTTTGGGAGACTTACCACAACATTAGGGCCGCCATAAAGCCTTGGGTACTGTGCAAGCACCCCGTCTACCAGGACCTCAAGCTCCTCGCTGGTGAAGGAACTGGCACGGATCTTCTGAGTCCTCGACATCACAATGGACATGTGGCAGCAGCAGCATGTTGAGGGTGGCAGCCAGCAGTCCCTTGCGGCAGCAGCAGCAGGTGGAGGGTGGCAGCCAGCAGTCCCTTGAGACAGCAGCAGCAGGTGGAGGGTGGCAGCCAGCAGTCCCTTGAGGCAGCAGCAGCAGGTGCAGGGTGGCAGCCAGCAGTCCCTTCAGGCAGCAGCAGCAGTCCCTTCAGGCAGCAGCAGCAGGTGCAGGGTGGCAGCCAGCAGTCCCTTGAGGCAGCAGCAGCAGGTGAGGGTTGTCAGTCAGCAGTCCCTGGTAGCTGTGGGAATGTGGTGCACCCTCCCACACATATATAGGCCCCTGGGGCTGTGTCAGTGGTCCCAGGGTGCTGCAATTCGGTGTACCAGGTCTGCCTCATTTAAATACATCCAATGTCCACCTCCGCGGCGGCGGTGCACGCCTACCGCGATTTTCAAACTTGCATCAGGCTACTGCGAGGCTGCTTCCCATTGGCTGCAAGGGCATGGTCCATGGCGGTGACACACCGTAGGGGCCAGGCGCACGCTACCGCGGTGGTGCATCTTTTGAATGCCTCCAGTGACCGCCTCCGCGGGGGTGGTGTACGCCTACCACGATTTTCAAACTCGCATCAGGCTACCGCGAGGCTGCTTCCCATTAGCTGCAAGGGCATGGTCCATGGCGGTGACACACCTCAGGGGCCAGGCGGTAGGTACCGCCATATGTCTGCCAGACAGTGCCTGGAGTGACCGTGATTTGGGTAGCGGTGCATGGTGACCGCCATTGTCACATACATATCTGGCGGTGTCTCCCGCGATCGTGCCTGGGTTATGGGCGGTGACACACCTCAGGGGCCAGGCGGTAGGCACCGCCATATGTCTGCCAGACAGTGCCTGGAGTGACCGTGATTTGGGTAGCGGTGCATGGTGACTGCTATTGTCACATACATATCTGGCGGTGTCTCCCGCGATCGTGCCTGGGTTATGGGCGGTGCCAGTCCGCAGGTGTCAAGCGGTAGGCACCGCCATATGTCTGCCAGACAGTGCCTGGAGTGAGCATTAATGGAGTTGTGGAGTAGCTGTGCTGCACCTAACGTGTCCTCCAGCTCTCTGCATAGGCCAACATGTACAGTGCCCAGTGTCTCAACAATTGAAGGGTCCTCATGAGGGCAAATGCACAAAAGGGACATGTCACTCCACGTCACCAACACATACCATGTATGGGTCGCCAATACATTGCATGGGCACATACACTCGCACATGTCACATGTGCTGTGTAATGAAATGTAGACTGTCCAGTTAATGTGTTGCATAGCATATGTAGATAATGGTCAATGTAACGCACAATGTCGTCTCATTTACTGAACTAGGGGCATCAGCAACTGGCACATTGTCCAATGCATATGCACACACGTGTCCCCCATGCTCAGCCGGTGGTCAGTGTGTAGTTGATGTGTGCCATGTGCAACCTGTGTTGGGAGGTGTATCAGGGCCAGCAACATGGTGTGTTCAGGTAGTATTGCAATTAGCAACATATGCTGGGGGTCATACTCACAGGTATGCACACATATCTGTTAGTATATCACACTGTGCATGCGAATGAGCCGGAGGGGTGCACAGATAATTGCTGCTGGTAAGGGGACAGGTGTACGAGTAGTGTGCCTGATGTGTACCTACTTGTGAAGTGCCCTGTCGGTTAATGGTGCATGTTGTAAGACTTGGGAATGTGTCTGTAGAAAAAATTGATGTGATGCACATTTCATTTTCTTCTGCATTGACATCTGTGCACTTTGATCTGTCCTAGGAGGAGGAGGCCCAATATCCATCATCCGTTCACAGTCCTGGCAGACATGGAGAATGAGGATATAATCCGCAAATTCAGGCTGGACCGACAAACCCTGCAGAACCTATGTGCCATGTTGGAGCCCCACCTGCAGCCATGTCGGACATATCCAACAGCTTTCACCGCAACATCTAAGGTGATGGCATGCCTGCATTTCTTTGCAACAGGCTCATTCCAGCACACAGTCGCAAGTGCAGGCGGGATGTCACAGCCGATGTTCAGCATGGTGCTGAGGGATGTCCTGTCGGCCATGATGCTCTACAAAGACAGATATATCCATTTTCCCAGGGGGCCTGAGTTGGTGGCTGTGAAGGGCGATTTCTATGCCCTTGGACATATCCCCCATCTCATTGGTGCAATTGATTGCACACATGTTGGGCTTGTGCCACCACAGGCATGTGAACAGGTTTACCGCAATAGGAAGCATTCACACTCGGTAAATGTTCAAGTGGTGTGCCTGGCGGACATGATCATCTCACACGTGTGTGCCAAGTTTCCTGGCTCAGCCCATGATGCCCACATCTTGCGCAGCAGCATCGTTCCTCAGCTGATGGCCAATCTGCTTCCCGAGCGTGCATGGCTTGTGGGTGAGTATGCATAGTGGATTAGAGTGGTATGTGTGAGACATGCTGTTGTGTGGCATTTTGGGACTGCAAGGTTAATCTGTGTCTCTCACACCCAGGTGACTTGGCATATCCGAACCGCCCGTGGTTGCTGAGCCCATTGCGGAATCCCGTCACGCCAGCTGATGTGTGATACAATGATGCCCATGGGAGGACACGGCGTGTGATAGAACGGACATTT
Source organism: Calotriton arnoldi (assembly GCA_963921515.1). NCBI lineage: Eukaryota > Metazoa > Chordata > Amphibia > Caudata > Salamandridae > Calotriton > Calotriton arnoldi. The sequence continues at coordinate 183,256 of CAWUFW010016369.1, read as the reverse complement.
GGTCCCCTGAAATCAAGATTTCGGTGCCTGGACCGTACTGGAGGTGCCCTTATGTACTCGCCAGGGAAGGTGTGTCAGATAGTGGTGGCATGCTGCATGCTCCACAACCTGGCCATTCGCAAGGCAATACCCCTGATCCTGGATGACGATGATGAGCAGCCAAGGCCCCCGCCTGCAAATCAAACCCGGATCCAGTGACGAGGGCAGTGGAGAGGAGGAAGGGGTCGACATGCGTCGACAGCTCATCACCCGCTACTTCACTTGAAGGTGAGTGACGATGTAGAAGGGACAAAATGGGCTGATGGTGTTGCAGTTGCTGTGTGGGTGTATGTGAGCTTGCTGACTGCAGCTTTGTGTTGACTCATTGCTGCCTGCCAATGTATGTGTGATTGGTTAGTGTGATACAGAATGTCTCTATGGTGACTGTTGCTCTGTGTAAAGTTTGTAGATCTGAGTACCTTGTTGACAAGTGTTGTGTGATGTGTGCGATGCCACACCCATACAAGTGACTCTTGTTCTGCGGTTTTCCCTAGGTCCCTTCAGCATCTCACTGCCTACCTACATTCCATTCCCCTGGACCATGTCCTACACGGTGAAGGTTGCACATCCTGTATTAAAGACGGAGCAGACACAACAACATGTGTGTAAGGTGTATTTATTTACAACTGTGACATGCGAGGGTGGAGAAAATGTGAAGGGGGAATTGAAGAAGTGAGTTGACAGTCATGGTAGATGAGATATTTGAGTAGTCCCCACAATGATGTGGAGACCCAGTCCAACAGATAGATGCCATTCACATGGCAGTGTGGTGAAGGATAGTCCAAAAGGTCAATGCAGTGGTGCAGTGGTCTGCCATCATAGCTGGCTCGGGACTAGCGTTTGGCAGGTGCTTTGGCACGTGGGTCCCCCTGGCCTTTCCTTGGATGGCCCCTTTTGCGCTTGACTGGAGGGGCCACTGCTGCAGGGACAGTGGTGTCTGAGGACTCACCCCCTCTGTGGACGCAGGGGAGGATGATGAAGTGTCATCCTGCTGCCCAACAGGGGGAGGCGGAGGGGTAGAATGTTGCGCTGGCCTGTCCCTCAGAACCGCCACTAGCTGCCCCAAGAGGTCCACAATCTGTCCCATGCGTGTGTCCATGGACCTCAGCAGCAAGAGGTGCTCCCGAGATTCTTCCTCTAACCGGCCCATTCGTCCCTGGGCCTGTTGGTAGGCCCCAAGGACTCTGTCGATGTGGCCCAGGGCTTCCGTCCCAGGATCAGTCCCCCTCTGCATGACCCTGTCCCGACCACCTGCACTGCTGCCACGGTCCTGTCCGGTCCTCACATTGGCCCGCTGCATCCTCTCCCTGGCCTCCGCAGTCGATGTAGTGGGCTGCTCAACCCCTGGGGCAGGTAGGGTGTTGCGGCCAGCTGTGGTTGTGGTGGTGGTGGTGGTAGTGGTTGACACACAGGCCATGACAGCAGCTGTCAGAGGATGGTCAGGGGCTGCAGCTGATGTGGTTGGGGGGACAATGGGTGCCTGGGACTGGTTGCGGCCTGCCACACCAGATGGGCCAGCGTGGAGCTCCTCATCCAAGGAATCCAGGGAGTCCTCATCCAGTTGTCTCTGTTCCGGGGGGACTGGCTCTGCAGGGTGGTGTCATCCTCTGCAGTGAGTTCTTGGTCACCTGTGGGTCAGATGAGAAATGGTCATTGTGTTGCACCCAGCAAAGTTTGTGTTAGCAGTGTTACATCAACTGTTTGTACATCCAGCAGTTGTTCACTGTACAAATTTGCATTGACCGACATCCAGTGATGCATTACAAGCTGTTGTGGTACATGCATTACTTGTCCATATTGGGAGTTGTCAAGACATGACATGCACAATATAATTGTTTAACATTGACAGTCTCATGTTGGCATACAGTTATTGATCAATCATATGTCATCCATTTACGCGTATGTGTCACTTGTTGAGCCCTTGCAGCGGTTTACTCTGCACATTGAGTGAACATTGTAGTTTCAAGCATACCTTTTCAATGTGGTGTACATATCTGTATTTGCAATTCCAGACATGCTTAAGTTTGCTTTAATTAGATCCTAGGTGGTCTGGACCACTGCTACTGTCAGATGGCATGTAGTGGTGTGCATGGTTGTGCTCGGAGTTCCATCTACATGTGTTTCAGACTTTCACACTTTGGTTGCTGTCACAGTTTCATTTTCTTAGGTGTGTGCACACTATAGTTGCCAATGCTATCTGGGTGTGCAGTTGTGCATTGAGAGGCCTGGTGTCCTATGCCAACATGTTTTTTTAAATGCATATCTGGCTGCATGTTGTGGCTGTTGATATGTTGTGTTTGCTGTTTTTTCCTTGTATTTGAGTGACCTCTCTGTGTGTGTATGATGAGGGCTTCCATCTTGGTCCAGTGTGGGACAAGTCAGCATGATATGTCCACATGCCAGTTCTTTTGAAGTGTACATTGCAATGACTGACACATGCATGTTGGTGCCAGGAAGTAATGGGTCTTGTGTGCTGGCGGTCAGGTGGGCCCGTGTGAGTTGTTGTGCAAGCTTCCCAGCCCCACACACCCCGACCTGTGAGATGCGGTTACCTACCTGTGAGTTGGGTGGGTAGCATACATTGGCTGCCACATGATTCTTATTGGGGGTGTAGTCTCCCATCCTCCATAGTGGTGGAACAGCATGCATGTTGCATTTTGTGGGACGGATAGCCAAACACACTACACCGTCTCACTGTGAAGATGGCTACCTACCGTTTGAGGTGAAGGTGAGCAATGACATGGCTATGTGACTTGGTAGAAATCTTTGGATGGAATGTGCGTGTGGTGAGCATAACGTGTGTGTGGCTTTTTGTACCCATTGATTTGAGATTACATTTGGTCATGGGGTATAGCCCCCCCATCACTGTTGTCCCACCTATCTGGCTGAGGGGTTCAGTCCCCCAACATTTGAAGGCAGAATAGGGCATGGGGTATAGCCCCCCATCACTGTTGTCCCACCTATCTGGCTGTGGGGTTCACTCCCCGACATTTGAAGGCACAATAGGGCAAGGGGTATAGTCTCGTAGCACAGTGGTGACATACGGCAGGGTGAACATCTCACCCAGCATACATTTCCACACTGTCATGGTTTCATGGTATTTGGGGACCTGAGAACATGAGCACAGTACTGGTGAAGCAGTTGTTCCAGGGCATCCATACACTGACATGTTGTGGTCAACAGTGGTGTGTGTGTGAGATGTACTCAGCCCTGTGCAGACAATGTGTGCTTTTGGGGCCAGACTATACCAGCACTGTTCAGACAGACAGTGTGAGATGTGAACATTGTCAATGCATACACACATTGGTGGTCCAAACAAGACACCTTTGACAATTTTATTCAGACAAGGTGCTGTTCTGCAATTCAGTGCAGCACTGTGGTAGCTGGGTGTGTTGCAGGACATTTGGGATGTGCTTAGTTTAGCATTGTGAGTCCCAGCTGCAGTGTAGTTTTTGGGTACACTGCACTTCCACTGTTTACATTGCAACACTGTGGTATGACATGGGTGATTTGCACTTTGCCAAAAAAAGGCCAGACACTGCTGCAGGGCAGCATGATCGTTGTTAGTGTTGCAGTGTGTGATGCCTGGCACAGTGTACACAATGTGGGTCAATTTTGAACAGAGACTTGTGCATGGTGACTACAACACAACTTTTTTGCATTATTTGTGTCGGTGACTGTGGACTAAGTGGCATGGTGTCATGTGCGGCTGCACAGACGTCACATGCCTATGAGTGGGACAAGTGCTCCATCCTGCTCAGCTGTGGGACAAGGGGGCCTGGTGGGAGTTGTAGTGCAGGCTTCCCAAACACCCACCCACCTCCCTGTAGGGATGGCTACCTACCTGTTAGGTTAAGGTGAGCAATGCTATGGTTGTCACATGGGTTGGGGGGGAGTGCTCCATCCTGCTCAGCTGTGGGACAATGGGGCCTGGTGGGAGTTGTAGTGCAGGCCTCCCTATTCCACAGACATCTCCCTGTAAAGATGGCTACCTACCTGTTAGGTGAGGGTGAAGCACACAATGGCTGAGGCATGCTTCTGGGTGGGGGGAGTGCTCCATCCTGCTCAGCTGTGGGCCAAGGGGGCCTGGTGGGAGTTGTAGTGCAGGCCTCCCTATTCCACAGACACCTCCCTGTAAAGATGGCTACCTACCTATTAGGTGAGGGTGAAGCACACAATGGCTGAGGCATGCTTCTGGGTGGGGGAGTGCTCCATCCTGCTCAGCTGTGGGACAATGGGGCCTGGTGGGAGTTGTAGTGCAGGCCTCCCTATTCCACAGACACCTCCCTGTAAAGATGGCTACCTACCTGTTAGGTGAGGGTGAAGCACACAATGGCTGAGGCATGCTTCTGGGTGGGGGAGTGCTCCATCCTGCTCAGCTGTGGGACAATGGGGCCTGGTGGGAGTTGTAGTGCAGGCCTCCCTATTCCACAGACACCTCCCTGTAAAGATGGCTACCTACCTGTTAGGTGAGGGTGAAGCACACAATGGCTGAGGCATGCTTCTGGGTGGGGGGAGTGCTCCATCCTGCTCAGCTGTGGGCCAAGGGGGCCTGGTGGGAGTTGTAGTGCAGGCCTCCCTATTCCACAGACACCTCCCTGTAATGATGGCTACCTACCTGTTAGGTGAGGGTGAAGCACACAATGGCTGAGGCTTGCTTCTGGGTGGGGGGAGTGCTCCATCCTGCTCAGCTGTGGGACAAGGGGCCCTGGTGGGAGTTGTAGTGCTGGCAGCATGTACACATGTACCCATGGTGATGTTGCTAGCTACCTTTGGGGGGCATCAGGGGGAGTGTCTGTTGAATCTGTGAGAGATGTGTTGGGGGAGTGTTGTGCACATGAATACATTTGAAGCTAGGAGGTATTACTTTGTAGTAGTGCAAGACAGTACATTTGTGTGATGTTAGGCATTTGTTTGTACTTACCAGCCTCCACTCCCCGGGTATTCCTGAGAGACTCTCTGGATGTAGAATGCCAAGCACCTTCTCCTCCCATTCAGTGAATGTTTTGAGTGGAACGGGAGGGCCACTGCCTGTCCTGTGAGCCAGCTCATGGTTCTTGGCTCTCTTCTTTTGACCACTGCCTTCAGATCGTGCCACCTCTTCACGATTTCATCTCTATTACGTGGCACGGTCCCTACTGCATTTACCTTCTCTACTATCCTTCTCCACATTTGCGTTCTTGTTGCTAGTGGTGTCTGTTGGACCTGGTTACCAAACAATTGTGGTTCTACCCTGATTATCTCATCAACCATGACCCTCAACTCACTCTCAGTGAATTTGGGCATTCTCTGTGGTGACATGGTGTGTGATGTGTCAAGGTGTTTAAGGTGCAGGTTTGGAAGTGGTAGTGGTGATTGTGATGTGTATGGTGTGTGCTGTGCAAAGGTGTTAGAGGTGCAGGTGTGGAAGTGGTGGTGGTGGTGGTGATGTGTGTGTGTTGTGCAGATTTGCCTCTCCTGTCATCTGTGGTGGATGTCCCCTCAGTTGTGGAGTTTTGCAAAGGATTGTGGTCTGTTGGGGGCTGGATTTATACTGGTGTCTGTGGGTGTGTCAGGATGGGGTATTGGTAGCAGGTGTGGTGTGTGTGTGTGAACCTGGGATTTGTAGTTTTGGAGTTTCCCATGGGGGTGCGTCTTTGGGCTGTGTTAGGTATTTTTGGATGCATGCCTTGTGTGGTTGGTGCACTTTGTGGCCATGTTGTTTGATTTTCTCGCGACCGCCATTTTTTTAATGGAGCGTCCGCAGCGGTGGCTCGGCTACGGCGCTTCCGCCATCTCACTGATTCATCAATGTTGTCGATTGCGGCGGGCGGAAACAGCGCACTGCACCGCGGGGATGTCGGGAATATCATAATTTCGATGGCGGTGTCTCCGCTGTGGTTGCGGTCGTTTGGGCTGTTTCCGCTGCGAAACCGACCGCCGCGGACGGGTTTGGGCCTTCTCCGCAGGCGAACGGCGGTTTCTCGGGTCTCCTTTCCGCCGCGGTTGGATTTCTGCAGCTGAGGATCCTAATCTAGCCGTCGGTTTTACCGCGGTAGCGGCGGGCGGTGATTTCCCGCTACCATGGCGGTCGGTTGTTTTTCCGTCCGCCATCGTAATGACCTCCTATGTTTGTATTTATTGTCGACGTACTCATTATAGAAGTCAAACTAGGAATGTTAATTTATATTTAAAAAGTGAAAAGGAGAACAATGATAGGAGGCAGCAATTTGGAGCTTACTTGTTGGTGGAAGGTCGATTTGAGTTGGGTACTGATCAACGTATTTGTAAATATTGTTACAACAAATTAGAAGAGAACAAAATGCCAGCTAGAGGAGTACATAACAAGTTAGAGTTAGTAGCTATTCCAGAGGAACTGGCAGATTTGAATACATATGAGTCAATTCTTATTCAATCTGTTCACTCATTTCAAGCTATATTTCGTATGGAGCCTAAAACTGGTAAACTGCCACCAACAGATTTACAAAGAGGTCTGAAAGGAAGAGTTGTGTACTTACCTTTAGATTTTAAGAAAAATATTGAAACTGTTGGTGGAGACAAAGAGGAAAATGAGCCAGTAGTTATTCTAGTAAACGGTGTACCAACAAAGAGTCGGAAAATATGGCAAGAGTTTGTAGATGTTAATAAACTTCAAAAGGCTACATTATATCTTGTACAGAACAATATTTATCATAAAACTGTAAATGTTGATGAACAGGTAATAAGTTTAGAAGATGAATCAGAAATTTCAAGTGGTCAAATAGAGAAAGTGGACAAGTCGAGGAGTGAAGAGATTTATGAACATTACACAATATGTCCTGTACATTCAAAAGAAGTAATAGGAAACAGCATTGAGTTATTTCAAATAAAAAAGCACAAGGGAACTCCAATGAGTGTATAGGAGAAAAGCTTAGAAGCTCGTTGTTTTCCACAGGTGTTCCCCACTGGAGAAGGTGGATGATTTGATGAGCGACCTGTATGGATTCCAGCTTCAGAATATCGCTCAACAAGATTATACTCTGAAGATCCTAGATTTCGACAGTGCATTCCATATATATTTCACCTTTTGTTTGAAAGTGATTTGTCTTCTCTTTCGTATGCAGTAAACTGAGTATACCACATACTTAAAACGGGAGTTCATCAATCACTTGTTTCAGCCAAAGAATTCATGGACAAAGTTCAACGAACAGATGAAAATTTAGAAGCACAGGTATTTAATTTGATGGCATGTCAACGTGGAACCAATGAGTATGGATATCATCGTCATGGTGAACTTAAGTGTATGTTAAGAAACTTAGGTACATCAACATGGTTTGTAACACTTAGCTGTGCGGAGTATGCATGGGAAGATTTACTTGAATTTCTACGAGAAGCAAATTCCGATATAAAAAATATTGAAATGAAGACACCTGGAACACTGTGTTCATTGGATCCTGTAAATGTGTGCAGGTATTTTAATCATAGGTTTCAAACTATGATGTATTTTATCTGCAATAAAAATAATTGTCCTCTTTGAGAAGTTATTGATTTTTTTGGGTGAAAAGAGTACCAAGCGAGAGGTGCTCCGCATATACACATGCTATTATGGATAAGGAATGCTCCGAAATTTGGAACGGATACTGATGAAACAGTATTGTCTGTCATCGAACAGTATGTTACCTGTGACATTCCAAGAGAAGAACGAGAAAAAGCTTGAGACAACAAGTTTTACGTTTCCAAAGCCACCGTTGTGGAAAGTACTGTCGACGAAAATACAAGTCTAAAGGAAAATTTTATACCAAGTGTCGGTTTGGATTCCCACGTCCAGTAATTTCTAAAGGAAGAGTAAATTATTTTTTGTCTGCTGGAAGGCATGCAATAACTCGGAAATCTCCCAAGAATACGTACAACTTAAAAAGAACAGAAGAGTCAAAGTATATTAATGACTACAATCCAGTTATTTTGAAAATGTGGAATGCAAACATGGACATTCAACATGTTGCAGATAACTCAATTGCCGTTGCAGGCTATGTTACATCATATATAACGAAATCAGAAAAGACAGAGATGAAAGAAATGTGGGAAGAAATTTCATAAGAGAAGATCCTTAGCAAAAAATTGTACAGCTTTAGCTTAAAAATGCTTTCCCACAGAGAAATTGGATCCTATGAATGTTCGGATCGCTTGTGCTCTTCCAGTTTATATTCAAAGTCACGAGGAATCATTTGGGTAAGTTTAGGTCTTGCCTGTACACGAAATAGAGTGTTGAAAACATTAGAAGAAATTGAATACTTACCACTGAATGAACCAGAAAGTACAGAAATTCTTAAGACTAATATGTTGGATACATACTATCCCAAAAGGAGCCCACATCTGGAAGAGCTGTAATGTTGAATATTTCAACATTACAGCTTTAAAAGAAATGTTACACCAAATATAAAACAAGGAAAATATGTAGTAATTGGATGTGGCGGATGTTTAGTAAAACATGCCAAAGGAAATCTTATTAACTACAGAAAACTCAGTTGCGAAACTCCAGATAGGAGAGAATTTTTCTATTTAGCACTTCTGCAACTGTTCAAGCCATGGCGTGGCGAAACTGAATTACTTGGACATTTCGACTGCTATGAAGATTCTTTTAATGCATGTAAAGATAGCATTGCATGCACAATTTTCCCTACATATCTACAAATGTTAAATGATGAAATTGAACAAGAAAACACTATTGCAGCTGAAATAGCTAACAACAGTTCTCAAGATAGTCAAAGTTCTGGTCCACCTAGTCAAGATCCACTGGGACAACCAATAATCGAAAATGAAGCAGCAATAGCCATGAATGAAGTAGAAATTGCAATGCAACAAGCACAACAGGAGAAAACTATGTTGGAAAACTTAGAAGAACAACTAAATATTGACCAGAAAGAAATATATCTACAAGTGACGTAACAGATACAACATGGTTTGTTGCATGAAAAAAATGAATGTCTATGTTCATCATTTAAACCTATTCTTATGTACATTAGTGGTCAAGCTGGAACAGGTAAAGGTTTTTTAATTACAGTTTTGACCAGTTATCTACAGAAAACTACAGATTCACATTTATCTTGTGTTATAACAGCTCCAACTGGATTAGCAGCGCACAATATTAAAGGAATTACTTTACATAGATTACTTATGCTACCAGTTGAACATGATAATGAATTGGAATATCAGAAGCTGGCTGGAGATGCTTGTTATGAAGTGTCTAGAGTGCTGAAGAAAATTTAACTTTTAATCATTGATGCGGTGAGCATGGTCTCAAACTTATTGCTTGCCTTTGTACACTTGAGAATGCAACAGGTTTTAAAAACAGATTACGATGTTCTGTTTGGAGGAAAACATTTAATTGTATTTGGAGATCTACTACAACTAACTCCTGTAAAAGGACAACCAGTTTTTAGAACACTTGTGCATGAAGACACTAGGAAATCTTTGGGAAGTATTGGAAATGTGAACATGTGGTAAAATTTTGAATATAAAGAACTTATAAAGAATATGCGACAAGCATGTGATGAAGATTATGGAAATATTCTCAAAGATATAAGAATTGGTGTTCTAAGGAAACATGGTAAACAAGCTTTAGAAAGTCGGCTACTAAGGAACTTGTTTACAACTGAAAACACAGCAGCTGAAGTAATGTACAAGAAGATTGGAGAAAAGAAGACTAAAGTTCGCCTAATACCTACACTGCAAGAGTGTTGTACATTTAATCAAGATCTTCTGAAATTGGAAAAACAATAGTTCACATTCATGCTATTGATAAAATTGAGCACCAGGGAGTGACCATTCTTCTTTCAGAGAAACTACAGACTAAATTGCACTCTTTAGAAAAGTCTGTATCTAAAACTGCTGGCTTAGAAAAAACTTTAGATGTATGTATAAACTGTCGGGTAATTTTGCGGCGTAATTTTAATGAAGAAGAAGGTTTAGCAAATGGAGCAATGGGGAAAGTTGTTGATTCTGTGAAATATCAGAACAGAGATGGAATAGAATTCTTGAAAATACAATTTGATCAGATTACAGAGGTAAGACAGATTAGGTGTTTTGCTGTACGTTTTTTGCTCGTAAAAGACTTGTATGTTCACAGAAAACAGTTTCCTCTGTCTTTAGCATATGCAGTAACTATTCATGTATCTCAAGGTTTAAGTATAGACAGTGCTTTGGTAAATATTGGAAGTACAGTGTTCTAAGAGGGAATGGCATATGTTGCATTATCTCGAGTAAGAACGTTGTCTGGTTTGTATTTGATTGATTTCGATGACAACAAGATTAGTGCTGATGTAAATTGTGTAAGAGAATATAATCGTTTAAGAAGACTTTATACACCGAATTTAGGTGAATATCCCATTTATTAGAAACGCGTTGTGTGTTCAAAACGAAAATATGTTAAAGAATTAAGTGTGGTTGAAAAAAATAAAAATATTGAAGAGAAAGGAAAAGGTGTAAAGAAACAGAAAATGGAAAGTGTTGATGACATTGTGGGATACCAATTGGAAAATAGTTCAGGTATCAACTGTTACGCTAATGTAATTCTGAATGTTGTATTTTATCTACAAGATCTTCATCATGAAATCATGGGAAATCATGAAAAAAGATGATGTTCTGCACTACATTATGTATTTGAACAATTGACAACTGACAGAAGTAAAATCCATAGTGCTTGTGGTATTCGCCATCTCTTGGATATATGTACTGGTTCTTTGACCTTCAGTCTTAATGTACAACAAGATGCACAATAATTTCTAATGGTTATGCTTGGAGTATAAGAAGATAAAGGAATACAGATTGAAAACTTATTTGGACTAAGTTACAAATGGGATCATAAATGTGAACAGTGTTCATTAACTTCAAGCACTGAAGTCGACACAGAACGATTCATATACTTAACAATACCAGACTGCAAATATGTACCTTTTAACAAATTAGTAAAAGTGGCAAATCATGATATGAAATGTTCTCATTGTAAATCAGAGATGTTATCTACATTACACATATAGAAAGATATGGAAAATATCTGATTTTAATGCTACAACGCTGTAGAGCAAATGGAAGAAAACTGGAAACCAAAATTAAAAATGTTGTTGCCAGTCAAATAAAAATCTATTTCTGGAAGAACTTTTACAACAGTGGCTATTATTTTCCATGTTGTACCTACTACAATATCTGGACACTATACTGTGTATTTAAAGTGTAATAAAGGATGGACACATTGTAATGATGGACTCTTGGAAATAAAACTCAGATTGCCTTACGAATAACCAAATTCATATTTGATATTTTTGAAGCCAACGTTTTGAATACATAATTCAGCCTATTGGGAAGATGCAAACATGCTTTAACGAATTCATATTGGATATTTTGCAACCCAAAGTTTTGAATACATTATTCGGCCTATTGGGAAGATGTGAACAGAAAGTAGAGAGCACTGGAAACAGTTACTAATTATAACTAGTATTTGGACTAATAGTTGTGCTGATTGGTATTGCATTTGGAAAAATTGTGTTGAAAAGCAAATAGTTTACATATTTGTTCTGTATATTGTAGGAGATGTAAATGGGTGTACATTTTGAAAATGTACTTGAGATAAATGAAAGACATCATGTAGAAGAAGGATGTAATGAAAAAATTGTAATGAGGAACACATATAGGTACACATATTGAAAATAATGTTGTACGCTCATTTGTTTTTTTTTTCAACAATCTAGTTGATTGTTTTTTTACCCCGCTGTTTCATGATGATACTACATTGACATCACTGTGTATAGTGAAGTTAAGTGGAATCTGAGAACAGCAAAAAAGGAAAAATGAAATGTTATGTAAATGTTAAATTATGTTGTGGTCTTAAAAAAGTAATAGTATAATTTGTGTAATACATTACATTACATAACTGTTTTTTGGTTTCTTTCATTGTACGTAGTGGTAAACTTTGAAAAGAGTTTTAATGATGAATAGCACAATACTACTTTGAAATAGTTGAAGAGAGTCATGTTTCTAAATTACCTAAACAGGTAGGATTACATAACATAATATGTATATAACGTAAAAGAATGTTTGTACAACATTTATATGTTATTTGTTTGAAATTTAAAAAACTGTGATCCTTGATAGTGTTGGGTAACTTTGGTCATATAGCTGATGTAATCTGTTAAGTAGTTTTTCTTTTATACAGACAATATGTATGCTCTCATGTATCTCTGTAGCACAACGTTAGCATTTAAACCAATAATCCGGACATTAGATTTTCATTTTTCCATTTGGAGAGGCACAACCTATGCACTGATAGCATCACCCACACAGTACTCCTGCACTTACGCAATCACCAACAGAGTACACTTGTTCTCATACAATCAACCAGGCACTAGTGTTGCATTCAGGCATTCAGTCAGACAGTACCTATGGAGTAATCCATTTACTGAGGCTGTTGCAGGGATTCTGGGTAAGATGACAAGTATGTGTACAATTATGGGACCTTAATAGGTAGCAACTGAGTCATCCTATTATCTAAGTGCCCATAAGGGCCGGAGCAACTTGTTATATTGTATTATTTGCTGTTCTAATCCGCCACAGAGAAATAAATGATTAGACAAACCAGAACACAACAATCCCACATGTCTCAGGAATTCTGTTAACAAAACACACCCTTTAACTGTCACTATTGTATTTGTAACATCTGACACAGACATGAAAATTTAAAAAGAATTATTTTAAATAACATGGCGTAATGTGCAGTATATGTGCCAGACCAAAAATAAAATTGTATGATAGAATTATAATCCGTATAGCAGTGAATCGATATCTGATAAAGGGAGATGTCATCATAAAAAGAGAATAGAGAAAAGACTATCTTGCGTAACGTCCCTCTCCCTGCTAAAAAGAAGTATTATTATAAAATAGAACATCTCAGAGCTTTGTCTGCAGACTACATAACTTTTAATAAAGATAGTAATTGTAAATTACAGAATCTGTTTTGCTGTTCTCCTTGGAAACGGTTCTATCCAAGTGTGTGTGCCACTTATTCGTATATCCCAATTGTATCACAGTACGGGTATTCCACAAGAATTTCAGTGTATATTTTTATTCACTGAAAAAACCATAGGTTTCAGGGATGTTATAGTTAGAAATTAGCATTTATAAAACCTTTGAAATTCACTGAAAAAACCAAAGGTTTCAGGGACGTTATAGTTAGAAATTAGCATTTAAAAACCTTAGAAATTCATTGAAAAAAACACAGGTTTCAGGGACGTTATAGTTAGAAATTAGCATTTATAAATCCTTTGAAATTATCTGAAAAAAACAAAGGTTTCAGGGACGTTATAGTTAGAAATTAGCATTTAAAAAACCTTAGAAATTTACTAAAAAACCACAGGTTTCAGGGACGTTATAGTTAGAAATTAGCATTTAAAAAACCTTAGAAATTCACTCAAAAAACCACAGGTTTAGGGACGTTATAGCTAGTTGGACATTTCACTCGTACAAAACCAGAGAAATTCGGCCGTCCCTGATATGGTTTTTTCAGTGAATTTCAAGGTTTTTTAAATGCTAATTTCTAACTATAACGTCCCTGAAACCTTTTGTTTTTTCAGTGAATTTCAAAGGTTTTACTCGTGGGGTGCTCCGGTCCGCTCCTATCCTGAAAGTCTCAGGGTGATTCGTCAAGTGGGGGCCGAGAAAAAAGGGGGGTCCCAAAACGTGTTTTCCCGATGCAATTTTCCATAGGAACCTTTCATCGCAGCTACAGCCCGAACTGCTGAACGGAATTACACCAAATTTGGCAAAAAGGTAGCCCTTGGTTCAGAGTTGTGCCTTTTGGTTAAATGGTGTAAATCCGTTCAGTAGTTCCTGAGAAATTTGAAAAAGAAAACACATATATATCTGGGCGGAGCCTAACCACACATGTCATCGTGAGATCTGATTGGCTGTCAGCACTTCATCCTGGAATTGCTGGCAGCCATCTTGGGACCAATATAAATGATAGTACCCCATTGAAATGCACTGTAGTGAATCGAAGATTTTGAGGGTTACCAAAAGGAGAACTATAAAGGGTGATAACAGACTTTAGTTACATTAGAATTCATTTGTTGATGGTACCATACTAATTTCAGGAATTGTGGTGTGTTCTAAGGTGATTTTACCCTGTGAAAAACCTTCTGCTGGGATATCATGAATCATGTTTGAGAAAAACTATTTTCACATGCTTGTCCCATACAGTTTTGGAAGGTGCTCCAGAAGCTAAAATGAGAGCATATTTTCTGTAAATTCACATTATCTTTCTCAGTCATGTGAGAATGAAGTCTGACATTCTCAGTAAAACATGTACATCCAACAAGGGCAGAGACTGTCAGTTGATTCCTTTGTGTTCTACTGCAGCTTCCCAGAGTGTTCTAAAGAACAACTAGAGTGCTAACAGCCTTACTTATGACAAAAGTATGGCACACCTGAAGCCATCTTGATTGGAATAAACTGGTAACACTTAAAACATTTAATTTAAAAAGGAACAAAATGATGGGGTTCATTTTGTCATAGAAATTATGGTTAGTGCTGTAGAAAGAAAAATTAGGACATGTTTCAAGTGTGATCTCAAATATCTTCCTGTTATATTTCAACAGGAGCAGCCTGTCAGTTGATGCCTTTGTGTTCTACTGCAGCTTCCCAGAGTGTTCTAAAGAACAACTAGAGCGCTTACAGTCTTACTTATGACAAAATTATGGCACACCTGAAGCCATCTTGATTGGAATAAACTGGTAACTCTTAAAACATTTAATTTAAAAAGGAACAAAATGAGGGGGTTCATTTTGTCATAGAAATTATGGTTAGTGCTGTAGAAAGAAAAATTAGGACATGTTTTAAGTGAGTTCTCAAATATCTTCCTGTTATATTTCAACAGGAGCAGCCTGTCAGTTGATGCCTTTGTGTTCTACTGCAGCTTCCCAGAGTGTTCTAAAGAACAACTAGAGCGCTTACAGTCTTACTTATGACAAAATTATGGCACACCTGAAGCCATCTTGATTGGAATAAACTGGTAACACTTAAAACATTTAATTTAAAAAGGAACAAAATGAGGGGGTTCATTTTGCCATAGAAATTATGGTTAGTGCTGCAGAAAGAAAATGTAGGGCATGTTTTAAGTGAGATCTCAAATCCTCTTCTATTTCATTAGAAAATTCTAACATGCAGACTGAAACAATCACTTTCAATACCAGCAGTAGACTTCCAGTTAACTCCCTGGTGAGCAGTAGCTTTACTACAGTGACCTAATGAACAACTAGAGTGCTAACATTCTGAATTTATGGCAAATGTGTGACACATCTGAATGCCTTCTTGATGGAATCAAAGTAAAAAACTGAAAGCATTTCCTACTGAGGAGACTGCAGTAAATAACGAAATTAGGAAACTTCATAACAAATAAGTCTCCCAAGATGGCCACCAGAGAAAAAAGAGCCCAAATGTAGCACAAATATCACCCAGATGTAGCCCACATATAGCCCAATGACAGAAGTGTGCAAAACACTTTTTATTTTTAGTTTTTCTGCAGTTTTATATAGTGCAAACTGGTCAGGTATTGGAGCGTTACATCTTACTTGGACCCCTTATTGCGTATTTTGCACGAAGTACATGAGATTGATCTTGCGAAACATTGAACATTACGATTCTGTTAACCTGAAGTTGCTCTGAACCGGGCTTAGTAACACCCGTTTTTACCTACTGGTTTTAATTAATTCTCACTGTATTGTATTAGGAAAGAGGATTTACTGTTTTTATGTACACTTTTATGATCTATGTTTCTAAATCAGATCAAATAAAGTGTAATGAATTCTATGGCAGGACGGAGGCGAGGATTATGCATATCTTTCCTCACTTTATTTGCATAGCAGTTCAAAGAAAACGTAACACAACAATCATTAAACAAAAGACTACACAACCCATGAACCATTAGGGGGTAGTCTCCAAGGCAACTATAGTCCAATCATATCACAGTCCATCGTATATAATATCGTGACGTCCCTTCCGCTTCCTCTTTCTTCACTGCTCGTCAGTTAAGTGCATTCCTTACATTCTTGGCTTAATCTGACGTTGTTGCTGTTTGTATAGCGGTTTCTTGTGCACGTTATTAGCATTATTGCCTTGGTATTGTTTCATATTCCCTGAGCAGCAGGCTCTTGCCCGAGCGCGTTCTCCCCCTCGCAGTTTCTCCCACTGTGTGCTCTGCGTGCGGTGAGATCCTGTCAGGCGCGTCTGGTCCGAGCGAGGCTGCTCCGTCGAGCGCTCCCGCTGTTCTTTACGCGCGTTTGGGAATCCGGTCACTCCTTTAGTGTCCGCTTGATTCCCGACCAACCCTCACCTAATTTTGACACCGCTACGCGGTGATTTCCCCACACGTTAGTGACCAGCACCACCTGGTGGTGGTAATTGGTATTGCGCCTCAGTCTATTCTTATAACAGCTTCGGGGAAAGCCCAGCTGTTGGAGCACCGGCGAGGGGGCTGTCTTAAGGATTTTAAGGGCATTTGTTCTGTGCTCACACCCTCTGCTATCATGTCTTCTCCAGAAGACCATTTTTACTCCTCCTACCAGGAAGTGGAGGAGGAATGGCCCCCCACTTCTCCCTCCAGCAGTGGACCAAGCCCTCTCTCTGGCTATTTCTAGGGCGCTGGCTCCTCTTAGGGATCAGGTTGATAAGCTGGCGAAAAGCATCCCTGGGGTGTTCAGAGACCCAGATCTGGTGGTGGCGGGTCCAAGTAGCTCCCAGATGGGGAATAAAAGGGCCGTTAAGCATAACGCGGGGCACTTGGAAGGATTTGATAAACTTACGGAGACCTTCCTCAAGAGTGTGCGAACGCTAAAACATGCACCCTGCCGGGAGGAGGAGGGGCCCGTAGAAAATTGCGACACTGTCACCACTATTGTAGACCCCGACGGCGGGAGAGGGTGTATCGGAGGACGATTTCTCCTCCGATGAGGATAAGGACTCCCTGGCGTCCAGAGTCCCACTCCTCTCAGTCCCCGGTTGGGGACGGGGTCCACTCGGACATGTTCGAGCCTACCCAAATTTACCATCCTAGGTCGGCAGAGTGGACACCTGACGCCAAAGTGGCAGAGTATGTGGTGGGGAAAATCCATCAACCCCTTGAAAGGGAGGTCAGGAATAGGATGAGGGGAGAATGCCCCAGGCCCTCACTGAAGGGGAAGGTGGCACACACGCCTGAAATTGATGAGAATCTATGTACCTTTTTCTCCAAGTATATGAGGGATCCCAAGAAAGGAATTGATAGGTCTTGGACGTGGTAGGGCCCTTGACCCAAATTATTCAATTGACGGAGCGTTCCAAAGAGTCAGGATCCCCTTTGTCCATGGTTATTGTGGCTGATTAGGCGCACTACCCTAAACCCTAAAACACTACCCCCAGCACGACACCCTACACTACCCAAACATAACTGCACTACCCTAAACCCTAAAACACTACCACCAGCACGACTCCCTACACTACCCAAACACCACTGCACTACCCTAAACCCTAAAACACTACCCCAGCACGACTCCCTACACTACCCAAACACCACTGCACTACACTAAACCCTAAATATACCCCCATCATGACCTCCCACACTACACAAACACCACTGCACTACCCTAAACCCTAAAACACTACCCCCAGCATGACCCCCTACACTACCCAAACACCACTGCACTACCCTATACCCTAAAACACGACCCCCTACGCTACACAAACACGACTGCACTATCCTAAACCCTAAAACACTACCCACAGCATGACCCCTTCACTACACAAACACCACTGCACTGCCCTAAACCCTAAAACACTACCCCAGCACTACCCCCTACACTACCCAAACACCACTGCACTAACATAAACCCTAAAACACTACCCCAGCACAACCCCCTGCACTACACAAACACCACTGCACTACCCTAAACCCTAAAACACTACCCCAGCACGACTCCCTACACTACCCAAACACCACTGCACTACCCTAAACCCTAAATCTACCCCCAGCACGACCCCCTACACTACCCAAACACCACTACACTAAACCCTAAACCATAAAACACTACCCCCAGCATGACCCCCTACACTACACAAACACCACTGCACTACCCTAAACCCTAAAACACTACCACCAGCATGACCCCCTACACTACTCAAACACCACTGCACTACCCTAAACCCTAAAACACTACCCCAGCACGACCCCCTACACTACCCATACACCACTGCACTACCCTAAACCCTAAAAGACTACCCCCAGCATGACCCCCTACACTACTGCATTACCCTAAACCCTAAAACACTACCCCCAGCACGACCCCTTACACCACCCAAACACCACTGCACTACCCTAAACCCTAAAACACTACCCCAGCACGACCCCTTACACCACCCAAACACCACTGCACTACCCTAAACCCTAGAAAAGAAACCCCCACCCCATGCCCAATCCCCCTTACCTCTCACTCCTCATGGTTCCTCTCTCCTCGTGGTTCCTGCTTCACGTCATCTCTGAGGGGCGGTGCACGTCGTTGTGAGGAAACGGAACAGCCTCTGTTTCCTTACAACGACATGGATCGTCTACATGTTTTTTAGAACGCATGGTCATTTACCATGCATACCTTTACAACAAAATTTGTTGTAAAGGCATGCGTGGTAAATGACCATGCGTTCTAAAAAAATGCGTAGTAATGACTTCGTGATGTACAACGCATGCATGGTAATGCATGCGTTGTAATGGTATCGCAAAGTAAAAAAGTCGTTGTAACGGCTGTTTACCGATCGAAGCTGGCCCATGTTCTTCAGTGAGACGTTTATTTGATTAATTAGGAGGAAGGAATGTGGTTTTTTTACCGAAAAGTACATTCCCGGCTGTTGTATTGTGAAAGTGTCCGCGTGGCCTGGTTTCACTTCCGGTGAGAGAGTGGAAGAGTCTGTTTGGATCTAAAGGAGTTCTGTTGTTGGACGGGCCGGCGCGACATGTCATCAGAAAACATAGCTAATGGAAAGCGTCCTCCCTGAAGTGTGGAGCAGTGCCATGAGATGTCAGCGAGTGTGCGTCCCACCGCAGTATGACCGTACTGCGTGACCCATGTGCCGCCTCCAGGGTACGGGAGGCAGAAGCGGCATCACAGGTCCTCTTGAAGACCGTTGTAGCACTAATTCTACATTTTGGTACTAGGGCATTTTAACTTCGTTGTTCCTGCCAGATACAAAGAGAAGATCCTGTGTTATTCAGTGCCCTCGTTACCTTTTTGTGGGTTGTGGTGCTTGTCACTTCGCTGCCCCGCCGGTGCACACGACTGGGCACCCCACCTCGTGTGCCATCTGCAGGGCCTCTGCCCCCGGATCACTGGTTTCGGTTTCTGGAGTGGCAACATAAACAGTTGCTCCCAAAGGACTAGCCTGAACACTTAGGTGAATATCCTCTGCACCAGCATTCCACGGAAATTCTTTCCTAGCTCTCCCAACGTCAACGAGCACGGCTCCGCTCGCGACACCGTATGACGTCATCGGAGCCATAAGAGGACCTCGTCGGCGTGCTGACATCAGTTCCACCCATTTTTTCCGTGCCACCGAGGCAAACAGGGGACCGAGACATTTTCACATGTATACATAGTATAATAAATATATATATATTCACTGAAAAAACCATAGGTATCAGGCACGTTATAGTTAGAAATTAGCATTTAAAAAACCTTAGAAATTCACTGAAAAAACCATAGGTTTCAGGCACGTTATAATTAGAAATTAGCATTTAAAAAACCTTAGAAATTCACTGAAAAAACCATAGGTTTCAGGGGCGTTATAGTTAGTTGGACATTTCACTCTTACAAAACCATAGAAATTCCCCCGTTATAGTTAGTTCAGCTAACTATAACTCACGCGCCCGCAGTGCACTGCTGATGGGAAGCTCATATGAGACTGTGCATTGTGGGAAATGCGGTCCGGAATGCACACAAATCACGTCCTGTATGGACCCTGTAAGCGGGCTCACCCCTTCTTTAATCCTGTTCTCGGCTGCTGACCCACGTTGCCGGCATGGTAAATACCATAGATTTGTGTGCTATCCGGACCACATTTCCCACAATGCACAGTCTCATTCGAGCTTCCCATTGGTGGGTGTGCAATATGAAAATGGCGAAGTGGGTTCAGCGTTTGCACACACTGTCTCCGTTCAAGCCTCTGAAGAGAAGCATATGGAGCTTCGAAACGCGTCAGGCATTTCCATTACGCAGCAGCTTCTACAAGCGGATCCTCGTCCCTGCCTATCATAAACAAAGCTGCTGATCGAGTGCTACTCACCAGGTGGACAACCTTTGGAGCAGAATATATATATATATATATATATATATATATATATATATATATATATTCACAATAAATCCCAACGTTCATCCAATTGTGCAAAACAAATGGGCACGGACTCCAATTATTAGTGTATTTGCTTTATTTCCCGCAACTTGCCGTTACGCGTTTCGGTCACCTGAAGTGACCTTGATCACATATATATATATATATATATATATAAACTGCAGAAAATAAATTTAGGTGATAAGGTGGTTGGTTTATGTATTTATTTATTTCCATTCTAGCTGTGTTTATAAATTAAAGAATACAGCAGGTGATACTAATACACATTTGCAGACGTGGCACGTGCAATATGCTATTTTTAGATATTGTAGTGTACGGGGCGTGCCCATGACTCACTCGAGGAGGTTCCTCGAGTGAGTCTTGATACCCCCCGCCCCTACAACCCCCACCCCTCAATGAGTACCATATTGCGCTCAGTGCATCTGCTTGGATGGGTTACACCATGTTCTTTTTGTCAAGGTGTAGATGCTACACACAAGGATATTTAATTGATGTACTTGGAACCATTGGCCAGTGATTTCCATTGAGGTAGAACCTTGCAGGTCCAGGGAGGATTTCTTCAAGAGTGTGTAATGGGTAATTGGCAAAAACCACACTACGTTCAATCACATTTTTCCCGATTATTAATATGTGTAAAATACCCCTACACTTCTGTCTTATAATGAAACAGCAGAGTTTAAAATCCCTGACACATCAAGGCTGCTGTAATCTGTCTTCAACCGGATAAATCATTTTACACATCTGCTGCTGTAAAAATATGTACAGAAATGTTCTATGCGCTGATCTTTGGAGCCAGGTTCGAGTATCTGAAATACCTAACAAACTAACCAGTTATATATGGGATAAATTATCCCCTGGCGAACATTATAAGGATATTACAAGTCACTGAGGAGTTCTGTGACCATATAGAGGCACAAGGTCAAAGGCAGAGTTCATTAAAAAAGTTATGTAACTCCAACGGGTGCCGTGCAATATCCCTATAATGTTCCCCAGGGGATACTTTAATCCGTATAATACAAGGTCCCATGGGTTCCCGCAAACTGCTTCACTCCTTGGTTTGTTGCTATTTCATATGAAAGAGATAAGTGGTTTGCAAATGTGAAAATGAAAGCAGAATCTCCAGAGCAAAGTTAAAAGCACAAAACAGCAGTTAGACATTTGCTGCTAAAAATATATCAGAATCAATTTCATATATCAGATTGAAAAGTGCAGTTCAGGAAGCGTAGAAACATGCAGAGAGATTCTGTCTTTACTATAATTACCTAGAGTGTTAAAAAAATGAATATGTTCTCATAAATATATCCTTGCTGCACTGCAGGCAGGTTTCGTTTTTGTTGTTTAAACTGCAGTTTTATTACACCCCATGGCCTGGTTTTCACCGTGGCTGCTGCCTTACAGTTTAGCAGCTCTGCCATTTCTTTATTATGGATAACTAGAAACATCAGAACTCGCCTATATTAAGGAAATTAGAGACAGGCTTTTACATATGGGTTGCATGTTCCCATGTGCTTTACTCACACACACACAACACACACAGATGTGCAGAATGTAATATGCATCTCATTACCCCTTCTGAGCGTGAGAAGGGGCCATGATTCATGAAAGGTGAATCTTCTAGTGGGTCATGATCAGGGCCACTAGAATTGTGTGCTTCTGTGGCTTTTCTTGCATAATTAAGGATTTGCCACATCTGCCACATAATTCATCATCTGATGCATAGTCTGCAGATTTTAACAAAAAAATTGTTTCAAGCTCAAAATCAAAGGTAATTAAAAAAGTGGCAATATGTTTTCATGCTTTGGAAGACCCAGTTGGATATTACACTCTTTGGTCAGAGAGTGATACCCCGTGAGCACGCTACAAACTGAGTACATTGATTATCACGGAGCAAAAGGTTGTGCGTGTTCTCCCATTTATTCTTGTTCAGTGGCATGGATGAGACACTGATGCACTTCTTAAGCCCATTTACACAGAGACAAAGGCCAGGATTAGAATAAATACATAAAGGGGAGAGGGGTTCCAACGATATTGATGTTTTTAGGGGGTAAGGCAAAGGTGTGTTTTGGCTCCTTTACTTTTTATTTTGTATATCAATAATTTACATCCATTTTTTATGACCCTTACGCAGGACATCCCAAGAATTAAAGGCTCCATCCTGCCTATTGTATGCAGACGATGCGGTCTTAATGGGCCGCACCCCAAGAGCCTTGCGCCTTTTAGTACGTGGTTTGTGGATGTTATGGTCTCCCTAGGCTTACGCACTAATTATACAAAATCTTTTATCATGTCATGTGGGCCCAGGAAGTATATAATTAATACCCTTTCTGCTGGGAGTCATAGTTTACAATGCACAAGCACTTTTCCTTACTTGGGATTGATTTTTGCTGCAAACGGCCTATAGACGGACCAAACTGTGTACTGCAGGAATACGTTTTCTAAGTCCATTAACGCAGTACTTAGTCTACCGCAACCAAGGAGAGGAGAGGCTATTTTACCTATTTTACAAATTTTTAAGGCTCAGTGCACACGCACAGCAACCTATGGGGCTGAGGTTTAGGGCATCTCCAATTGTCGTAACATTCAGAACAAAGAAAACAGGTTCTGTCATAAGATTCTAGGTGCCCCGATTTCTTCACCCCAATATGTGTCATAGTGAATTAAATCTACGCTATGTTGAAGATATTAGCGCCCGCCCTGTGCTGTTTTGGCTTGCTATATGGAAAAATAAGGCGACAGCTCTTACAAGAGACATCATAATGGACTGCCTTAATTGCAGTGAAATTATGAATATCCCATGGTTAGCTGGGGTAAGAACCAGTTTGTGTAGGGTTGGGTATGGATACGCCTTTGATAAACCCAAAAATCTGGACACGGTAAGCAAAAAGGAGGTACGGGTAGCCTCATTTAAGAGCTATCATGAAGATAGAGTGGCCAAAGAGCCCAGCAAACCAAGCGTGGCCTCATTCTTAAACATCAAGAATGATCATTCATTAGCTGGGTATCTGACCAAACCCATGAGCTTCTGGGAAAGTAGCCTCCTTTTTTCACCTTAGCAAAGGTATGGTTATGTACTTATTGTGCTTTCCGCTAGGTTTTTGTGCTTACCTTGATTCCTCTCCCTGCCCATGTGGCAGACGTTCGGGCCAATCTTTATTACATTTTCAATTTTTCTGTGGGTATTATGTGCTATATACAAAGTTCTTTTTACTCTCCTTTTTTAAGAAATGTTTTAATGTTGATTATAGAGAAGTGTATAGAACTCTTCTTGAATTGGGCAATAATGAATTAATTGTTCGTGCAGGGCTTTTTTGAAAACTGCTATCCGAGCTCGTAACTCGATGAACACTATATGATTGTATTTTAATAATTCTGTAAGTCTTCTTATTTTATGTGCTTTTAACTGTTGTGTTTCTGTATGTTTTATTGATTATACCATTTGTCTTTTATGGATGTGGTTTTTCCGAATAAAGTCATGAAATAAAATTAAATGAAATGTATCATTTAGGATTTGGCCAATTTTGCCATGTTTTAAAAGAAAAGCAGAAGCACTTTACCACTGGTTAGGAGGGAAACAATACACAGAATCCTAACAGCCAACAAAAACGGGTTCACCAAAGGAAGGCAGAGGAATGCAAAAAACTGGGGTGACTCTGCAGAATGGTCAAGTTCTGACATGACGTCCCTCCAGCCAAAAATTTGGGCAGACTTATCAATACCTTATCAATACCTTGATGGGCTTTCCTCCTTAGGCGATCAAACATGGAAATTGGCCCTCTTCTGCAGTGGGGCTTGTCAGTTTTATGCCATTATGACCACTGATGTTTATAGGGTGTTGATTGGGTTACCATACTGATGCACAGCGAATAACGACTGTTGGCTCTCCTCTTCCCCCATAGCAGGAAGCTGATGACCTGTGGGTCTACTAGACTTTAGAGGTGCAACAGAACTTTTGATACTGAAGAAGATACGAAAGACGGGGGGTTTCTTGGATGTGGTAGGAAATGGCGCCAATCAAGTGTGCGTAAAGTGTCTCATAGGCAAGTAATGCGGTGCCACAGGTGAGGGAGAACCCCTAAGCCTTCCAAGATAAAGACCCTAGGGTCAACATATGATTTCGGCAAGCCTGTGCACACGCTACACAATTCAATACTTCTTTCGATATAGTGTATACTTTTTGTAGAAATCAAGAACACATGTATCATGGCAATAATATCAGAGAACAGTGTGATTGTGATTGTAATATCTTCTTTAATCCTGAACGGTTGCCCAGCCAACACGTGTTTCGTCTGGGGGAGTACCCCACGACTTCTTCAGGGCTGAAAAGATGTACAATAGGACATAATGTATCCTTCACAACAAGATGATATGTACATACCATATTTATTATTTTTTTATATGGTATGTACATATCATCTTGTTGTTGTGAAGGATACATTATGTCCTATTGTACATCTTTTCAGCCCTGAAGAACTTTTGATACTGCTTGACCTTCTATACACATCATTAGGAAGACACACGCTACATCCACCTCCCAGCAAATTAAATTTGCCAAATATACCAAGCCGGTCCCCCGGTTTCCATGGCCAAGAAGAGTACAGTGGGAATGATAAGGCACCCAGATACAAGTCACCATTGAGAAGATACTCCAATGCATATCCAACACCCACAGAACACTTGAGCCCCAAGTCTGTGGAGTAGGAGTGGAAGTGATTCTCTTGCAAGAAGATTTTAGGGAGTTGCTGATAGAGTCAGACAGGCTGAAAATAGGATCTCAACAGAGGAAGGCTCGCTCAGCACCATGCACAAAGAGGTCACATGTTTAAAGGAGGTGACAGGAAGACTGGAACGGAGATCGGAGGATGCAGAAGACAGCTTCCACAGAAACAACCCCTGGCTTGTAGGAATCGCAGAAGGGGCAAAAGGACAGAACTGTGAGTGGTTCTAATTACTTGGCTATGGTCATGGATTCCAGAGCAAACTCTATTATCATGCTTCATACTAAAGAGAACACACTGAGCATTGATGGATAAACCACCTCCTGGTGCACTTCTAGGTCTACTGATTGCCCAAGATGCAATACTTTGGCAATCCAAACTTGTGCCGGAGCTCCTGCTTGATTCAAGAAAAGTGACAATTTTTCCAGATTACATAGCGCAGGTGCAACAGCAATGGAGATCGTTCATGGCAGTTAAACAGAAGTTGAAAGCTATGCAGCTCACCTATATTCTCTTGTTTCCCACTAAGCTGGAAGTCATCCATGTTGGCAAAGCACAATTCTTCAAGAAACCACAGGAGGTATGAGACTGTCTTGAAATGGGAAATCTAAAGAGACACAACCAAATAGCCCCATGAGAGCCTGCTATGTACCAGTGCAGAGATAGCCCCAAGCCACCAAAGAAGAGTTGGGGTCGGGCGACTTGACACCGAGGGTACGGATCTGGCATAGATGGCGATGATGAACCAGAGGAACGGGCAGCCGGCGCTGACCACAAAGATAGCGACAATGAGCAGACTGGCTGATTCGAACTCACTTCTCAGAACTTGCCATTAGGTACTTTAAAATGTGTATAGATGCTTCTTCTATGATTATATCGCTCACTCGCTACTGAAACTGAAAGAAACAACATTAGAGTATATTGGTTTCTAAGCATGCAACGCTCAGGTTGTCTCTTTTTCCACTCCCCAGTTACATGGTTAGACAGTTGGCATGGGGTGATAGATGCTTCAGTTTAGGAAGTGTAGAGTGGGAGGGAGTTGGGAATAGTTTTGTTCTGAGTCTTAATAGGTCAGATTGTTTTCCTATTTTTGTTTTTGCACAGCAGGTCCACAGGACTGTGACGTACATATTAGGCCCTCTGAGGGTGACTCTGGGTACCTATAGCACCCTTTCCTTTCCAATGGCCTCAATAATACAATTAAGAGAGGGTTGGCTTTTCAGTTCTTGAATTAATATATTAGCCACACATGGCCCTCCTACAGGAAACAAATCTGCTGGACACGCAATTTCCTTTTCTATGTAGCAATGGTTATACTTGTGTATATTACTCGGGATACACTAACCATTCCAGATGTACAGCTATCCTTCTGCAAAAGCAATTCCCAGTGCAGGTTATGATGGTTTATAATGATGATAAGGGCAGATTTGTGGTCATTGAATGTGTGAGACACTGTAGATGTTTGTCAGCGTATATGCACCACCCACGCTAGTGAATGGAACAATGACAGCCCTTTCATAGCTGTTGCTGCACTTCCCTTTGGGGCTGACAGTCATGGAGCGTGACTTCATCCCAGAGATGGAGCCCTCCAAGGCACAACCAGCACCTTAGTACCATGACAATCCTATGCCTTACAGGACGGTCATAATCTTTAGGCCTCATAGATGCTTGAAGGGCAAAACTCTGAGATAGCAGAGAATTTACGCACTACTCACCAAGGCACGCATCACCTTCCAGGCTTTATTACCTCTTTTTCTCAGTAGAAAATGGGGTAGTTTAGCTGGTGCCTGCATTCTCCCATGAGCACTGACAGACCATGCCCCAGTGCAGATGAATGTGAGGCAAGCTGGGAAGCACCAAGAGGGGGCATGGAAGTTAAGCACATGGTGGCTTTGTAATGTCACCTTTTCTGAACACCTGAGACATCACATAGCTCATTCCTTTGAACTAAATACAGGGTCGATTGACTCCAGGATTATTTTGGGGGATGTCCTTAAAACTGTAGTGCACGGACAGGCTATATCCTTTTAGACAGGAGTAAAGAAACAGAGGAGTAGGAAAATTGATGGCCTAAAACGTATGATTACTGACTTGGAGAAAGACCACATACAATGCGTGGATTCAGTGACTCATCACCATTTGGAGATATTGCGGCTCCCCCTTAAGCATGAATTCTTAGATTCTGCAGTGCGGGTCTCTGCGTCAATGTCATACCAAATATGTAAGTTAGGCGGCAAAGCAAGAAAGCTATTATAGTTTCTGGTCAACTGGGATCTGGCCCTTGGAATGGTTAACTGCACTCATACTTCACGAGGGCAAATATATATATTTTTTTTTAAACATCTTTTTATTTTCATAACCATGCTCATTGTACAGAAATGTTGTTGAAGGTACAGTGCATATTACATCACATTTTGCCATTGTATCCCTCTCTAGAGTGGTCACCCCTTTTTGGGGGAACAAAACCTCACCATCCAAATCCCACAATTCAATCCAGCTGCAAGGCTGCCTTCGTATCTTTTTCTATAACTTAAGGAGTCACTAAGTCTCATCGCGCCTTCACAACCCCACCAATGGCCCTCTGTAGGTCCTCCATTGGGACCATATTTTTTCCTCAATTTTTTGGGCACCCTCAGGCCTCGTAGATCAATTCTTTTGCCTTCAGGCACCAGTCCATACCTGTTTCCCATTCCGCTACCGTCGGAGGGTGAGAGGCTCCCCATTTCTTTCCTATATTTCTTTTGGCCACTCCGGCGGTTAATGCCCACCATATCCTAGTGTGGCGTGGCCAGTCTTCCTCACCCTGGATCATCAATAATAATCCCTTTGCACACATTGGTGCACTCATCCCCAGAGCACCAGTAATTCTGTTTATCACCTCTCTCCAGTGAGTTTGTATCACCGGGCAAACCCAGAGAATGTGGTAGAAGGATCCCTCTTGTTTACAACCTCTTGTACATAAAGGTGAATCCCCCTTTCCCAATTTGT
Source organism: Calotriton arnoldi (assembly GCA_963921515.1). Classification (NCBI taxonomy): domain Eukaryota; kingdom Metazoa; phylum Chordata; class Amphibia; order Caudata; family Salamandridae; genus Calotriton; species Calotriton arnoldi. The sequence goes on along the minus strand of CAWUFW010016369.1, from coordinate 155,138 downwards.
GTAGCAGGGTGCGTGGGTAATATACGCGATGTAGGATTTTCAGTTGTATGAGCCTGAACCTGGCTCGAACTGCTATGTCCCGGGGGCTCTGCAGGGCATCCACCCACTCCTCATCCTCTATGCCTCCCACATACTCCGCACAGGTCCGCTGAAGCTGTCCCATCGGGTTTGGAGAATTGTTTATTCGTTTTTGGTATATCACTGATATTCCTTTTTCTGGGATGGGGTCAGCCAGCAATCTGTCTTCCAGAGGGGAGAGTCCGGGAGACAGAGGGGAGTGTCCGGGAGACAGGTACCCTCTCGGATGTGACTCCGGAGCTCATGGCCTAGTTGGTAGTACCGAAGTCTCTGCGAGGGGGCGAGGGCAAATTCCTGACTAAGGGTCTCAAAAGAGAGCAAGGAGCCTCCTCTCCAAACATCTCTCAGATGCTCATTCCCAATCCTCTTCCAACCTGAAAACTACTGCAGTCTTGCTACCGCCCTCAGCTGATCGCTGTGCCAAAGCGGAGTCATACCCGTTAAATTGTAGTGCCAACCCAGGTATCTGTTGGGCTCTATCCAGCACCGCACCGTAGTCTCAGTATGTTTTGGTGGTCTCAGTTTCTGTTTGCCTGCGTATAGGATCAATCAATCAATCAATCAGGGAATTGTAAGCACGCTACTCACCCGTGAGGGTCTCAAGATCTGTTTAGCCGAAGAGCCAGGTCTTGAGGGTCTTCCTGAAGGTGTTCAGGGAGGGGGCGCGTCTGATGTCTGCCGGTAGCTTGTTCCAGGTCTTGGCTGCAATGTGAGAGAAGGATCTTCCACCTGCTCTGGCTCTGTGGATGCGCGGGGTTTCGGCCAGTGCGAGGTTGGAAGATCGGAGGTTTCTTTTGGGTACGTGGAAGTTGATTCTGTCGTTGAGGTATTTGGGTCCGTTGTCGTGTAGGCATTTGTAGGCGTGAGTGAGGATTTTGAAAGTGACTCTTTTCTCCACAAGGAGGCAGTAGAGACTTCATAGGTGTTGGCTGATGTGTTCGGGGATGCCAAGGACGAGTCTGGCGGCGGTGTTCTGTATTGTTTGGAGTTTGCGGAGTAGGGATTTGTTGATGCCGGCATAGAGTGCGTTTCCATAGTCCAGTCTGCTGGTGATGAGTGCATGGGTGACTGTCTTCCTTGACTCAGGGGGGATCCACTTGAAGGTCTTGCGGAGGATGCGGAGGGTGTTGAAGCAGCTGGAGGTGACGGCGTTGACCTGTCGGTTCATGGTAAGTGATGAGTCGAGTACGATGCCGAGGTTCTTGGCGTGGTCTGAGGGGGTAGGTGGGCTTCCAAGGGCGGTCGGCCACCAGGTGCTGTCCCATGCAGAAGGGGTGATACCGAGGACGAGGACTTCTGTCTTCTCGGCATTGAGCTTCAGGCAGCTGTTGGTCATCCAGACTGCGACGTCTTGCATTCCTTTCTGGAACTTGAGTTTGGCAGTGGTGGGGTCTTTGGTGAGGGAGAGGATGAGCTGGGTGTCATCGGTGGTAGCATACGATGTTGAGGCCGTGTTGTCAGACGATGGCTGCGAGGGGGGCCATGTAGATGTTGAAGAGGGTGGGGCTCAGTGATGAACCTTGTGGGACTCCGCAGGTGATTTTCGTGGGGTCGGAGAGGAAGGGTGGGAGTCTGATCCTTTGGCTTCTTCCGGTGAGGAATGATCGGATCCAGTCCAGGGCTGTTCCTTGTATGCCTGCGTCGTGTAGTCTGGCGACTAGTGTGCGGTGGGAGACGGTGTCGAAGGCCGCTGTAGGTCGAGTAGGATGAGGGCTGCGGAGTGGCCTTGGTCCAGGAGGGTGCGGATGTCGTCTGTGGCGGCGAGTAGGGTGGTCTCTGTGCTGTGGTTGCTTCGGAATCCAGATTGGGACGGGTCGAGGATGGCGTTCTCTTCAATGAATCGTGTCAGTTTCCTGTTGACTGTTTTCTCTGCAACTTTGGCTGCGAAGGGGAGGAGCGAGATGGGCCGATAGTTCTTGAGGTCGGTGGGGTCAGCTGTGGGCTTCTTGAGCAGGGGTCTGACTTCTGCGCGCTTCCAGTCATCTGGGAAGGTGCCTGTTTTGAAGGTGGTGTTGATGGTGCGTTGTAGTTCGGGTGCGATGGCAGCCGCAGCTCTGTGGTAGATGTGAAGGGGGCAGGGGTCGGAGGGGGCACCCGAGTGGATGCTTTTCATGGTTGAGGCGGTGTCTTCGGCCGTGATCGGTGTCCAGTTGGAGATGGTGGGCTGGCTGGTGTTTCTGGGGGGCGGGGGGCCATCTGTGGCACCTGGTGGATGGTCGATGAAGATGTCATAGAGGTTTTTGATCTTGAGGTGGAAATAGGTACCAAGCTTGTCGCAGAGGTCTTGGGATAGGGTGATGTCTGTGGCTTTGCTGCGTGGGTTGGTGAATTCCTGAATGACACTGAAAAGTTCCTTGGAGTTGGTGGAGTTGGCCAGGATTTTGTTGTGGATGAAGTTCCTTTTGGTGGCTCTGATCTGGTTATGGTAGTCCGTCAAGGCGTCCTTGTAGGTGGTGTGGTTTTTGGTTGTCTTGGTGTTTCTCCAGTTCTTCTCCAGGTGTCTGCAGGTGCGTCTGGCTTCTTGGAGAGTGGTGGTGAACCAGGCGGCTTTCCTGGGGCGTTGTCTGTCGGGGTTGCGTAGCGGGGCGAGCTCGTCTGCGTAGTTGAAGATCCAGGTGTGGAGTTCTCTGGCTGCGTTGTTTGCGTCATTTGCATCGGGTGCCCAGGTGTGGTTGTCTCGGGTGAGGGTGGAGTTAAGTTGCTCATTGGTAACCTTGTTTCCAGTTTCTTCGAGGTGGGCGTGGGGCTGGTTTGGGTGCATTGGGTTTGTTGATGGCGAAGTGTACGCAGTGGTGGTCGGTCCATGGCAGCTGCGTTGTGTGGCTGAATTGGACGCTGTTTCCTGCCACGAAGATGGGGTCGAGGGTGTGTCCTGCTCTGTGGGTCGGTGTGTTGACGAGTTGTTTAGGTCCGATGCTGGCGAGGTTATCACGAAGGATAGTGGAGTTGGGGTCGCTGGGGTTGTCGAGGTGGAAGTTCAGGTCTCCAAAGAGTATGTAGTTTGCTGAGGCGATGGCGTGGGGTGCGATGAAGTCGGTGATGGTGGTGGCGAAGGGTGTTCGGGGGCTGGGGGGTCTGCAGATGAGGGTTCCTCGGAGTGTGGCTTTGGGGGTGGTCTGGATCTGGAAGTGCAGGTGTTCGGCGGAGGGGAAGGTTTTGCTGGAGGTGGTGAGGCGGAGGGTGCTCTTGTGGGCGATGGCGAGGCCCCCTCCTGGGTGGTTGGGGCGGTCTTTCCTCTAGATCTTGTATCCGTCTGGGCTGGCGGTGCTGATGTCGGGGCAGAGGATGCATTGGTCCAGGTCTCTGTGAAGAAGGTGATGTCAGGCGAGAGAGAGTTGAGTAGGTTCCAGATTTCCATGGCGTGTTTGTGTATGGAGCGTACGTTGAGGAGGATGCATTTTAGGGTGTCCCCGGTGCTGGCGTCGGCGGTGTTGGAGGCCGGGGTGGCGGTGAGGGTCTGGCGGCAGTAGAGGCAGGAGAACTGGCCGTGGGTCATGTTCGGCGAGGCCTGTTGGCATTCTCTAAGTCTTCCAGGGTTGAGTGCGAGGAGGGTGGTGGTGTCGTAGCGATGGGTAGTGGGAGGTCCAGAGTTCCTGGTGCTGGCCGCGGTCGGGTCACGGACGGGCGCAGACGGGCTTGCCTTTGGCGCACCTCCAGCGCCGGTGGCGCGACCGCGCAGCGGCCGCCATTAAGTAGGGGAGGTGGGAGGGAGGAGAGGCTGGGAGGTGGGAGTGGGGGAATTTCGGCGGGGAATTCCGGAGGGGAATTCCGGGGGGGAATTCCGGGGGGGAGGGGCCGCAGGGGCAGCAGCGGCGAAAGGAACAGGCAGGCACGAGAAAATAAAAACAGTGGTGGAATTAGAGCAAGACACAGATGGGCACAATAACAGTGGCACAACAGGGAAAAATTAAGAAAAAAACGGCTGAGAAAGGTTACAGTGGTTGCAGGCAGTCTGGTCCTAGTTGGAGTGGGCAGCAGGCGCAGGAGCGGGCAGCAGCCTCGAACCTCCCAAGGAGGAGGTCGGGGTCTGGAGGCAAGAGACGGCACAGCGGAGATGCGGGGAGAGAGTGGACCTAGACCGAGGGTCGGTGGTCTTAGGATAATTTCATGGTTCCCGTCCGGCATGGATGCTCTATCTACCCTTTAAGCCGTCTCATTCTGGTCAGTGTACACCCAGTCGTAGATTATCAGGAGCTCTGAGGCCCAGTAGTTACTCTTGATGTCCGGGATCACCAGCACGCCTTCGTAAATGCCTCTTTGCAGCTTTCTTAGGGCTATCCGTGTCATCCCCCCGCCACAGCAGAAATCTGAGTTTGTTGGATATTTGTTTAAAGAAGGCTGGTAGAACCTTAAACGGTGTATTCTGCAAGGCGTATAGAAATCTTGGGAGAGACATCATCTTATATAATGCAGCTCTGCCCATGAGTGACAAGGGGAGGGTGTGCCAGTGTGCCACATCTGTCCAGAGGCGGAGCAACTGCGGGGTAAGGTTTCATTGTATGAATAATTTCTCATCTCTGGTGACAAAGATCCCCATATATCTGAATCCCTCAGATACTATTGGGTCCGCACAGCTTGCCAGGAGCCTCAGTGGGGCCCCGGACAGGGAAATATTAATGACTTGTCCCAATTTATTGTATACCCTGAATAACTTCTGAAAAGTTCGAAAACATGCAGGACGCGTGCTATAGAGGTGTATGGCCTGGCAAAGTAAAGGACTATATCGTCTGCGTATAGGGAGATACGTTCTTCCCACCCGTTGGATGAGGGAATGCCCCAAATCAGTGGATCTCCTCATATCCATACTGCTAATGGTTCCAGGGCCAAAGCAAAAAGGTGGGGCGATAAAGGGCAACCTTGCCTAGTACCTCTGCCCAATGGTATAACCTCAGAGATTGCGTTGTTAACCCTCACCCTAGCTAATGGGGCCTGATATAGCAGTCTAACCCAAGTACAGAATCTCGGACCAAAACCCCACCTTGCTAATACCACGAATAGGTAGGTCCACTTTATACTATCGAATGCCATAGCTGCGTCTAGTGCCATCAATGCCTTCTGGTGGGTTGTGAGCTCTTTGGTAATGTGTAGGACCCCATACATCCGGCGCAGATTGAGCCTAGTGCTTCTACATGGCATAAAGCCCGGTTGGTGAACATGTATAATGTCTGGGAGAACAGCCATCAGTCTAATCGCTAGGGCTTTCTCCAGGACTTTCACTTTAACATTTAGGAGGGAGATTGGTCTGTAAGAGCTGCATTTCTCCGGGAGGGTCCCGTCTTATGTATCACCACTATCATGGCCATTCGTTGGTCTTCTGGGAGAGACCCTTCCTTCACCACTGCTCGAAACATCTCTAGCATTGGCCCTGAGATTTTGCCGGGGAATCCTTTATAGAACTCTATTGCCACCCGTTGGGCCCGGAGGCCTTTCCAGATTGAAGTGAGATTAAAGCTGCCACTATCTCATCCTCCATCAAATCAGCTTCCAGAGTATCCCTGACCTCACCCGACACTGTCGGGACTGAGAACTCACTTAAGAGTTACTCACAGTGCGAGTAGGATCTAGTACTCCTGGGTTTAATAAAGGTTTTCATAATATGTGGCAAAGGTCTTTGCTATTTCTGTGCTTGTTGTCCATAGTGCTCCCTTACTGTCCCTTACTATTCCCGCCACCCAAGATCTCTCTCTATCTCTCTTGTCCAACCAGGCCAGTAGTTTCGTTGCCTTGTCCCCGACTTCATATATTCTCCGTTGATGGCCAGCGCCTGCAAACGAGCTGATTCCTCAGCATGATTTCTGAGGTCTTGCTGCCGCAGTGCTAAACTGTGTCGGACCTTGACTGTAGGATTTTGTATTACTTTCCCTTCTAGCCTGATGATATCCTGTTCAATCATTCTACATAACACTTGTGTCTCCTTTTTCTTTCCCCCGATCAGGGACTGGGCCTGCCCCCGAATTACTGTGTTAAACGCCACCCAGAGGATGCATGGGGAGGAGATGGAGCCCCTATTTTCTTGGAAGTATAACTCAGCCGCCGAGATCAATTTCTCTTTAATGTCTTTGTCCTTAAGGTACCATGGCTCTATTCTGGGGCACTTATTGGTGCGAGTTGTCGGTCCTTCTAATGACACTTCCACGGCTGAGTGGTCTGATATGCCCTGTGCTAGATGCTTTGCCTCCTGGAAGCTCCCCACTTGATCACGTCTCGTTAAGAGGTAATCAATGCGGGAAAGGGACCCGTGTGATGCTGAGTAGCATGTGTATTGCTTTTGAAGGGGGTTCTGGGATCTCCATATATCTGTATAAACCAAAGAGAGAACGAGGAAATTGTGGGGAACGTCCCCATCCCCAATTCTAGTATAAACAAAAACAATGTGGACGAACCCACTGAGAAGGAAGTGATCAGGACTCACTGTTATGATGAACAATGCCAAGGAACCACTAGGTTTTCTTAAAAGACCCCTCACACACCAACCTAGTTGGTATCATGCTTCATCATTGGGGTCCCAACCGGGTGGCCGAATGCCCCCCGGTTGTGCTACAACGCCTGATTACAGCGGAGCTGGTGTGGTGTACTTGTGTCAAGTGGAGATTAAAAATATCTCTGGGAACCGTTGCCAAATGTGTTTATTAGTGGCGGCCCAGGATACTGTTAAAATCAAATGGCGCAACTAATAAAGTGATTGACTTTTAGTTGTTAGAAAAAAGGTCTAGATGTTTCAGCCCAGGTTGAAAAATAGGTGGGCTTTCGTCAGGACCAGGTGAAGAGTGCGTGAGTGGCAAAAAAATGTTCTGCCACGTGAAAAGTGAATGTCCAACACAAGCGCTAAGGTGTATGGTAGTGCTTAGTGGTGTCGGTATACTTACGGACCCACTTTGAAAACACTAAATTAAGGTGTAAGGCAGAGGTTCAGCAGCCAGGACCACGGGAGACCACATTAGGTCTCAGCGGGATTGCCGTCTTCACCAAAGTGTGACTACAGATGGATCCCCTCCCGAGCCCTGAACCTCTGCCTTACACCTTAATGTAGTGTTTTTTCTGACAACTAAAAGTAAATCACTTTATTAGTTGTGCCATTTGATTTTAACTGTATCCTGGGCCGCCACTAATAAACACATTTGGCAAGGATTCCCAGAGATATTTTTAATCTGCACTACACCACTTCACACAAGTACACCACACCAGCTCTGCTGTAATCAGGTGTTGTAGAACAACCGGGGGGCATTCGCCCACCCGGTTGGGACCCCAATGATGAAGCATGACACCAATTAGGTTGGTGTGTGAGGGGTCTTTTAAGAAAACCTAGTGGTTCCTTGGCATTGTCCATCTCCATATATCTGTCAGGAGGAGGTAAAGTCAGAGAGGGCCCCCCCATTTGGTATCTAGCTAAGCTCAAGCGGTCAAGTTCCCACAAGGAGAATTCCCGGCGGTAGTTTTAGTAGTAGGGCGCGAAATTGTGGTAGGATCATGGCATGCAATTTAGGTGGAACGTAAAGGGAGCAAAGATTCACGGTTCGGCCCTCCCAGGTGCCTGTCAAAGCCACATGACAGCCTAGCGTGTCGGACCATATTGTCCTGATTGTTAGTGCCACTTGCTTTTTCACCAGAATGCCCACGCCCCGGGAGTTGGATGTAAAACCTGAATGGGCTTTTAATTTATACCCAAAGCGGTCCAGGGCCTTATATTGGTTCCCTTTCAGTTGGGCCTCCTGCCTCACCACAATATTGGGAAGATAAGGATTGATGTGTTGTAAGACCAGGGTGCGTTTAATTTTGTTCCCCAGAACGTTTACATTCCATGACCATATATGTAGAGTTGCTTGTGTTGAGGAACCCATTAGTGGTTGTTAACTCCCTCCTAGTGTCCCACCCATAGGGAACAGGATACCTAGAATTTGCATTGTACATTTGCTGGTTATTTTATGAGCATAACTGTGCATCCAAACAATACAAACATTATTAACCCCTATAACCCCCCTCCCTGCTACCCTGCTCGGTGAGAGAAAACCCCCCACCACCCCAACCTGCAGAGTGCCTGTCGCCCAAAACTGCGCATGAAGCAAATGGAGGGCAGATCGCCGCCAACCCTTTAGTTTAAAATAATGATGAACTTATTCAAACTTAAGACCCCGGCCCTTATATTTTAGATTTACTGCTATCACGTTATTTCGTAGCGATTTTAGAAGGTAACAGTTCCATGCCACTTTGACTCCTGTTCAATGTCTCCTGTAGGTTCCTTTGATGTATTAATTGATCTATGTTGTCTTAGGCCGTTCAGCCGCTTCATCCCTATTCTTTTCTTGTTCCGACCAATGAGCATGATTCGCCTGGTCACCCACCTTGTGTAAACTGATCCGGGGTCCGACGATCTCTTCTGGTGTTTCCCCTTGCTGGCTACAGCTTCCTCTGGTGTTGTGAAAAAGAACTGTTTTCCTCTGCCAGAACCTAGAGTCTTGCCGGGAAGAGCATCATATATTTGAGATTTTTATCTCTTAGGGCTTTCTTTACGGTATCGAACGACCTTCTTGGGCGCTGTACCTGGAGGGTGAAATCCGGAGAAAAACGAATTGTCGCATTCTCACATTATAGATCTCCATGAGAACGTGCCGCCTGCAGAATCGCATCACGGTCCTCAAACTTCAGGATTCTGGCAATGATTGTACGTGGGGGTTCCCCCAGATGCGGCGGCAGCCCCAATGCTCTGTGTGCCCGCTCAATTGAAAAGTAGTTGGACAGACGTCTGGGTCAGAGAGTATGAAGGATCATGTTTTCCAGGAAGAGATCCGCTGCTTGGCCTTCCGCCCCCTCCGGGACCCCACCATGCGGATATTGTTACGCCTAGCCCTCCCCTCCTGGTCTTCGATGCGGGCCATTATATGTTTTTGTTGTTTTGTGAGAGATGCAACCTGTTCTTCCAGTCTTTTGGTCTTGCCTTGGATGCATCCTATGATTGTTTCTGCTTCCAACACCTTACTCGCCATTTTGCGAAGGTTGGCCCTCAATAGATTCACCTCCTCAGTGACTGTGTCCATCTTTGGCTCCAGCGTGCCCCACAGCTCTCTGATCGCCTTCATAATGTCATTCAAGGAGGGTTCAGGTGTGGAATCTCTTGTGGCAGCTTCAAGGGGATTCCTCCCATTGGGGTCCGGACCCCCCCGAGTGCCCCATTGCTACTGTATATTTTTCAATCGGATTAAATTGACCCACGGATGTGCCCTTGTTACGAACCATTGTAGGCCCTCTCTATTAGCGTATGTACTATGCTGTCTTTGCCTGCAGGTCCAAATGCTCCTGTTAGCCCCCTTTATTGATGTGGACCTTCGCTTTGGATCCCCTCTGCCTTTCATTTGGGGGTCTCAGCCGGGACCCTCCCGATCTCTGCTAACCAGGTGCTATTCGCTTCCGGGGGGGGTGGGTTGGGAGTCACTTGCATGCTGGAGGCTGATTGGGTCAATGTTAATCTTAAGGGCTTCCCCCCTTGTTAGGGTGTTCTATCCGTGAGGGTGGTCAATCCCCGCTCCCCTTGCTGCAGTGCCAATATCAGTCAGGCATCTCTCTTTCCACCGCTGCCACTGGCCGTTCCGGGTGATGGAGGCCGCAAGCACTATACCTCGCAGCCTCTCTCCTGCTGTTCCTCTCAAGCTTACAGCGGCCGATGACACGGTCCCCCTACCAGGTGCATGAGGCAATCACCCTCCGTCTGCTGCACTGCAGGACGCTACCACTGATTCTCTGGGTTTCATCCGGGGTCCTCGGACTAGGTCGAACTCTGGCCACCACGCCCTCCGCAGGCCCAGCTGCTGACCCACAGTGCGATTCTCGATCGCTCGTGCCTCCGACGGTCGGTCCGGGAAGTGCTGGGGTCTTCGTTTTTCTTCAGCTGGCACTCACTCCGGCCTCGGGCTTATCTCCACGAAGCTGCGTAGGCTCCGTCTCAGGCCTGTGATTCCTCAGTGGGAGCTGCTCTGGCCTCCCTGACCATCCCGGCTACAGGTTTTCCGGCTCAACTGCTCTCTGGGTAACCCCCAGGCCCCGGAGGAAACTTCGCCCGTCTCCTGGAAGTACTACCTGGACAGTCAGGTATGCAGTTCGATCAAATGTGGATTTTTACAGATGTTTACTGGGGTCTCAGCACTGTCGGCTAGCGTAGCTCGCTCAGTGCACAGCCATCTTGGCCAGCAGCAAGCAGCGCCCCTCCAGAAGGGCAAATATTGACTGAGTCCAACACCAAAGCCCAAGAATTTGCACCATAATATTGCTCTCTCCATAAAGCGAGGCTCCCTTCTTTGCCTGAGGTTCAAAATCCCATAGTTGAAGAACAATTACTCTCTCGACTCTCAGAGAAAGACAGGGTGACACTAGATAGGACCATACAGGCCGAGGAGATTCTAGAGGCGATCTGTACATTCTCCCCGCAGGAAATACACTAGGGGTGGGTGTAGCTGGAATAATTCTCTCTAGCGTAATTACAGTAGCGTCTGGCACAGATCCGGAAGGGTGGGGCGGAATGGGACGGGCGGGGTGGGGGGTAATGGGATGTAAAAACAAGAAAAAAGAAAAAAACTTACCTGTTCACCACTCTCCCGCTGTCTCCCGCTGTCTCTCATCTGTCTCTCCTCTCTGGGGCCGGTTAGGAAGCAGCCAGGCTCCCTCCCCTAAGCCAATCATAACGCTGCATGTCACCGTTGTGATTGGTCTGAGCGCTGTGGATTGGCACTCAGCCAGGGATTGAGGGCGTGGGCATGTCCACCGTGCAGGCTGTAATGCAGCCTGCATGAAGAACATGCAAAGTGTGCATGACTGTTTTGGACGGGCCCAGAGGGCCAGCCAAACAGTCATTGCACACTTGGAGTGGGCAAACCACTCCTTCCCTGCTCTAAACCACTCCTCCCCTGCTCTAAACCACTCCTCCCCTGCACTGAGAGCAGAGCAGCCCGCCCGCCCCAAAAATCTGCACAGCAGGAACAAATACAATGATAATAACCTCAAGTTATTATCATTATATTTGTTCTTTCTTTCACTGCTTTGCAGCAGTGGGGCGACGCTGCCACTGCTCAATTACTTGTAATTACCACAAAATGACTCCTAATTATGCATAATTGTGTGAGAAGCATAATCCAGCTATGTGCTCGTTTTTCGTAGAGCAAAGTGCACCCTTGCTTCCAAAATGGGCCAGAGGATGCATTTTTCACTAAGAAAATAGCACTAAATGCTACAGAAAATGAACAGCAGTTGCCAGCAGCCACTCGCTGTCTCTTAGTTCATTCTTCCTGTGCTCCTGCAGTAGGATTTTTGCCCTAAATTACTTTTAAGTACTCATCTGGCATGATTGTGTAATTTTGGTAATTTTGCATCAGAAGAGTAATGTGTAATTACTGAAATTACTCCAATTACTCTGGTGTAATTAATATTTCTCTTAGGCCTAGAAAACACAAAGCCCTAACTGCCTCCTCCTTGAATTTTTCAAGCAATACGCATGTGTTAAAAGACTACTTTAGTGGGTGGCACAATGATTGCTGCAGCCCATTAGTACTATTTAATTTACAGTCCCTGGGTACATGTAGTACCATCTACTGGGGACTTACAAGTACATTAAATGACCCCTCTCCCCCTCTCCTTGCACTTTATGAAGAGGCCTTCACTGTAGGTGGGTTACCGTATGATCTTCGAAGTGCAACAATTAACAGTCATCTTAAACCTGGCCAGGGCCCGATGAAGTACTCCTCACATCGTCCTAATACACTGATCAACTTAGAGACAAAGATACTGGCCAAGATCCTAGCTAATCACTTGATTACAGTAATAATGGTGATTGTACATAGGGTCCAAAATGGAGTTTTATGCAGGACTGCAGTACTGTCACTGCTTGAGATGGGTGAACATTGCTCTCGAACCTTCCCAGTGCTGACCAGAGAGCATTGGCCTCAATTCATTACAAGAAAGCCTTTGATTCTGTAAACGGGCCCTTCATGTTCTTACTCCCGGACCGCATGACTTTGGGGTTGCTCTTCCGAAAATATGTCTGGATTCTATAGACGGATGATTGGGCTGTGATTAGGGTTAAGGGAACACCATCCTCTCATTTGCCATACAGAGGGGAACGAAGCAGGGGTGTTCTCTCTCACTCCTCCTGTTTGCGTTAGTTATCGAAACACTTGCAGAGTGGATTCGTCAAGAAGCCTAGATCAGCGGGTTTAAATGGGGTAACTCACAGGAGGATAGAATGTCATTGTTTGCAACTGACATCCAGATATATTGTCAGGATCCCACATCCTCTTTACCAATATTACCAATATTAATGCAAAGATTGCAAGTCTATGGCGAGGCCTCTGGCCTCACTGTTAATTGGAACAAGTCGAAATATTTACCAGTGACCAGATATCATTACAGTAACAAAGACTCCACAAGAGGCATGGGATCACTTGAAATATTTGTATATGCATGTCACCCTAACCCAGAGGCATACATGCGAGCTCAATATAGAACCATTGTTCTTCAGAGTTCAGCGTGGAGATTGTTGCCCCTCAATATGGCAGGTGGAGGTGCACTATGTAGGATGGTTGTGCTTCCCCATGTGCTCTACGTCCTACAGAATTACCCATGTGAAATTTCAAAAGCTGTCCTTCAGTCACTGCAAGCAGCAATTACTACCTTCCTGTGGGCTGAGAAACAAGCCAGTATTGAGTTGCGCAAAGGTGTACTCTCACCGTATGAAGGGGGACTGGGACAGGCAGACATCAGGCTGTCTTACTTGGCATGCATCTGCTACCTGTGAACTACTGGCGTTTTGCACATAGACACTTTACTTCAGAGTTGGAGGCCACAGAACACTATGGTGTGCATAATTTGTAATACAGCCCCTACAAAAGATTGGCGCTGTAGCAGGTCACTCAAACAATTCTGCAAAGCATGTATCAGGTGCTCCGATTGGATGGGAGAGGGTATTGACTGCAGAGACCCTCTTTGATAGGGTAGATGGTTACACCATACGTTAAGCCTTTGTGGCTTTCATCACTGGGACTTAATAGGGATCTCCAAGTTGGGCGATGTATTGGCTAGAGACCACATAAGACCATTCAGTCAGCTAATGGGAACTTGGGTTGTGCATAAATCTCACTTTTATAAATACTGACAGCTATGCCACGCCCTAGACACTCTTCCAAAACATAGGTCGTTAGAATCCAACTTTACCACGTCAGAGATGGGGATAAAGGGTGTATCTCGACTATACCATCCCCTGGTGAATAACACCCATGACCCTCTGACACACCTATGCAACAGATGGACACAAGACATTGGCCCACTAGATGACACAGACTGTGCCAAAGCAAAGAAGGCCCAAAAACATTTGCTGTCTCCAAGCATCTCCGACTTACCAACTGAAGTACCTTCTTCACGTGTATTACAGTCTGACTAGACTGAGTAGGATAAAGAAGGGATTAGACCCTCACTGCCTTAGATGTAGAGAGGGACTAGGAACCTTTTAACACACAACATGGGATTGTCCCATCATACAGATGTGCTGGTTCCTAGTACATTATAGTTTGTCCAAAATTATAGGCAGAATAGTTGTGCCAGAACCCAAAATGGTATTATTAGGCCTGAGGGATGAAAGTGGGGGTGGGGGACCAAGAAGCACGAGACTCTTTGTGGCAGTGGGCTTTTGGGTGGCAAAGCAAGATATTGCCCTACATTGGTGTGTAGACAAGGCTCCTTCTATGAAGAATGAACACAAGGAATGGACTATTGTACAAAAGCAGAAGAGCGGGTGTATAAATCAAGGGAGTGTCCATCTAAGTACCGCAAGGTATCTGGCCAATGGGGGATAGAATGTCCATTACTGTTGTTGTCAACTGAAAAATCAATAAACAATGTTAGAAAAAACAACAAGGGTATAAAATAACCTTATGGGCATGGCCTGCATAATTTAATGCAAAAACAACAATTGATGGACAGAATGCAGAACAATGTCATACATTCATTCCAGTACAGAGATCTGGGCCTAAATCCATCGTTTTTTTGCTCACCATGCCATTTCAGTTTGAACCCAGCCATATGCAAATCAGTCTTGACCCTGTGCCCAATGGGAACAGTCCAGCCCTAACTGCCAGGCCAGGTCCTACCTGGACTGGAAACAAGCATCCTAGGACCGGTTTCGGGGTTTCACCCCTCATCATCCAGGATAGCTTGACTCCAGTGGCATGGAGAGCACAGAACCCACGTCTGGGCATACCTGTCCCACTCGGGGTGACAAATGCAAAAACAACAATTGATGGACAGAATGCAGAACAATGTCATACATTCACCCCAGTACAGAGATCTTGGCCTAAATCCATAATTTTTTTGCTCACCATGCCATTCCAGTTTAAACCCAGCCATATGCAAATCAGTCTTGACCCTGTGCCCAATGGGAACAGTACAGCCCGAACTGCCAGGCCAGGTCCTACCTGGACTGGAAACAAGCATGATGATGATCTGTGCAAAGACTTGCACAGATCAGTGCAACTCTCACCTGCCCATCCCAGAGTCTATGAACTCATGGCATGTGGAGTAGAACACTCCAGCCATGGCTTGACCCAGCAACAGCCTCTTAAAATAAAGATTTATTGATGAGTGCCACTGTTTATTTTTTATTACAGTGCCACTGGTTATTGCTCTATTTCAGTGTCCATTTATTTGCACTGTCTAACGTGTGACCCTAGATGCAGATTAAACCTCACTTCAGATGGATCATTTAGGTCCTTATTACGATGGCCCAGCTTTTCCCCACTCCCGGAGGTCCTGGTACCAGTAAGTAATATTCTGGCCCTTTTAAGTAGGACCTTGAAGGCTCCCTTAGAAATAAGGGGAAATTGGTAATTCCTGGTCCGTTTCCTCCCAGTAATTCCTCAATTTCCCGCAAAGGTCCACTGGTAATAAGGGCATTCGTGATCTATGTTTAACATGAATATTAATATTTCCTACTATATAGTAACAGTTTTCTCTTTTTAAAAAATAAATATTTTATTCAATACTTTATTACAGAATGTCGTCGTTTACATCGATTCGCGCCAGACAAGTCTGGGCGTCTCGCTTGCAGATAGTGCAACATGTTTTTTAAGCTTGCTCCACAAAGGCAATAGCATGAGTGAAACCACTGTGCAAGGAAGAGGAAGAGAGTCTGAGATAGTAGTGACAGCTGGAGGATGTTCTGCAGGATGGAGACAGGTTAATTTGAGTGGCTTGGCAAGTTGCTTTGTAATTAGGAATTGATGCGCTTGTTCTGACCTTATCTGCATGCAGCTTTTACATCCCTTCACCTCCCTCCTCTCCCGCTGAGGCTCAGAATGCCTACGAAGTCATCCAGTCAAATTAAACCACAATCTATTTTTTACTATTTATTTATATTTGTATTAGAACATTGTGTTGTGCACGTCCGTCAAGTGAAGTAGTCTTAACTTTGCACAGAAGACTACTTGTATGACTTTCAATTAACGTGCAAGAATGGGGCTTTGCAGATCTGACCAGGAACGTAAAGCCGGCCCCTGCATGGCTGAACCACGCGTGCCTCTACCACACAGCCCCAACAACAAATGTGTCTAAACAACACATTTCTTTACCACGCATGCCTTTACCACGCAGCTCCAACAACAAATGCGTCTAAACAACGCGTTACTTTACCACGCATGCCTTTACCATGCAATTTCGTGGTAAAGGCATGTTTGGTAAAGGGATGTGTGGTGAAGTTCACACCCCAGCCCCACCGCCCGGAGTCCTAAAATCATGTCCCCTGCCCTATAGCCTGACCCTGAGCCCTAAAAACGACCCCACCCTTAAAACCTTAAACTATGCCCTTAAAACTGCCCCTTGCCCCCAGCCCTGAGCCCTAAAACTGTGCCCCCTACCTTAATACTTACCGCGACACCCCTGAGCCCTAAAAACTGCCTACCTTAAAAACAGCCCCTTCCCCCTGACCTGAGCCCTAAAACTCTTCCCCCTCCCTTAAAACCTACCACCCTCTGCCCCCCATCCTGAGTCCCAAAACCAGCCCCCTCCCTTCAATCCTACCACCCCCCCAACCCCAGCCCACCTCGTGGCATCCCCATCCTTCGTGCGGGTCCTCCCTTCCGGTTCTCTTCCCCGCCCGCATAGCAAGCTAGAACACCGAGTTGCCTTAACCACGTATATGCGTGGTTCAGGCATATGTGTGATTAAGGCAAGTGTTGTTTAGCTCACAGTGAAATGGAACACCTGCTTAAAGGCACGTTGTAAAGGCAGTTTCCCTTCTGCAACTGTTGCAATTTAATATGCATAGTCCCTCTTTTATTGCTGGCAAATTTGATCTGCTATATTTCAGTTGAGTAAAATTGTGGGGGTGTATACATTACCACAGAGTTTATAATCCCGATCCTTATGAAAAATGGTGAGGAATTCGAAATTGTGCAGCCCTTTTGTAATCGAGGGATACATCTGTTAATTTCATCATTGCATAATAGGTTTAGGAAATAAGTGGTGTTTCACTTTTTCACTCTTCCCTTCACTAAGGATACATTTTTACATGTGAGATCTTTACTACCTTTACACCTCTTGTGTATTTGGGAGATTTCCACACACAGTTTCTGCACAATTTACACCAGCTTCATTTAGGCATATGTTTAGAGGTGCAGAAAAGTGTGGGACACACATTACAAATGGCCCAGCACTACATTTAGGGCAATAAATGCAACAGCCTTATGGAGCTCCACAAGAAGGAGCCCAGCTGCAAAATAAGGCCAGTCGCGGCTCCTGGAGGGAGTGCTGCGGGGCGGTGGGGCGGGTCTGGGGAGGGGCAGGGTGGGGGGTAGTAAACTCTGGCATACGGCCAAACGGAGTTCAGTACATAAATAAATAAATAAATAAATAAAACGAATTACATTGCGAGCGCCGCACCCCCCACCCTGCCCCTCCCTTGCCCCGCCCCACCGCCCCGCAGCACTCTCTCCAGGAGCCGCGACTCCATAAGGCCCTCTAAAATGGTCGACTTGTTACAAGAGGAGGGGCACCAATCCGTGCTTAATTTGTAAAATAAAAAGTACCGGGGCCCTCGTCAGGAGGCCACTGCAGCTTGCACCACCCATTGCCCCTGCCAGTGCTGCCAATGACAGTACAAACACAACTACTAACCATTACACTCCTAACAGTGTGACAGTTCAGACTATTCCAGGCCACCCAAAGTGATAAGAATGGCTTGGCCGACAAGTCTTAGTCATTTTTAATGTAACTGTGTTTGTTTCAAAGTTAGACAAACAACACCAGCATGTAGCTGACTGTCATAAGACTACAATTAGTGAGTATATTGTGCACTCCGCGTTTTATCAATGTATCCTAACTTCAAACTAGATATTGATCCGTGTGCTACACCTTTCTTGTGTTTGTCTAACACAGTAGCACAATGAATACAGGGCCAAGAGCCAACTGGCTTCTAGGACAAAGGTATGCACAACTTATAAATAATATATTGGCAACTTAAACTGTTTATACAATGATTTTCAAACAATGGTATAGCATGCAAATTTTCGCATGTGTTTGTGAACTATACACTTCAGTCAAAGCATATTCACAACATGTTCCATAATTCAATACATAAAAAGTAAAAGCAACAAAATTATGTATTCCGTTAGTTGTGATCCACTTGGGCCCAATGCATTTCGGGACACAAGTCCCTTCGTCAGGGGCACATCTGCAAAGAATACAACTCATAGCTTCATACAATTTATATATATTGTTATCAACCATGATTTTATTATCTAGCCTTTCAGAAATGTCAGTTAGTCACCACTGTCATGTCTTGTCAATAATCATTGAATCTATCACCAACGCACCCGTGGCATGCACATACCATGAAACCAGAATCACCCCTCTTACTTAAACACCTAAGCTGAATTATACCGTGGAACCAATACAAACAAAGTGACTGAAAGCCAATCTCTCCATACCGACTGGGAATATAATCGAATCGTCCCTACTTACCCCAAAGGATCAGGAAGTGTCTCTTAGATCATAACTGTTACTTTCATTACCATCACTGTAAATGAAGAAACACAACCCATGAGATGCTAAACAAGCTACCAACAAGCAATCACTGGAAAACTATAGGGTTCTATCACCCTCATACCTGGGATCCGCCTATGTCCAGTATTCCTTCCCTGAAAAATAACATAGAACTAAATCAGACCGTTTCGAAGGTACGGGAATTTTGTCAATACGAGGAAAGAAAGAAATAATTCAATCTTACCGATGTGAACCAATAAAGGTTCCCCCATCGAGGATATCCTTCCAGTGAAGAACCATTGTTTTAAGGTGTTCCAGCGCCGAACTAATCGTGAGCTCATAGTTAACAGATCCGCTAGTAAAGACTAGGGTTTTACAGCCGCCATATTGGTAAGTGTTTCTATGTATAATGTGATACGATCAAAAACATCATGGATGGACTGAAAACGATATCTCTAATAGTGAAATATTGAATGAACATCTTCACTTGTGAAAAACCGAGGGTGTACAGAGTTTCTGAAAAAAGAGAAGCTGTTTCCGCACTGAACTGATCATGTGCTCATGTTTAACAGGTCTACTACTAAAAACTCTGATTTTACGGCCGCCATTATAAACTGCTTCCAGTGTGGGAATGTTATATGGTTTATAGGCACATTATCGACATTGCTAAGTTGACATGAGCTTCGCTGCCATGATGCTGTTTTTGCGCACGCTACTACATGACTTTGTTTTTGCAAGACTTTGTTTGTGCCTTTCACATGGGGACGGGTTGCTTTTCGCGTTCTCTGCCTTTCCTGGAGTTTAGTCTGAATATGATGCGCAAGGTCGATAAACAATGCCCCTTGTTATTCTGTTCTGGTCAGTCCCTAGCACCTAGACATAACATGCTACACACAGCTGCAGTACTGAAGACTCGTGCTTTGATATTACGTTGTTGCATGTTGTTTTAACACACTTGGAGAAAGCCGTTCCATGGAGAAGAGCTCTGCTGTTCCTATGATGTAAATGTTATATCCAGGCTTTAAGGTATGGGGTCTGCTGTCAAAGCCCAGAGGTCTTCCTTTATATAAAATAAACTTCTTCTAGCCAAGGGGAGGGTGGTTAGGCCTAAGGGCTCTTATTCCACAGTCTTTATATAATGACTACTCCCATTGTATTCTATGGAATTGTAACAATGCTAACTGTGCTGAGTTTATGCATTTTGCTGCTAGTAGTGGCTCGTATACTGTATTGTAGAGCACGATAGTTAAAATAAACATTTTGAACTATTTCAGTGACTCTGACAATTCTTATTGTGGACAAGTATGAGTGAGTGAGCGAAAGAGTACGTCTTGCTCCTGCGATTCCTGAGAGAGTAGGGAGTGTTGGGTTCTGGGTTGTCTAATCATTTGTAGCTTTGTGATATTTGGAGGAGAACGAATGAGACACTATAGCTAGTCGGTTTGGGATTTTGGGTACTAATGTGGTAGGTTGGTACACCCCTATTCACTGAGGTCCTGTTTTCCTGTGCATAGTTCTGTGTATGTGCAGAATCCCTGCAACAAGAAGTAAACTACTAACATCTTGTGTACATGATAAAAACACTTATTGGTATGCCCATAACAATAGCTATTGCAGACGGATGTTGAACAAAAATAGTTCCTGGGTACAATCGCGGTACACTTACATAACTTGTGGTCTCTATAAACTCGACAGAGAGATCTCCTTATTGAGAGAGAAACCGACCAATGAAACACAATATCTCCCTGGAGCTCAATCATAAAAATAAAAATCAACCTACAGGCATAAATGAATAGCCTATTACCCTGAAACATTACTAGTGACATCCAGTGTGTATAGAGTCAAAATGTCCATCATATTGATACCCTGACACAACATGCTTGTGTCGACCAATTACAATAGATACAATTTGCAAATGTCATCCAGTGAGTATACAGTCAAATAGTCCATCCTATTAATACCCTGAGATAACATGCTAATGTTCAACAGTTACCCATTACTCAAAAACAACGACATTTTCATTAACAAACATCTTAAAACATATCAGGTTAAGTTGATCTGATCACCAAACAGAGTGAAAAATGTTGTGTATGTATGTATGATATATGGCGAATCTCTGCTGCCATAATCACGTGAATGTTTAAATGATGGATTTTTCTGAATATTCCTAGTGTATGCTTCAATGGATAGTGTTTGGTTCCAGTATGTCAGTGCAGCTTAGTGTATCATAGAAAACAGCTCATCTCCAATTTGTCGGTGAGCCCTCTTGGTCTCAGAGTATTGAGTCTTTTAATCCACAATATTTCACTTTGAAGTAGTCTTTTTGAATTGTCTGTCCCTTGAGTGATTTGCACAATCTCGATTATTTGGAATTTCATCTGTGCTATTGAGTGCCTTAATTCAGCCTAGTGTGTTGCCAAACTTAAGTTGATGTCCTTAGTACGAATCCTACCCTTGTGTTCTGTGAGTCTTACTTTTTTCTTCCTTTCAGTTTTTCCAATGTACAGCATGCCACAAGGGCATTTAATGACATAAATGACATTGCTAGAATTGCAATCTGCAGAATGATACAAGTTGATTTTTTCGCCAGTTCGAGGATGTATTAGAATGTTTCAGATGATTACATTGTTACAGTGGATGCCGTTGTGACATCTTTTCATTCCAGTGCATTTTTTATCCTTTGAGTGAATCTTTTTTGATAACATTTCTTTTAAGTTATGTGATCTTGTGTATGCAAACAAAGTTCTATGCACAAACAGGTTGTTGAAATCCGGTTCTTGTTGTAGAAGTTCCCACCGTTTGGTGATGATGTTTTTAATCTCCTTAGATTTATTTGATTTCCAGGTATGAGGGTGATAGAACCCTATAGTTTTCCAGTGATTGCTTGTTGATAGCTTGTTTAGCATCTCATGGGTAGTGTTTCTTCATTTACAGTGATGGTAATTAAAGTAACAGTTATAATCTAAGAGACACTTCCTGATCCTTTGGAGTAAGTAGGGATGATTCGATTATATTCCCAGTCGGTATGGAGAGATTGGCTTTCAGTCACTTTGTTTGAATTGGTTTCACAGTATAATTCAGCTTACGTGTTTAAGTAATAGGGATGATTCTGGTTTAACAGAATGTGCATGCCACTGGAGTGGTGGTGATAGATTCAATGATTATTGCCAAGACATGACAGTGGTGACTAATTGACATTTCTGAAAGGCTAGAATATAGTCATGGTTGATAACAAGATATATAATTATATGAAGCTATGAGTTGTCCATCTACGAATGTACAAAAATATGTTTTATTGTATTCTTAGCAGATGTGCTCCTGACGAAGGGACTTGTGTCCCGAAATGCATTGGGCCCAAGTGGATCACAACTAACGGAATGGTGTTGATATATAATAAGCAACAGCAGACGAAGGAACCTTTCGACTAAGCAGACGTTGTTTACGCTCCCTGCCGTCCCGGCCGGGTGGCTCACGGCAGCAGCAGCTAACCAGCGGATTCTCTCTACTCCGCTGCCCCCACGAGTACCGTGCCATGGCGCCTCAGCGCATTGGTGATTCTCGGCCTCTTGACTCCTCAGCAGCATCTTGGTTCCCTTAGTCCTCCACATACCTGGGTCATCGGCCCACGGCATCCGTTGCAGCAACTCCAGACACGGACGCGGCCACAACAGGCACGCCGGCCGTGTTCCTCCCTATCGGGGGGTAGGGTCGGAAGCCGGGGCACGCTGGAAGACCAGGCGCAGGAGGCCACGGAGGCCACAGAGGCACACAGGAGGCCACTGAAAATGCTGTGCTGAGCAGGTGAGGAGGTGAGGGTGCTGCAGGAGGAAAAGGAGAGGGCTGGAGGGGCTGGTGGATTGAAGGAACTTCCTCTGTGGCACCCCTGAAGACCCCCTTCACCAGTCAGTTCATCAATTAGGCCACTAATTACAGAGACACTGCGGCCCTGCCCTCTACATTGCTCTCAGGATCACCCCAGGATCACCCACATTTTACCCACATATTACCCACATATTGGATCCTTGGTCGTATGGGTTTTAAACCGCCAGGACTGTCTTCTAAATAAAAAAAGGAAAAATAAATAAAAAACAGCGAGTGTGGGAACTGTAGTCAGCTCCTACTGAGAGTGAGACTCAGGGTGATCGCAGAGGCGGCCTGGCCAGGTCCAGGTGTGGCTTGTGGTGTGCCCGGGTACTCCCACTCGCTTGGCCACGTAATTGAAGATCCGAAGAACAGAAGAGCAGTTCGAAAAGGATCACCATTCTCAAAACCAGAATCAGAAGAGAATAATTGAGGACCTCTTCAAGAAGCAGGAAATAATCATTCTTCAACATCACTATCTCCTTCTTAATAACCACGGAACAACCACGGAAGGTCCAGAGCCATTCTCCACATAAGCATAAGCAAGTCCTTGTCGTAGCTTGGTTTTTGTCCTTTTTTCTGATGCTATTCAAGCGCTCCTAAACGAGACAGATTCAAACATTTATCAATACATAAAACAGCATGGTCTATAAAAGGCGGCGGCCCCGCACAGTACATATGAAAAAAGTGGGCATGGCACAAGCACCTATAACTATAAAAGCATTCGCAAAGTGGCTCATTTTGGAGCAATAACAGAGAAGTCTATAATAACAAATTTCTTTACAACTACTCAGAAAGCAGGGGATCTATCAGCTCCATTTCCACAGGAAGGCTACCAGGAGCTAACTACCATTACAGATAAAGATAAAGTTGGCGCAAGAATGGTGAACTTGATGCCTAATACTGATCTATACAAGGAAGTAGCTCACGAAAGTAACCAGATGTCAGACCTAACAAAAGTCTCAGAGTCTATGCCGCCTGCAGAGTCTGTAGAATTGTGGCCAGGGAGAGAGCACTCCGGTCATAATCCCGTAACAGAACAGCTGGAGGTTCCTCCACAATTTCCAGCTACTGACTTCTTTCTTCCAGATATAAACTATATATCGCCTCTCCAACCTGTCTCTAAAGATACCTTAAAACATCCAGTACATATGCTTTCTAGCACTCCGAGTAATCCAATAGAAGCCGTACAAAGTTTCTCACAATCCTCTGAATTTCCGTCATTCATCATGCCACAATCTTTAAACAGGCAAGACCCTATTTCAAGTACCATTTAGTCTCTGCATAGAAGTATGGATTCTATATTATTACCCTTAGAAAAGAACATGGAAAATACAGATCAGATATTGGAAACTCAAACAGGAGTTCTGTAATACCTTGTAGACAAAAAAAGGAAAAAACAATCTACTCAATCCATCTAAAATGTCCAAATGCTATTTACAAATTTAGAGTCTGACAAAGGCAGTGAAGACAAGTGTTGCTATAACCCCTTAGTATCTAGCAACTCTCCATCGCAAAAAAAGCAGAAAGCGACTCAGACGGGGGGCTCGCAAATTAACATTAAACAGAAAGAGAAAACCAACAGTTTTATTGGCAATAAAATCTATTCTCTCTGAAAACTATTCAGAGAGTTCCTCACAGAAACCCTTCCAAACAGCCATCCCTTTATTTCCAATTTTCGTTCAAAAAGATCGACAAGGAGGTCCTTTCCACCCTCCTGCAAAAGCTGGAAAAACATCAGGGGAAGTTTCCATTTCCATTTCAAAAAAAATAACTCAAATAGAGTCTACAACACCACCAATTAAAAAGGGAAACATAACCAAGGGAAATCTAATAAAAAAAATAATAACAAAAAGAAAAGAACCAAGCGAAGAATAACGAGAAGATCTTCAAGAAAAGCAAAGTACCCTCAAGTATGCTCCACAGAGCAAGCAGATGAAGAAACTAGCTATGCCATGAAAGTTTGTAACGCAACTCAAACCATACGCCAACAGTCTGCTTCTTTTGTAACCCAAGCAGATTCTAAAGACCTAAACCCTCTTGCACCAAACTTCATAATAAAATTTCCAGAACATAACTTCCCTAATTCAGTAAATCATCTCGCCAATCAGAACACTGAGGGCAGTGAGGAATATCTAGTGTCCAGTGTCCTAGAATTAACAGATTTATTCCCCAGCAGCAATATTCCCCTTAACCACGGGAGAATAGTCGACTTATTACATAAAATTCAGGGCCATATTATTAAGAACGGCGATAACATTATCGCCGCTTTAGCGGCAGGAAACTGCCGCTAAAGCGGCGATAAGGGGCTTGATAATATGCCCTATAGAATTCAATAGAAGCCCAGGTTTGATGTCCTTCACACCAGAACCTGGGCTTCTATTGGAATTCTATAGGGCAGATTATCAAGCCCCTTATCGCCGTTCTTGATAATATGGCCCAGAATCTCTTCAATCACTTAGCATGGCAGAAATAAAATTAGTCTCTTTTCCAAATAAATCCCTCTGCTCGGTGGCAATTGTTGAGTTCTGGTCCAATGTAATTCCTGCTGTAATAATGAAAGAAAGGAAAATACTCAGGATAGGAAAGGAGGAAAAAATGAAAATGATGGGAGTGATATGGATGACAGCTTGTTAGATAGGTTATTATCAGAGTGTCCTCCACCTTACAACCCACATTCAGAGGAGGGAAGGCGAGAACTGCCAAATGCAGGGAATATGGAAAGAATGTCAACATCAGACAGGCCCTAGTGAAGGGATAGTGGGAAGAATTTCAGCGGGAGTAGAAGGAACAGGGATACCTGCTTTAGGAGGTGCACAGTCGAGTGGAGTCAATGCTGCTTTACGGTTACCAAAAGCCCTTACGGTACCAGTCACCATTGGACATGTAGTCTCTGTGTATGACGCGAACTTAGTGGGAAACTGTAGTCAGCAGCAGTCAGGGTTGGAGGCGAGGATCGGCATAGGGGGAATAAGACCACAAACAGAAACAGTCCGTCTCTGGTGCCTGTAAAATCTAGTACCCCTTTGCCAGCGACAGCAGACCCTTCGAGAATACGCATTGGGTCTAGTACAATACGATCTGTATGCTCAACAAACTCAAATTCAGATTTGAGGATGTGGGAAGCTACAGTCCGAGGACCCATGGGAAGAACACCAAAAGCAAGTGCAGCTCATGGAAACTCTGGAAACCAGCATGTGCTAAAGACCACAAATTTAGAGAATTGGCTGAGAAATCGGAATAGTGATAGAGAAGGACAGAATAGCACACCGAGTCAGGGCATGATCAAGGCTGCGGTAAAGGCAAAGTTGTTGGATTTGGTGAGGTTGAAGGCTGAGGTGGATGAAATAATCAGTTGGAACTTGCCTTTGGAGAGGATAGAGACCTATGAGCAAGACTAGCTATTGTTTGTGGTGAAGGATGTCACCCGAAAGGCGAGACAAGCACATGAGAAATTGACGGAATTGGCTAAAAAATATGATGTAGATCTGTCTAAGACAAAAATGCTACAGGGCACCATAGGTTGAACTACAGTGATCAGGAACTGTAAGGGAAAAGGGTAACAGTCTTGAAAGCACACATTCGAGAGCTGATTATAGGGATACGTGCTTGGAATATGCTTGACAAACGGGAGGAAATGTGGTCGCAGAAAAAGAGCATTAGGAAGGTGACGGGGGAAATGCCGCCTCCATGAGGGGGTACAGCAGGAGTTGAGGCTTACCCACTGCGAAAGGTGCCTAGTGGAAGGTATGTGCATTTTCTTTGGAGTAGGGGTGATGTAGCAGCGTTCACAAATGATTTTCCTCGATTGAGGGAGAAGCCTGCTGAATGGTACAAGCTAGTTGATCGCTTTTTAAAGATCTCAAAGGTATTGTGGGTAGATCTGAACAGGTTGTTTGACATTGTGGTTCCCAGTGATTTATGGTTCGCTTGTAAAATTGCTATTGATTGGACTTCTGCTGAACCAGAGAGGGATACTATAACTCATTATCTTTCACCCTTGGTTATGAAAAAGTTCAAACAGGTGATTACATGGTTGCAGTCCAAAATAGCCCCACAAGATATCGATTGGGTTAAAATAGATTGTACAACCCAGGAGCCTAAAGAATCAGTACATGCTTACTATGAACAGCTTTTACAAGCCTTCCAGCAATACAGTGGGTTAGATACTCTTGACTCAAAAGACATGGGACAGTTTCTTTCCAGATTTGTGTTGGGTTTGAGACCAGAAATTAGCTTTATGATCCAGCAACATTTGATCTGCTGGCACATTTTACGGTATGCCAGGTATTGCAGTGATGAGTTGGATTCCAAACACAGGAGAATAAAGGACAAGTTGATGTTGGTCCAAATGAGGAATGCGCAAAGAGTAGATCAGGCATTGACAAATGGGGGAACAATGGGTAGTAATCGGGTGAATAATCAAGGAGGGGTTTAGAATAACTCTGGACAGGTAAATGGAGAGGTGTCCCTATAGACCCCACAACAGGGATAGACATTGCCACACTAAAAAAAAAGACCGCTTGCCATTTTTGTCACAAAATCGGGCATTGGAAGCGTGAGTGTAGATTAAAACCAGCAAATCAGATGCAAGAGGAAGACTTAGTGCAAGTGCCAGATGTGATAAACACCATGACAAGGCCAAGATCGTACAAGGGGGGGAAGTCAAAACCAGTTAGTGCAAGTGCCAAAACCTCCAAGGGTTCTGCAGAGTAATTGAGCAAACCACCAAATGCCCTTTATGGATGCATTGGATGTACTCAATCAGGACCTGTCACAATGACGGTGCCTGAAGGGGGAGGAAGACTGTACCATTGGAGCAGTCTTAGAGTTAGACCAGAGTGGACCGTATGTGGAGGCAGATGTAGGCGGTCATCCCATTACATTCTTAATTGATACTGGTGCTACCCGTTCTACTGTGAGATCTGCAGTAGTCCCAAACCTACGCCTCTCTGGAAAATCAATCCAAGTTCTAGGAGTTGCCAGTAAGAGAATGACAAACCCGTTGACAAAAGAGGTACCAGTGCAAATAGGAACCTTTCAGGATCGGCACCAATTTGCAGTGTGCAATTCGAGTCCAGTCTGTTAGAGCGTGATCTCTTATGTAAACTGAACTGCACCATTTATTGCACGCCAAAGAGAACTGAACTGCAGACCATTGATGATGATATTGCATTCAAATTGGCAAATCAGTATCACTGTGTAGACATGTTTCCCTTACTGACAGTAGAGGACATGCTGCTGGATCTGAGGGACAATGTCCCTGCAGTGGTGTGGAACTGCACTGGAGAAGAGATAGGGCTGCTTTGAGGAGTTGAGCCAGTCCGTATACAATTCAAGCCAAATGCAGTATTTCCAAGAACGACCCAGTACAACCTGACCCCAGAGACAGTGGCAGGGATTACCCCTGTGATTGATTCCATGATTGTGCAGGGTATATTGAAGGAGATAATAGGAAGCCCTTGCAATTCACCTATCATGGGGTTGCAGAAGCAGAGCGGAAAATATTGCATAGTTCACGATCTTAGGAAGATCAATGCAATTGTGAGTCCATGTTGTCCTGTGATACCGAATCCATCTGTGATCCTGTTTCAGATCCCTTGCAAAGCTGTTTGGTTTACTGTTATTGATCTGTGCCAAGCATTTTTCTCCATCCCATTGCATGAGGAAAGCCAATTTTTATTTGCTTTCCGGATGGAGAATCGTGTTTTAACCTGGTGTCGTATTCCACAAGCGTATACTGAGAGCCTATCTATCTTTATCCAAATTCTGAAAATGAACATTGAGAGCTTGGTACTGCCCCAGAAGTCAGTGCTCGTGCAGTTCATAGATGATCAAAACTACAGAAAAGTATCCCACCTGTGGTTACAAGGAAGATAATATGTGTTGCATAAGGCATTGTTGGGGTAACTTTTTGATAGACCCACTGTATTATGTGAAGCAAAGAGTGGGACTCGGTCGTGTCTCCTCACTGGTCGACCAGTGAGGAGACGCGACCGAGTCCCACTAAACGGGGCAACACCAACTGTAGTGATTTGCCTGGATTGGGAAGACCAAACAATAGCCAGACTTCTGCATGAACCTTTCGGTTATTTGACGTACTGGTTTTAGAGCGTACCAAACTCTTGCGGTTTCATTTACTTCTGAACTGATCTTACTTGCACAGACAGTGGTCAAGCTAGGAAAACAACATCCAATGCCCTGAAGAAGTCCGAGAGGATGAAACGCGTTGGCTACGTTTTAATCAATGTTTGAAGAAAAAGAATCACGAATAAAGGATTACGGAATACACTAGTGGCATTTTTGTGATATTTGAAGAAAATAATTGAATTTACATTGTATTCTGTTTTGCTGAATTCATTTGAACTTGGAATTTTGTGATCTGTTACAATGATGAGTGCTGGACCACATTGATGAATTTGTTGTTGTTGGGTCTTGAACCTAGGGGGTTTCGGGGTATTGAGCCTCCGGTCCTGTGCACCATAGCTAGATTTACATCTCCCTGATAATTAGATAAGTGCAGTCGTAGTTGCCTCAATCCCCGTGAATTCTGGAATTTGTAAGTTTGAAATAAGCCTGTTTGTGTATGAGGAGCCAATGGATCTCTCTGAGGGGAGGTGTGATGTGAGTTCTGTGTGGAAGGTTGAGTATGAGTCTGGCTGGCGAATTCCAGATGGTTTAGATTCTCATGGTAAATTGGTTGGTAATCCCGACATAGGGGGTGTTATTGTGGTCCACCTTACTGGTAATTAGGGTCAACTAGTGTGCTCATATCTAGTTTTCTGCTGATGATGATTGAAAGGTATCTGGCATGGGTGCTGGGTGTGGTTGTGGGTCCTAATTCAGACAGCCACCAGTTGGAATCCCATGGTGAGGTGCTCTTGCCGAAGATCACTACTTCAGTCTTGTTGGTGCTAAGCTTGAAATAGTTGGCTTTCATCTAGTTAGCTACTTCGGTCATGCAGGCGGTGAACTTGTTTCTTGTGTTGAGGAAGAGTATGAGTTGCATGTTTTTGCCATAGGATAAGATGTTGATGTCATGTACCCTGATGTTGGCCAGAAGGATCATGTATGTGTTGAAGAGTGTGGGACTGAGTGATAAACAGCAGATGATTTTGTGGGCTTGCAAGGAATAAGGTGCCAGGCTGACAGCTAGTGTTCTATCCGTTAGGGAGTCAATCCAGAGGAGAGAGGACCCTTGGATGCCCATCTTGTGCAGGCGCCTGAATAGAACAGGGTGTGAGACCTTGTCAAATGCTCCAGAGAGGTCAAGGAAGATGAGGGATTCCGTGTCTCCTCTGTCAAGAATCACTCGAATGTCATCTGTTGTGGTGATGATTGCTGTTTCTGTACTGTGGTTGAGCCTCAATCAGGACTCTGTGGCATCAAGGAGCTGGCAGTTGCTTAGGTGGTCGGTGAGCTATTGGTTGATTAGTTTCTTTAATACTTTAGCTGGGTATGGTAGGAGAGGTGGGTCTGTAGTTGAAGATTGTGACTGTGTCAGCTGTTTTTTGGCCAGTGGCATGATGGTGACTTGTTTCCAGGTGTCCAGAAAAGTGACTGAGTGGATGTAGGTACTGAGGATGGGATGTTAGTGTATTGCTGACTGGTAGAATTCCTTAGGCAGAGGAGTGATTGGGCAAGGGTCAGATGAGGCCCCTGAGTAGATTGTCTTCATGGTAGCAGCAGTTTTAACAGTGGTGATGGCAGGCCATGGTTCATTCTCCCCCGACATATCCATTTCATAAAAACTTGCTTTTATAATGAGATCTTCAAATTTACAACATAGACTTAAAAAATTGTCAACCAGATGAATATCCATTCTGATTAAATTGATTCAACATGGGAGCGTTGTGCGCACCATGGGTGTGATCGCTCATGACGCTATTTCTTGTAGTTTTTCTCCCTCTGCCTTTTCAGTTCCTTCATTATCTTGCTGAGTAGCCTCTTCTTCCGCTTCCTTTTTCTCATTGTTTGCTACGTGGGCACATGCTTTTATTGAATCTTAGATTCTGCATGCAATCCCTATAGCTACTGCTCGGCCTTTGCCTACTCCCTTGCCACCCTAGTTTGCCATCCTGATTTTTGCTCCATGTCCCATTTATTCTTGGGTCTGGGTTTTTCTCACTATCTGCTTAGCCCATCATCTTCAATCTGTATCTTTACCAACCTGTACTATTTACACTATACCTGTTTTCTCAATTTTAACATAAAACAACTACAAATACCTTTTGTGATACTTATCAGCTATATTTGTCCAGACATTTTTGCAAAATAAATGTATCTGTTAATTTTTATAACTTTTATTAATTGCTGTGGCTTTGCAGTTTTTCATTAAAAAAACATCATTACTCTTATTATATTGAATAATTTATTGTTATTGCCTATTATTTTTTTAGGCAAAATGAAATATTTGTTAATTAAGTCATTCGCCAAATAAGGAATTAGTAAAGTTGTTTTTCACCATCCTGGTGTTCACTACATTGAACAACTTAATACAGCCTTAGTGTACCTAATAATCTGTTTAGTGGGTTAGTGTGCTTCACTGAAATACAGTGTGGTAAACTAAGTTCGTTAAAGTATTCTGCAATGTGGTGAATTGTTTTTCCTAGAATGCAGCATAAATTGGTGTTTGTTAGTGTTCTTAGGATTTAGTATTGAGGGACTGTGTCCTGTGCATTAATGTCCTTATGATGCATAGTTGTACAGCAGATTGGTGATCATATGATGGAGTGAATTCTTGTTGATCGTTTCTTGAATACTAAACAATTTGGTGGTTTATCAGTGTTACCATTCAGTGTTGGGTGTAATGGTGGTTAGTATAAGGTTCTCGATATTAACTAGGAAGCGGAAGCTATGAATTCCCAGATAGTAAATAAATCAGTGTCTTACTATATAAATAAATTTTCAGTGAAAAAAATCCTAAGCTTATCCCTGGTAGTTATGGCATAAAGCAGCCTATTTTTCTTCAGAGAAAAGCATGTTAATACATATTCAGCACCAAAACAACATTAAGTTCAAGAAACTAATCAATATATCTCCTACATCTTTAGGATAAGGAAAAACAAGTAACATCACAGAAAATAGTAACTATTGGATGAAGGAAACTGGATAAATGACTTTTTAAATTTAAAATATCAAAAGGTGTCAAGAGAACACAGAATTATCATTGGATGTATGGGACTTGCCTCTTCAAGCTGCCCAAAATGGGAACAAGAGTTTAATACAGACCAGAAGTTGACCCCATTCAACAGTTGCTCCCCTCCCATGCCTTCGGGTTTTACCTTTGAGTTTTGAAAAAATTATGAGATCAATCTTTCAAGGTTGAGAGCAATAGCTGGGCGAGACTCGGCATGAAAGGCTGAATACCTTCTGCTTGAGGTCCTTCTGAAGATTCTTTTCTTGCTGTAAAGGCTATGGGTAGTAACTCTTGCCTGCTAAGGCCCTGCATTTCTTGGGTAACCTTAGCACCTCTTCCTGATCCTTTGGAGGCCAAAAACTGCTTGCAACTATACTTGACTGCTGAACCTATTTCCTGTGATCACTTCCCAAATTAAAACAAGCATTTGCAATGCAATAGGACTCGCATTTACGCGAGATCTATTGCATTGCAAACGGTAATCATCACGGACAACGGGAGGGAGGGCGTGGGGTGGGAGTCATGGACAACGGGAGTGAGGGCGGGGGAGGGGGGAGAAGGCACGGACAACGGGAGTGCGGGCGGGGGAGAGGGGAGAAGGCACGGACAACGGGAGTGCGGGCAGGGGGAGGGGTAGAAGGGGACAAGAAGGCACAGACAACTGGGGCGTGGGCGGTGGGTGAAAAGGCATGGACAACAGGAGGGAGGAGGAGTAGAGAAGGCAGTAGGAGAACCTCATTAGAGAAAATAGTTCTCACAGTCTAAATAACACGTACCGTGTAGCACTCGAAGTAAAGGGGCCAGTAGCCATGGGAGGATACAAATGACAACATGGCCATAATGAGGAGGGACTAACAAGCCTATAAACGAATACGAAGGCAGCATTTACGAAGCACAAAGACAAGAGCCAATGAAAAATATGGGCAGGTGAGTGGGCGGGGCTTCCCTCACGTACTGAGCTACAGCAGATTTTCACCAGAACAGCGCTTGCGCACTGACTCTAGGCTCGACCTAAAAAGGTAGCATCAAGGGTACGAGGGGTAAGAAAGCAGTGAGAGTTATGCTGAACCACTCACTTCAGCCAAGTTATCAGCACAGATTATCTGCTGGCTCGTCATAGTAAAAACACATTTTTTGTCATTTACAACACTATAGTAACCTTATAGGAACAGCCACTCTTACCCTTGAGATGCAGTCCATTTCTCAGGTACAAGGCGGAAGCCGGTTAGCCCGAATTGTCTCTACAGGTGGATTTGAGTTATTCGGGTTCTGATCTTCACAAAGGTCAGTGGTTTTCTAAGGTGTTGGTGGTCGGATGTCATTCTTACAGTAGTCAACTAGCCTGTGACTGTTTAAATATACTAATCCTATTCACAGAAGGATCCCACTGTCACACCAGCTTACCTTTCCTGTCACTTAAATTAAATCCATCACAGAAAATCCAGCTTAGGTGTCTTTCAAAATGTCTGGGCTTCAGGCCTCTGGAAAGAGCTGTTTGTCTCTAAGTCCAGGCCACTTCATGTTGAGACAGCAGACAATGTGGCTGGGAGCAGTCTCCATCAAAGCTGACCATGCCAGTAGAAGTGTATTTACTATGGGGACGTTACTCTGGGAGTTTCTGCCTCTTTGTGTTGTTATACCTGGCACTTCCTCCTCTCACATTTCAACAAGACTAGCGAGGGATGTTCTGTAATTAACCCACCTTCGACCTCCTGCCTGAGATCTACTAGAGGGCAATGCCCTTTGTTCTTCCCATCGAGGTATTTCACACCTAATCAACCGATTGGGAGAGTTCATTACTGCCACTAGGGGATAGGGAGCATCATAGAACTGGTTAATGTCGATGTAGCTTGAAATACAATCATATTTTATTAAAACAACCTTTGTGCCATATTTATCTAACGTTCAGTGACACACTGATCTAGACCTCTGCTAAGTATTAGAAAGGTGGATATATTATTTTCCTAACACTTCCCAAATCCAACTTATGAAAAATATAACTTGTATTCCTAAGTAGGCTTTTACAATGGGGAAAGGCTAATGTGACCTATGCAGTGAAGTAGCATTTTTAAACCTATTATAGCATGGGCAGGTTAATCCCAATATTACAGAGCAAATAAAACAACAGTAGGACCCTTAGAACAATCCTGTCTGATGTACATGGTAAGGAGGCAGGAGCTTTGGATACCGTCCATGTTCTTGCACTCTAAGATGTATGCTCACATCCCTAGTGGGACCATGGGAGGGGTGGAGAATCTAATGCAGACATGTTGTGATGCTCATGCTTCACCACATGGAAAGGGGTTGATTTACTGGTGATGCCACAGTGATCGAGAAGTTAATCAAATTGCCCCCAGTTGCCACAAGAGGACTCAGCCTTGCGGTGCAAGTATCAAAAGCTTATTGCCGGTCTACAGATGGCTCCGGAGAATGGCAGTGGCCGAAGACTAGCGCTTCCATATTCAACCACTTCCCAGAGCCAAGCATGCGAAAATTGTCTTGCAAACAGCTATCACTGCATTATCTTGAAATAGGGAAATCCACCCAGTGAGGACAGGACCATCACTCAAGTCCACTGCACACCCGAGACAGTCCCCAAGCTCCAACTGTGGGGCTTAGCTTCACCAGTAGACAAGGAAAAGTGAAGCACACATTGTTTGAGGCTTTTGCCACTAAAGCCCCTAGAGACATTGAATTGATTGGCTTAAATAAATGTGGAAGAACATTTTAAGCTATCTGCACCTCAGTCAAATCCTGGACTACATCTGTAGGATAGACAGTATGGGAAAAGCTGTCTCATGATCCCGGGGGAAGTGAGCACGGTTACCAGGAAGGAAGGAGATTGCAGTGCCTCTCTATTTGTGCAATTTACGACAAATCTGCATGAGTTGGTATTTGGATTGCGGGCAACCCCAAATATAGTATTGTATGTTTCATTGGGGCTTCTGCCTCACAAATCACATCCTACAGCTTTACCAAGTCTTCCAATGTTCTCTGCAACTGTCTCCTTGCCTTCCAATATTTTGCTCAGATATTTTCCTGGGGATATGTGGGGTGTGGGGAAACCACTGAGCTCGGGCATATGCACAGTCAAGTTGTGTGATGAGTGCTCTGGCTGTACCCCCTCCCGCTCACTGCAACATGGCTCTCTCCACGTTCGGCGGGTGAAACATGTCCAAACTTGAGTCC
Organism: Calotriton arnoldi; assembly: GCA_963921515.1. NCBI lineage: Eukaryota > Metazoa > Chordata > Amphibia > Caudata > Salamandridae > Calotriton > Calotriton arnoldi. Next base: position 120,862 of record CAWUFW010016369.1, on the reverse strand, counting down.
TAAACCCAGGGATGACTAAAAGCTTTCTCCTTTCTCCATTTCTTATGCAGCATTTTCTAAGGATCGGAATATTGGCCTGATGTTTCTGGACGCAAGATTTGTTTGCCTTAAGTGAAAGCTTTCCAGGACCTTTGTGAAAGAGTGGAGTCCTTCTGCTACACATGAGTGAGATTGAGCCTGTAATGTGGTGACACTGCATGAACTTCCTGGGGTAAACGGCAGGGGTCCCCTGGGGAGCTGGGAGACAGGCTGAAGTACTTTGGTAAGACATAGGTTTAGGCTATTGATATTGCGTATTTTGGATTTTAATTTCATGTGCAAGCACTTTGGCTGATGAGCCATTTCAGTATGACAAAAATCAAGCCAGCATTTCACTCAGGGAGCATTACATGGAAAAGTCTGGACCCTCGTGTTAAGGAAAACCCCGGCCTCTTTCAAGGAAGAAACGCACACTTTCATCAGCATCTCCAGAAACAGAAAGGGGCAGATTTACAAGCCCCCTGCAACACTTTTGTGCCTCCGTTGCGTCACTTTTTGTGATGCATCGGCGACGTAAACAATGCACCAGGTTGTGGCCAATTTACAACGTGACGCATCTAGGGAGATGCGTCACCTTGTAAAGCCCTGCGTCACATTATACCTGCGTCAGGTAGAATGTATGCATGGTGGGCATTCCCCACCTTGCCTGCATGGAGCAGGCGTAAGGAGTGACACATTGTATTAAGTATAGGCCTCCCCCAAGCATTGCTGGAGTTGTGTCATTCTTGGGACACAACTCCAGCAATGCGTGACTTTTGTGCCGACAGATATGTCAGAATTTCTGACGCATCTGTCAATCCTTGTGCCATGGTGCACCATATTGTAAATACGACGCATCTATGGTGGCGCAAGGGTTTCTTTGCCCGACGCAAGGAAACTGACGCATCTCTGCTATAATGCAGTGTGCGTCAGTTTCTTGTAAATAAGTCCCTTCATCTATCTAAAAAGAGTTAGAGCAGGACAGAAATAGAAGTGGCTGCAATATAAGACATTTTGTCTCCACCTCTTGACCCTGAACCTCCAGTCCCCATATTAATTAATCATACTCCAGTATTTTCATCTATAAAGGGTAGGGGGGACATTGAGGAGGGGGGCCTTTGCAGACTAAAGTGAGTTCCTTACTCCCAGCCCATCAAACATAATTGGGAGGTCGCTCCTCAGAAGACCTGATTTTGGGGTGTATGGAAGCCGGAAATTTGGAGACGAGCCAAGAAAGTGGATGTAGTATGGGGTTCAGAGACCTGCTTGATGTGGCTTGGCCTGCCTGCAAGGAAGGGAGCCCAGTTTATTCAGGTGTATCGATGTCAACCTCTGCCTTTCCTTCGCTAAAAAAATCTATTGCCAGAGCTGAAAAGTTTTCCCAGTTTTTAGTAAAGCTGGCAAGGCCTCTGCAATTCTTGCTCCCGCCTCCCATACTGAGGCAACTACAGTGACTAAAGAAGGTACTACTTCAGTGATTGGGGATCCACAGACTATTCAGTCGCTTTAGCATGATAGCCTCCAAGCCCCCCTCCTAAATCTGGGGAATGTAGTAATTAGATCTGATGTGGAAATTGGCAGGGTTGTCAGCCCTCTGGTAAAATATCTCTCTCCTCTAAAGCAGCTGGTGACTGAGGGAGTTGAACATCACTTAGCTGATACTAAGATTGAATCCTCATTGTTGAAGATTCTGGTGGCGGTACAGGAAGTAAAGATCTCCTAAAACTCTCTGGGACACACTTTGGGGGCTTGGATTGCAGAAATGGAGAAAAAATTGAGCCTTTGGGGACACTAGTAGAAGGAATGACAGTTTGAATTTCAAATCTTGAAGATACCCAAAATGCGCGTGTAAAGAACTTTACTTTACAAAAGGAAATTGCTTCTATGAACCAACAGCTTCAGGATCAAGAAAACCACTCAAGAAGATTTAATCTTAAATTTGTTGGCATACCAGAAAGGGGGAGGGAAAGCCACATCGGCAATTGAGTATATGGATGACCTGATTTGTACCCATTTCCTAATGGGAAATACAGAGAACTTGACGATAACACATGCTCATTGTATCCCGCTTCAGGAATACCCCAACATTTCGTGACCTTGTACTATGCATGTGATTTTTTAGGAGTATAGGATGCAAGAACATATCTTGAATTACACCATGAAACAGAGAGGCATCCAAATCAGGGAGGGGTAGTGTTAGACCTGGCACCATTGGCGTGGGTCTCCCTTCCATTTTTTGCTGTTGCCTCCTATGTTTTTGCTATGTTTTTGCTGGTCTAGATGCTTTAGGCACTTTGCCACTGCTATTCAGTGCCAAAGTGCAAGTGCTTTCTATTGTAAATGGTTGTAATGGATTAGTGACTGCATGATTGGCCATTTGATTTACTTGTCAGACCCTAGTACAGTGCACCATGTGTGCCCAGGGCCTGTAAATCAAATGCTGCTGGTGGGCTTGCAGCACTGGTTGTGCCACCCACAGAAGCAGCTTGTAAAATGTGGCTCAGGCCTGCCATTGCAGAGCCTGTGTGCCGTCTGGGACTGCCATGTCGACTTGGCAAGTGCACACACTTGCCAGTCCCTAAACCTTCCCTTTTCTACATGTTAGTCACCCCTAAGGTAGGCCCAAGGTACTCCTGTGGGCAGGGTGCATTGTATGTGAAAGGTAGGACATGCCCTGATGTGTGTGGCATGTCCTGATAGTGAATTACAGCCAATTTCGTTTTTCACTATTGCAGGGCTTTCTGTTCCCATAGGCCAGAATGGGCAGTTTGATTATAACATCTTATAATTATAACTGACCCAGGGAACAAGATAGGAAAATAAAGTTTAGTATGCCTGAACTCAGAATGTTAAGATACATCTTTTAGTGTGGGTGATTTTTATATTCTGTGTTTGAAAATACCACTTTTAGAAAGTAGGCATTTTCTTGCCTAACCATCCAGTATGCCTCTGCTAGGTTTGTGTATTCCATGTCTGGTTTGTGAGTGACAGGGGGCTGGAGAGGGCCTTGGGTCCAGCAGTCTGATGAGTCAGGGCTGGGCTGAATAGAGCCCACATTGAATAGAGAGTAGGGGGAGGAGATTTCCTTTCACTTGCCTGAGCCTTCATAGAATAGAGAGTAGGGGGAGGAGTTTTCCTTTCAGCTACCTGGGCCAGGTCTGCTTTCAACAATGCTGTCTCCACCTCCTGCCAGGAAGCTGCACCAGGGAGGACAGAACTGGTTTTGACTAGGTACAGACACTCTCTGCCTTCAGAGAACAAAGGATTTAGTAGTATAAATATTGGGGATCCGGACCCCAGAACTTTAGATCACTTCTGGGAATCAAGACGAACCTTTGCCAAGGAGAGAAACCAAGGAAGCTGAAGGAGGAGACTGCCCCTGTGCTGTTTGCTGTTTGGGGTTGGCCTGCAGTGGTTACTTATTACCAAGGAAAGGAGAAAAGGAACTTTGTGTGTACTTTAATCATCTTGAGGAAGATCTCCAAGGGCTTGAAGCTGAGCTTGCCTCCTGTTCTGAAGTCTCAGGGATACAAAGACTTCACCACCAGCTCCCCTGAGTTTCCTTGCTGGGAATTCTACCTGCAGAGAGGTGCCTGCTGTTGTTTGGGCACTCTAGAGACTGTGTGTCGCTGGGAGCTGGAAGCGCGACGCAACGAGGAAGAAGCGTGTCGTCACCGCAGCTGTTGCCGTCGCATCACCGAAGAAGCGTGCCGCCAACGCAGCTGTTTGCCGTCGCATCGCTGAAGAAGCGTGTCGCATCACCCGAGAAGCGTGCCGCCGCCGCAGAGGTTGCCGTCGCATCATCGGAGAAGCGCGTGGCAGTTCCTGTCGCGGCTCAAGAAACCATCAATTTCGCCGCACGGCCGCCGGGTGTGCACGCATCGCATCCAAGTTGTCGCATCGCATCAAAGATGCCTTTTTGTTGCATCGCACCGGATCATCGCATCGTGGCACCATCTTGTCGCATTGCACCGGATCGCAGTAAGAAACAGATGCTTCGCCTCCTCTCCGGTAAGGAACAGACGCATCGCCTCCCCTGCGCCGCAGTAAGGAACAGGTGCGCCGCCTCCCCCGAAGCAAGGAACTGATGCAGTGCCTTCTCTGCGACCCTTTTGTTTGTATTGCGTTACGCATCCAAGGTACCTTGAGAGTAAAGTGTTGCATTTACCATCTACATTGAACTAAGCTATTTCTACCATCTGAAAGTCATATTTTTGAATACTGTATTGTGGATTTTTGTCGTTTAGTCTTGTGTTAAATCTAGATAAAGATTACTTATTTTTCCTAAACTGGTGTGGTGTCCATTTGTAGTGTTTTCACTGTATTACTGTATGTGTTCACAAATGCCTTACACACTGCCTCTTAGATAAGCCTGCCTGCTCGTGCCAAGTTACTCTGACTAGAAGCAAGGGCCCCTGCTTGATCAAAGGTACCTACCTCTGCCAACTAGAGACCCCCAGTTCTAACAGGTAAGTTATTCAGATTTTCTCCAATATGTCATAACAGAATTTAAAGCAATGGAAGGAGTTTCGGAAAATGATATACATATTTCAAGCTAATATTTTAGAATTGGCCAGACTTATGTCTCTGGTTAAACGAGAATTTCAACTGCTTAATGATGCTCAAGCAGCTCAGAATTACTGAAGTGAGATACACCCTAAGGAAAAATGATGAGCTCTTGATTTATTGAGTTATTGTTTGCTTTCATCTGTTTTATATCAAGGTTTAAGATGGTTAAAGAAGGGAGTGTGGGTTCTGCCCAACAGGGCCCAGAACAAGGTGCAAGCAGTTATCAGTCGATAAGAGGGGGTGAGCTTGTGACAGGGTGACAAGGTGACAATGAGGGTTTGGGAGCCGGGTGGGTGCGGGTGGGCGGGTTGCGCTGCATTGAAGATGTACATTGTAATCTTTGATTGGCATACAGGTGTAGGTGAAGCGATTTGGGGTAACCCTATAATCCTGATCAAGGATGAGAAAAAAATGGTTTCTTGCAGGAGCATGTTAATTCGATCAGGAAGTGTGGGCTGGTTGTAAGGCAGGGCTCTTCTGCAGTATATTTCAGATACTAATATGCTAAGTGGGACTGTAGGGGGAAACTGTAGAGTACTCTCTGTCAATCTTAATGGCTTAAATAACCCTCATAAACATCGGGCAATCTTGGATTGGCTTGTAGCGTGAAATACTTCCTTGGTTTAATTGCAGGAAACTCATATTGGGAAATGTAAAATGTCTTCAATTAATTGGTCGACTTTTCAGTTAATGTGCCTCTCTTTGGCCTCAGCATCACATAGAGGGGTTACGATCTTGGTTAATAAGAGGATTGAGGTCCGAGTGGACCAGGTAGCTGCAGATCGGTCAGGTAGATGGATGGTGGTTGATATTTGTATTAGTGATGAGGGGTACTCTCTAGTCCCATTTTATGGGTCAACTTCAGATGACCCCCAGCCATTGTATGAACTGTCTCGTCAATTGGATAATCATTCTAGAAGTGTAATAATAGGTGGGGACTTCAATTTTTCCCAGAATTTAGAGGCTGACATTAGTAGGGAAACCATCTCTCAGAACAAACCCAAGATGGCAAGGGGAGTTCTTAGGATTAAGGAGGAGTAAGGTCCGGTAGATCCTTGGTGAATTCTCTATCAAAAGGCAAGATTCTGTACTTTTGTTTTCCTCTCTGTATTGCTATGCGCCGAGGAAAAACCTTTTTCTTACTTCTAAAGATTTTCCAGGCTCTGCTCCCTATCTGACCATGCCACTAAGTTTGGTTTTGGGTTTCTATGATAGGACCCCCCGTTTAAGTGTTGGTTCTTTAATAGAGCATTGCTTCCTGACAAATCTTTTATTACACAAGTGAGGGTACAGGCGTCTTTGGTTTTTTAGAAAAATTGACTCACTTCCTCATTAGAAAATATCTGGGAAGCTTTTAAGGTCAGCGTGCTCATGAGCAATCAAGAGAATGATCAACACGAGATGGGAACTACTGGAAAATGAATCAGATTTTAATAACTTATTCTAGGAGAAGCCACTACATGCCTACACGAGAGGTAAGAACTTGCGAGAACTCTTAGCAACACCTGACAAAAAGCAAAATGTGGATGTATACAAAGGTACCAACAAATTTTTGAATTGCACGTATTGCAGCAATGTCATCACTGGAGGTTGCTTAACACACCCAAACACAGGAGAAATTATAAAACTAAGACATACGTCGGATTGCAACACCCCAAATGTAATATACTGCATTAAGTGCCCATGTGGTAAAGCATACTTAGGCAAGACCGAACGCAAAATAAAGATAAGACTCATGGAACACAAGAGTACAATAAGGACTAACAATAGAACATCCAGTTTAGCCTTTCATTGGCAAGAAGAAAAACACTCAATCTCACAGTTGAGATTTGAAATAATTGAGGTATTAACCCCGACACCTGGAATTGATAATACGAAAAGGTTGCTCCAACGTGAGACTTATTGGATTAAGCGATTGGACATGCTATTACCGAAAGGCTTGAATGTCAGAATAGATATGAGTTGTTTCATATGAGTAGGCATCGTAATAACAACACAAGCACAACTGCAAGGATTTGGCTCATTTCATGGGTGGCAATTGGGCTGCACACTGCAGTTGTGCATCAGCATGTATATAATGAGTTTTTGGTTGCTTGTGAAACTCCATGTACTTTAAAATAATGATTAAAAAGTGATATTTCATTTGGGTTTTCAGGTATGCCCCTGAGGAAGGGACTTAATTGTCCAGAAATGCATCGGGCATGAAAAGAAACAGGATGTGCATCTTATGTATTACAAAGAGTGTCACAGTATTACATTGATGTTAAACAAATTGAAAGTGAATCCATGTTTTTGAAAGTTTAAAGTTTTTTGTTTATAACATGTATGAGGCATTGAAAATAATGTGAAATATGGAAAATAAGGCTGAATACAAAGAATTAAATGAGATAGAATGAAGCATTTTTTCATATTGTGATTTATAAAAGTGTTAAATAGTTTAAAAAGTGAACAGTGCACACTGCATTCGAGTCGATAGGCTTGCAATAGTATGCACGTTAATTTGCGTGTTTCGACAGCACCCGCAGTGGTGTAGCACGACTGGCTTATCTTGAACATAAGGTTTTTTCCTTTGAGAATACATAAATAGGAAAAAAAAGGAGTGCACTTCTCATCTAAAAATATTTTTTTAAGCTTTTAAAGTCACCATGAGAGGGGAGATTATTGCGTTTTTAGCACTCTCCAATAAATTAGCAAAAATGGAGATTAAGTATTTGTCTTTGGATATCCAATTAGCGGTGACCCATGCTTTAAATTTTAAAAAGAGAGTGCTAGCAAAGCAAAAGCTGCAGCTGTATCTTTTGGAGAAGCAAATCATCAATGATAGAACTTATGGGCAACAGATATATGAGGAAGGAGGAGTAAGTGGGAAGTTGATAGCCTGGCAGATTTGAACCGGACAAGCTAAACATGCGGTAGACAAAATATGAGAGCCACTATTTGGTTCCTTGATGAGGGAATCCTCACTTTTTGAGAGTGAGTTTTGCCACCATTTTGCAGCTATATATGAAGCTGACCTACCTTCCGATAAGAGATATTTGCTCATTTTTTTAAATGATATTACCCTTCCAATTTTGTCAAGTGACGTGGCCCTAAGTCTTGTCCATCCTTTAACATTAGCAGAAGTAGAGGTAGCTGTTAGAAGTTTGTCATGAGGGAAGGCATCAGGAGAATATTGGTTTCCTGCAGAGTGGTATCAGGTTTTGATTTCAGAGGTGAAAAGCCTTATGCTAACCTTATTTAACACTATATTGATGGGTGGTTCTTTCCCTTCTTCCTTTTGGAAATGCATGCTGACATGCTTTCTTAAGAAGGCTAAATACCCGGAGGAAGTAAGGGGCATATTAGCAAGACTGGCGATAAAATTATCGCCGTTTTAAGGACTGGCGATAATGGGCTTATGCGTTATAATGGGCTTATGCGTTATAGAATTCCAATAGAAGCCCAGGTTAGATGTCCTGCACATCTAACATGGGCTTCTATTGGAATTCTATAACGCATATTATCAAGCCCATTATCGCCGGTCTTGCTAATATGCCCCCAAATTCGTTCTGACCAATTACGCTGCTGAATTCACATTATAAAATTTTGCTGCAAAGTTGGCGGAAGTTATGCCTTATTTAATCTGGAAAGACCAATCAGGCTTTATTCCTGCCCGTCAACTCTACTAAGTGCACACTATTTAACAGAAGCAATTGATTATTTTAATCTCACTAAAACTCCTGCAGTGGTGCTGCTTATAGACGCAGAGAAGACTTTTGACCTTGTGAGCTATTATCTCCTTTTGGTGATGGAGACCATGGCATTTACATCCCAGCTCACAAGGGCAGGCGCTGTATAATCTTTTAATGGCAAGGTTCTGGATCTGTCTGCAACTCTTTGTTAAAAAAATAAAATAAAAGAGATGTTATTTGGATTGTGAGGTAATTAGCTTTGCTGTGAAATTATAAGTACTATCTGATTCTTAACGATGAGCACTGGGATGACATTTCGGTATTGCGGCTGTTATTTGAATGTTGAGTTCTGAGCTCTTGGTCCCACAGAACCTCCCAGGAGGACTGTGACTGCTTGTACTTGCTACACTAAAAGCCAAGTAAGGAAACTGTTGTACGGGGATCAGTTTGCAGAACCATAACAAAAAGGGTACCAGTACACCAGAGGCAATTGGCCTCATCCATCACTGTTATGGCCTCGTAGCCCCTGTCTGTCCTGAGACCCACCTCTAACGGAGTCTGACATGTGGCAATCACATTGTGAGGTTAAACTCTGTATTTCGAACAAAACATCCTAATTGAAATTTTACCAGATTGCTTTTATTTACAGGTTCACTGACTTTCATAGTTGCAAAGTGTTGGAGTAATTTTCTGCCAAAACCTTTACACTTAAGTGGACGCATGACAAAAAACAAATCCATTTGTTACAAAAACGTATTGATTTTTTACATAAGTACAAAATAAAAGCACGCAGTCTGCAATTCACTAGAGTCCAGCAATATTGTCTTCCCTGGACATCCAGAATCTCTGGCCGTGATTACTGGGTTTGTTGTGCAACCAAACAAAAGATTTCACAGTCAGAAGCGAACAGATTGGGACCAAAAATAATCCTGGGCAACCAAAAAGTATGGCTTAAATTAAGGAACTAAGGGGCATATTCTCAAGAATGTGTGATAACTACCGCAAGTGTAGCTTAACGCAACCACACACATCGCAGTCCATCGCGGGAAAACAACTCCATGTTAACGTGGTATTCACAACACGGCGGTACCATGCGATAGTCACAGGACAACGCGTCAAATGAACGCGTTAGAAACAACGCGACGCCGCAAAAACGCAAAACCCCAATGCGAAAATAGTAGCGATGACGCCAATCGCGATACAGAAACCTACGAAAACCAGCCACAGGCCTGCAATTCCCACGCGTCATGCGGGAAAATGCACCATAAAAGTACAAAAAAACATACTAACAAAAGCCAAACAACAGCGAAGCACAATGGAGGCAGCCGAGCAAGTACAGAGGACAACCAGAACCCCACAAGCCCCACGGAGGACCAGCCTGGGCCCTCGGGTCAGGGAAGGGCAAGGACAAGAAGAGGAAGACGAAGTTCAGTCCGCAGGAAAACAGGATCCTGATAACGGAGGTGATAGAACACCATCAATCACTGTTCGTCACCTCCACCGTGTCACTGGCAACTAAAAATGGAATATGGCAGACCATCGTGGACAAGGTGAATGCAGTCGGAGTGCTGAAGAGGACAATGGATGAGGTCAAGAGGCGCTGGAATGATGTGAAGCGCAAAACCAAGCTGAAACTCGCAAACAACCGGAAGGCAGCAATGCAGACTGGAGGTGGGAGTCCTGCGCCACAGGAGGAGCTAGACGAGATGGAGGAAATGGTGTCCACAGTCATCAGTGGGGAGACGGTGGCAGGATTCGGGGGACCGGACACTGCTCAACATGACCGGACACAACAGCAACAGGGTGAGTAACCACCAGGGACTAGGGGAGATGGGCACAATGGCACACATGCACAATTAAGCATAGCACATCTGCGGACAAAACATGCCCCAGACCCACAACTCCCACCAAGAGACCAATGCACACAGGTATGCAACATCTCAGCACTGCAGAAGCACAGAACCCAGAGGCACACCGCATGGAAGGGAGGAGGGCAGCTAAATCAGAGCTGCAGGGGCCACTCCCCCAAAATGCGGCACACACACATAACATGCAGAGCACATCAACATTGACAACTAGGTGGTACAAACCGCAACACGTCCACAACAGAACATAGGACACAACAGGTGCCGCATGTGCGTAGAAACTGGCCAATCACATATGGCACTGCAGGGAAATGTGAGTTGACAATGTACAAGTACAAACCCACATCCGTGATGTAGTCGGAATGTCCACTCTCCCGCATCAAATAGGCAGCTCACCCCAAACAGTCACAATGTACACTGTCATGCAGTCTGAATGCAGACATGTACAATGCGTCAACATACATGTGTACATGATGTCAAACTGCATCTCCCCTTCACATGCAGGGGGAAATCCAACACCTCCTGCAGAGCAGTCTGAACCTCTCTTCTCTGATGATGAAGAGGACCACCACACCTTCGACTCAGACGCCCTCGAACAGCTCGTGGAGAGCCTCGGCAGCCCACTTCCAGGATCAGGGCAACCCAACTGCCACGAGGAGCCCCCCCTGCACAGTACACACAGCAGGCAGCACCCACCACCACGGCTGTCTCCCAGGACCCCCACGACGAACACATGGCCTTCCTACGCCGTGTGTTGGGGTGCCAGGAGAAGCTGGCTGAACAGGTGCAGGTGGGGTTCGACTGCATGGCAGCCAAACTAGACGCCATACGTGGGTGTCTAAGTCCCATCAGGGACCAATCACAGTCCCTAACGGACGCCCACAGTCTGCTCCATGCCCTCCAACGGACCATGGCTGACATCGCCAGAGTCCTGACTCTGCGACAAGAACGACTGTCTAGCCAGAGTTCCTCCAGCGATCTCGCCCGCGAGTTGGGACACATGCGGAGGATCATGGAGAACATGGAGCGGACGCAGGCGGAAAGAGCGGCTGCCACGGCTGCACACCAGCGAGAGGTAGCTGGGTCCCTCAATGCCCTAAAGACCTTCCTCATGGCATTGCTGCCACAAGGCCTGGCGCTGATGCATGCTGCTGCTACCACCCCATCCACATCTCCGGCCCCTGATGTGTCTGTGCCACACAGTGCTGGGGACAGTACACCACCACCCACATGTGAGGCACATGCAACAGCAGAGGACGAAGATGCGGATGAACCCACCCTCTTGGTCAGGAGGACGCAGTAGCATTCATCTCCGCCATGTGGCCTGTTTCTGCTTGGTTTTGCCCTCTGCATCATCACCTTCCACTGTCCCCTGATGCACTCTGCGACACTCACCTCGCACCTCGACATGGATTGCCATATTCTGTTTGGTCACCAATGACACAGCTATCAGACTGCGGACTGAAGTACCCCTCTCCTGATGTACCTGTCATTCCCTGAAGGACTCTGGCTGGCCCTCCAAGGGCCGACAATGTGAAGTGGGGTTGGCATGGCCCTGTACTTCTCCAGCTGCAACACTCCCTTGAATGTGTAATAAACATTCATATCCACACAGATGTGTCATGTCTATGATCTTTCAAGTGTGGAAGTATGGATGAATGTAGGGTCCCCCATACGTCCATGTTGCCCATGTTGTGGGACTATTTTCACAGGGTGACAGATTGCCGATTCTGGTCCGGGTGGCGCCGACACTACAACAGAGACACATCCATTAGTCACTTCCTTGTCCAGCCCAGGACGGAACCATGCCCAGAGCCCCGGGGTCATTGTTCGCACCCTTACGCTGGACTGGCATACGCCAGGACAGCCCACACCGATTACGCACACAGGGGGGGACGCCAGCACTACATGTCCTAGATCTTCACTGTGGGGATCTGCAGCTCACAGGTCTAGTTGTCAGCATGCCACAGCCACTCCCTCATGGCTGGTGTACACCCACACCACACCCATCCAGCACTGCTGTCACAGGACATGTGACCCTAGCAATAAAAATGGCCTGGCGCACTTGCTGGACGCCATTTCCACTCTCTCTGACTGGGTGTCTCCGTGTAGTTGTCATGTGTGCATGAGGGCCTAGGGCCCTGCCGCCTCACATTGCCCAGTGCCGGGGGTGACATGATGGCGTCCGCACAACGGGACTCAATCATTAAGGGTCCATGGCTAGCGGGGCACAGACTTGGTGACACCGGATACACTGCGGCAGGCACAGGCACCCCGCCACGGGACGGTGTCTTGCGGTGCAGGGAGATAGGGGCACCTAAAGTGCTGAGCGGGTGTGCAGCCTGCGATGATGCGCCATCCTGGCGGTCCAGACTGGCAAGGATTAGTGTGAGCCCTGCTGGGCCGCAGTGTAGGCCTGGGCCAGCGGGCAGTGCGGCCCTCCCGCCACGTGGCGTTGCATCGCGCTTCACAGAGTTAGTGGCACCTCAAGCGCTGAGATGGTGTGCAGCCTGCGATGATGCCGTGTGCACTGATGTGGTCTCTGCCATTGCGTAATCAAGACCCAGAGTCAGGTGTGTGACCTGGTGGCCCGCGGGGCGGGGCTGCATGATGTGGAGGGTGCCATGGTCATGGGCACCGGGCTTGGAGATCCCTCCAGAACGTGGTGGGCCCTCTTTGAGACACGCCGGTGGCGGAAGGTGAGCAGTGAGGCCTGGTTGCGCAGGGGCGGGCAATCACCGCTGGGCGGCGGGAGGGGCTGGGGTGCAGCAGCCTGTGTGTACAGGGGTGGGCAAGCGATGATGGCGTGTGCAACTGTATGGGCTCTGCCATTCATGTCTCTGGAAACTGTTTCAGATGAGGGACCTGGGGGACTGCTGTGAATACCGGCACGTGGTTGGAGACTCACCGGTGGCAGCAGGTGAGCAGTGAGGCCTAGGTCCCCAGTGTCGGCACTCTCTCCCTCTCTCCCTCTCTCTTTCTCTCTCCCTCTCTCCCTCTCTCTTTCTCCCTCCCTCTCTCTTTCTCTCTCCCTCCCTCTCTTTCTCTCTCCCTCTCTCCCTCTCTCCCTCTCTCTTTCTCTCTCCCTCTCTCTCTCCCTCTCTCTTTCTCTCTCCCTCTCTCTTCCTCTCTTTCGCTCTCTCTCTATGTACTTTGATGGGCGCATGGCACACCTTCTGATCCAGATTTCTGTTTTGCAGGCTGTGACTTACAGATTGTCCTGAGACGACCCGCCATGCCTCTTCAGATTTTCTTTTTTTGGTTTGTTCTGTAATAAACGTTTTGTTTGGATATTTTGATATGGGTGTATGATTTCCCTTTTTCTGGCCACACATGTATGTTGGGTGTTGTGATTGTGCGACTTCAGGCGATTTGTTTGGTTCATGTTTCGTGGAGTTGATGTGCACTATCTTTGTCCATAGGGGGGGTGAGGGAGTGCCCGGGGTGTGGGGGGTGGGGGTGGTGTGGTCCTGGGGGTGGTGGCGGTGGGTGTTGTTGGCCTATTGGGGCTCAGGCCTGCTTGATGGGTTGCTCCAGGGCATCTGTTGTTCTTCATGTGTGGCTTTGGGCTGTGCTCCCTTGTCTGGTGCCGGTTGTAGTCCGACTTTGCACCAGGTAGGAGCAGGTGTTAGTTTCCTGCTGCTAACACGCCTTAGCGCATGTTTTGTTATCTTATCGCCGATCTGGCTGGTCGTTGAGAATGTTGTGGAGTGGTGTTGTCGCGGCTTTTTGCACGGGAACGCCTACTTTGCATATCATTAGCGTTAGTTGCCGGGCTCCTCTGTGGCGATGTTTTTTGCGACTGCTATCGCAGGTAAACTGGTGTTATGGGCTGTTAGCACCAGCTGGGGAATGGGTGATAACTTTATCGCGGATTTGGCTGCGATAAAGTGCCGTTGGCTTGGCAATAGCTCCTTGAGAATATGCCCCTATGACTTTTCACGAACCAATGCTCAGTTAGCACATGAGGTCAATCTATGCCTGAATATGCTGTAAAACAAGACTTTTTTCCAAACTGTTCCTCCACTGTTTACTCTCAGCCCTTCCTAAACCTTCATATATTCTCATACCTCTCTCTCGTCCCCATTCTTCTCCCTTCTATCCATTGTTTCCCCTTTACTTCCTATATATAATTTTCAACTTCTTCTCCTTTTGTCCCTACTCATCTTGTCTTCTACCCTTTCCTCCCTTTCAGCCTTTTTTTCCTTGCTTAAGGTCCTCCAGCATATTTGTCTTCTCCACATTCTTTCTCGTTTCTTCTTCATTTCTCCTGAAAATGTTCCCTCCTCTCATGCGTTCACCAATCATTTCTTCCTTTCAATGTTTCATATTTTTTTTCACCTTTCTTCTCCCGTTCCTCACATCTAGCATGTTCATGGTTTTAAGTCAGCTCTGCTCTTCTCCCACATTTTCCAATTTAACCATTTTCTCTTCCTTCCTCCACGTTGTTCTTCTCCCTTCTTTTCAGCCCTTGATGCCCCCTTCTCCTTATCTCTATTCAACTTTTCTCTGCTTTCCCTCTTACAACTATTCTCCTTCCAGGTCTTCACCGTCCATTTCCTCCACTCAGCACTTTTATTTTCTGTTTTCTCTCTTCAGGACTTCTGTCTCTTTCTATGATCCATTTGCTCTTCCTGAGCACATGCTGAAGTTGAGTTTTACCCTGTGCTGTCCGCAAAAAGTGATTGTGTCTTCTTGCTCTCCACTTACAACAAAATCCTAGCTTGATTGGCTAAATTTTCACTTCGCATGATATTCTGCATGCACCCATTAGAAGACATTTATTTGCGGGGGGAACTATAATTTGAATAGCACATGCCATACCACCCTACTCCAAATGCACTAAATTTCCTTTCAAAGATACAACTCTGACCACACTTTGAGTTTATCGATAGGACTTCTTGTATCATAGTGTTTTTGGGTTCTAGTCCTTCTACCAACTCCGGTAGTAAGCCTTGACTGCTACCAATTACTACCTTTGGCAAGTCAAGCATAGGAAGGGAGTAAGGGGCATATCATCAAGGGCTGGCGATATAATTATCGCTGCTTTAGCGTCCGTTTTCGGGCGAAAAGCGGCGATAATTATATCGCATTATTTACAAGAACACGCTAGCGCGTGTTTCCTTGATTCAGCTCCCATTTTGTTCACGCCTCGCTTTGCATCTCTAATGAGATGCAAAGTAGGCATTCCCTGCGAAAGCAGATTAAAAATGATCGCTAATTGTCCTTCTCCGTATTTACAATACGGCCCAGGACACCCATAGCGATATTTAAACCCGCGCTAACGGCGGTTATCGCCGTTATTGTACGTCTGCATTTTTCCTGACTAACCTATCTGTGACATGGGAGGTGGATTGAGTGGCTAAATCCACATCTCCCTATCAGCAAGGATTCCCCTATCGCTGCAGGATTATCGCTGGATTCCCAGCGATAATCCTGCATTCGCGGCTATCGCCGGATTTCACATCGCCGTGGAGATAAACGTTGTAAATAACGCGATATCTCGGCGATCTGATCCGGCGATAGCCGGCGTTAAGCTAAATCGCACTTAGCGCGCCCTGCGATCTTTATCGCAGTTCGTTGCTAATATGCCCCTAACTTGGTTAACCGATTGAAATTAAATATTATCTCAGGCCATGAAAAGCTACAGCATCCGCCATGAATACTCCCTTGTAATCACTGACTAAACCAGGGCCTTCAGAAAAGGACTCACAATCACCTTCAACTATTATGCCCTCACCTGAAAATATTGTGAGGCACAAAATTCTATTCTATACATAAATAGGAAAAGAAAGGAGTGCACCTCTCATCTAAAAATATTTTTTTAAGCTTTTAAAGTCACCATGAGAGGGGAGATTATTGCGTTTTTAGCACTCTCCAATAAATTAGCAAAAATGGAGATTAAGTATTTGTCTTTGGATATCCAATTAGCGGTGACCCATGCTTTAAATTTTAAAAAGATAGTGCCGGCAAAGCAAAAGCTGCAGCTGTATCTTTTGGAGAAGCAAATCATCAATGATAGAACCGATTGAAATTAAATATTATCTCAGGCCATGAAAAGCTACAGCATCCGCCATGAATACTGCCTTGTAATCACTGACTAAACCAGGGCCTTCAGAAAAGGACTCGCAATCACCTTCAACTATTATGCCCTCACCTGAAAATATTGGGAGGCACAAAATTCTATTCTATTCTATTCTGGTACCGACTGTAGTGAGTATTATTTAGAAAAACAATTTTAAAGGACATCTGACAAGGTGAGCAATTCACTGTGGTGTGCAAAGAACACATGAAGTGGGCACACACCACTACCTCCCTCAGCACTATATAGGGCCCAGTGGGAAGGATTTTGTAAAAGACTTTACATTTGGTTCTTGCTTTACCAAAATATGATGGATATAATCACAGTACTAAACTACAGGGATGGCCCTCAACAAAGTAGCATTTCCCTGTTGACAGCCGTCCATGAGCATCAACTAAGGTAATCGCCGCCACTCTAATTACCCATATCGAATATTTTAGCTGCTCAAAACCTTTTTAAACTTTATTAGCTGATTAGAATTCCTTTTGGGGACTAAATTGAACAGACTGTACTTAGTGGCGGCTCTTCCGCTAAAGCGGAGGAGCGTCTCCCCACTGCTTCAGCTGCAAAATAACAAACGTTATTATTATTGTATTTTTTGTATTCAGCTTGCAGCTGAAACGAGACGGGCGGAGCTGGGTTCCCCTCATCACAGGGGGAGGAGTGGTGTCAGCACCTAAAGTGCGCATGATGCTTTGGCCAGCTGTCTCGGTCCGGTCAAAGCGTGATACGCACTGTGCATGTTCTCCATGCAGGCTGTATTACAGCCTTCGTGGAGAACATGCACAGCCTGCCAGCTCCCGTCTGAGCGGCGAACCACGGTGCTCAGACAAATCACAATGCTGCTAAGGCAGCGTTGGGCTTGGTTAGGGGATTCTGGTAGGCTGTATGCTTCCTGGAGAGATGAGGATGGAAAAAGAAGAGGCAGCAGCAGGCGGTAAAGAGGTAAGTGCAATTAATTTTATTATTCCCTCCCTCCCTCGTTCTCCTTCTCACCCCCCCCCACAACCCCTACTGCTAATCCCTGCACTTACACTTTACATGATCGATTCCACGTAGCGCTGACTTTCTTATTGTCCTAAGGCACTGTTTAGCACTAGAAGGAGAGAAGGGACCACAAGCCTAACTCCATTAAAGTTAACTTATAGGTGGTGGCCGTGTTCAGTGCCTCACCTGTCAGATATTAATTAGGCCGCCATTTTGGTCAGCGTGCTAGTTGCTGTACTCCCGGCTCAGCTATTGGATGGGCACCGGGGCACAGACATGCTGCTGGCACGCCGAAGGCAGGCCAATGGCAGGCCTGTCTGCACCTGTCAGCCCCCTGCCGGGTCCAGGGGGCCAGGACCCTGCCCGTGTGGACAAAATTAGGTTTGAATTGTAAATTGTGATTGTGATTGGTTATCTATGATTGGCATATCTGATTTACTGGTAAGTCCCTAATAAGGTGCCCTGTGTGTGCTCAAGGCCTGTAAATAAAATGCTACTAGTGGGCCTGCAGCACTGATTGTGCCACCCACATGCATAGCCCTGCAAGCATGCCTTAGTTATGCCACTGCAGTGTCTGTGAGTGCAGTTTTAAACTGCCATGTCAACCTGGTAAGTGCAGCCACTTGTGAGGCCCAAACCTACCCTTTCTCTTCATGTAAGGCACCCCTAAGGTAGGCCCAAGGTAGCCCCCTGGGCAGGGTGCAGTGTATGAGAAAGGTAGGACATGTACTGATTTGTTTTACATGTCCTGATAGTGAAATACTGTTATTTTCGTTTTTCACTATTTAAAGGACTATCTCTCCCATAGGTAATCATTGGAGCTGCCTTGTAACATCTTACAAGTGTAACGTTCAATTGGGAAAAGATAGAGATTTGGAGTTTAGGTTCCCTGTACTCAGGATTTGAAAATACATCTTTTAGTGCACGTGGTTTTAAATGGTGTGTTTAAAAATGCCACTTTTAGAAAGTAGGCATTTTCTTGCTTACCATCCTGTGCCTCTGCTTGCCTGGGAAATCAATGTCTGGTTTAGACTGACAGCTGGGTTGTTTGTGCATTCACTCTAGACAGTCACACAAAGGGAGCCCTGCATTTTCTGATGGCCCATCACCAGGCTGATGGGCCTTCCTGAGCTAGAGTGGTGGGAGGAGTTGTCACCGACACCTGAATAGGGCTGTGCCGGTCCTCTCACAATGCTGTCTCCACTCTTCACCCCCCTGTAGTGTGTCTGAAGCCAGGTCAGGGCAAGGCAGGATATGTGCACTACAAAGTCTATCCTTTGAAGTATGCCTACTTCTAAGGCTAAAAGGGGCATAAGTATAGGATCTGTAACACCAGACTTTTAGAGCACTTCTGGATCAAGAGGAGACTCTGCAAAGAGGAAGAGCTGGAGAGCTGTCAGGGGGATTACTGCCCCTTTGCTGTGTTGCTTTGCTGGGTTGGCCTGCAGTTGCTGCTTCTGTCTTGGAGAGAATAAAGACTGGACCTTTACTTTGGTATCCTGCTTGAGAAGATTCTCAAAGGGTTTGTGTGTGCTTGCCTTCCAGTAAGAAGTCTCAGGGCCAGCAAAGACTTCACCTGCAACCCCTGAATTCCTCTGCTTGGAGTTCTGACCTGCCAAGTGGGTGCCAATTCCAGTTCTGGGCCCTTGGAGGTGGATTCTGCTGCAAGAAGAGCTAAACATCCAAGCATCAAGCTCCAGCACTGTTTTTTCCACTGCAAACTTGCCATGCGGTTAAAAAACCAATGCATCACCGCGGTGCGGCAGAAAAGATCGATGCAGCGCCTGTTCATGGCCAGAAGAAGCGCTGCAGCCCGAGTCCAGAGCACTGTGTCTCCAACATCCGAGACCCCTGCTCTGACTCTGATGTAAGCCCTGCTGTGCGGCTGAAGGAATTGACGCATCACCTGTTCGTGGCTGGAAGAATTGACACAGTGCCTGTTTCTCCTCATCGACTCCAGCACATCCGGATTTTCCACTCATCGCACCTGTGCGCCAAATTTACATCAACACTGGGCTTCAGTAAGGAACCAAGGCCGAGATGTACGACCCGCCAATTTGCGACTCGCAAATTGGTATGCACAACAGTGTCTGAGACTCTGTTTGCGATTCCCAATGGGGTCGCAAATTGTGAGGCTCATGAATATTCATGAGCCACTTGCAATTTCCGACCCCATTGGGAATGGCGTGCACTCCCAGGGATGGTGGCCTGCTGGGCTCAGCAGACGTCCATGTCTGGGACTGCTTTTAAATAAAGCAGTTTTTTTTAAAATGCAGCCCGTTTTCCTTAAAGGAAAACGGGATGCATTTGGAAAAAAAGAAAATGAAATGTTTTCGTTTCATCTTTTAATGGCAGGTAGTGGTCCCTGGGACCACTGCCTGCCCTTAAAAAATATTTTGGGGGCCAGTCACAAAGGGGAAGGGGTCCCCTGGGTACCCCTTCCCATTTGCGACTCCATTACCACCCTCTTGAAGAGGGTGGTAATTTGCAAGGAGTTTGCGACCGCAATTGCGGTCTCAAAACATTCATCCATGGGGTTGCGGTCGCTATTAGGAAGGGAACGCCCTTCCTAATAGCGACTCGCAATTCCTAAATAGCAAGTCGCAAATAAATTGCGACTCGCTATTTATGAATTGTACATAGCCCTTTCACATTTTGCATGCGCAAACGGGTCGCAAACCTGTTTGCGCATGCAAAATAGGGTCGTACATCTGGCCCCAAGGCAGCGTGTCCGGAGAAATGACGCATCACCTACCTGTGCAGTAACAAACCAACACATCACCTCCTCTCACAGCAAGGAGGCGATGCATCGCTTTGCTTTCCGGCACCTCACCTCCCTTGCGCCTGTTTGCGTCTTGTGATTTTGACGCATCCCAGGTACTTTGTACTAAAAGTGACGCATCTATAGTTCTATATGGACTAAACTGTTTTAAACCTTTAAAAGTGATATCTTGATTTATGTATGTTGGATTTTTGATGTTTTGGTCTTGTTTCGTTTAGATAAAGATTGGTTATTTTTCTAAACTGGTGTGGTGTCCATTTGTAGTGTTTTCACTGTGTTACTGTGTGTTTATGCACAAATGCTTTACACATTGCCTCTGAGATAAGCCTCACTGCTCATGCCAATCTACCAAGGGGGTGAGCATGGGGTTATCTTAGCTGTGTAATCCCCTTACTCTGACTAGAAGGAAGGGTCCCTATTTGGACAGGGTGTTAGACACTGCCAACTAGAGACACCCATTTCTAACACAGAGGAACTAAAAATGAAAAATCACCCCATTGCACTATCTGGATGGCATTTGCCTAAGAACTCTCTTCTACATTCACATTCTCTGGTCTATTAATATACCGCCCCCCCCTGGTCCTGCCACTCAATTCATACAATCCCTCCTGGATATAGTGGCTGAACATAGTATATTAACTGCTAACTTTATCGTGCTATGTGATTTAAATTCCAGCTAGAAAACATTATGTGTGATCTATCCAATAACCTCATAATGGACCTCGCATCAGTCCAATTGACCCAACAGGTAAAAGCCTCGACCCATAAACAAGGCCATTTGTTAGATCCAATTTTTTCTAACCTTCTGGAACTAATCACAGAAGACCCTTTAGAAATTTTATAGTCAGATCATAAACTTATACCATTCCATGTGTATAATGTAAGTAGTATAAGCAAAACACCTCATCAGTTCAGACCTAGGTAAAACTGGTCTAAGTTGGCATGGGAGAACATGCTTGCCAACTCCATCCCTGAAATGGCCAGCAGATACAGCAGTTTTGAGATCTGGATGCAAACTGACGCAAACAACCTGGCACCTTTAAGGCAAACAAAATGTTGCTGGCCGTGCAAATAGAGCTCTTTGGTTCTCAACAGAACTCACAGATCTGAAAAAAGAAGCCAAAAGAATAGAAAGGATATGGCAAAAACACTATGATGCAAAGGGAAAGGAGAACTATAAGAAGGCTGTAAAAACAATATCATTAAGCCATCAGTAATGCTAGAGTTAATTATTTTGCTTGAAAAATTAACAATGCAGCTAACTCTCCTAAAGAACTGTTCAATTTGGTAGGCAGCCCGAGGAAACCAGCCAGTAATAATTCTACCCTCCATCAGAGTCATGATGTAACATGATGGCTAATTTCTTTTTTGAGAAAGTAAATAGCATCCTCGGCACTCTAGGAAGGGAGGAAGAAGTCCCTAAGTCCCCTCAATTACAAGATGACAAACTAAACACATTTCCAGAGATCATGCATAACGACACAAACAAACTGTTGAAATCCTTAAAATCAGGCTTCCCACAAGACCCTGCCCCCTATATTATGCTTAAAGGCCAAAAAGCAGCAATCACCATGCTGACAGACATTTTTAATTGCTCACTTAACTCATGAAAGGTCCCAACAACATGAAAACACGCCATTGTCAAGCTTTTATTTAAAAAGCCATTAGCTGACCCTATAAAGTGTGTATATGATCATCCGATCTCCCTTCTTCCAGGACCTAGCAACATTTTGGAAAAATTTGTTAAGAGTTATGTGGCACCATATCTGAAAACAAACGGCATACTACACCCTTCTTAAACTGGATTCAGATCAGGCATGTTATGTTATGAGATTTTGTTAAGCGCACATTTCACCCAAAGGTCTCAAAGCGCTAGCCTATCCCGAGCAACTGTGAAGAGAAGGAAGAAAGCAGGTAGAAAGAGAAGAACTCAGGACAGCAACGTTTTGAGAGCCTTACGAAATTTTCGATGGTTGGTCTCCATACATAGATGCAGAGGGAGTGAGTTCCATAGGGTAGGGGCAAGATGTGAAAAAGATCTACCGCCATTTCTGGCGGTACGGATCTTGAATGGGGTAAGAAGATGTTTGTTAGCGGATCTGAGAGTTCTAGAGGGATTATACCTGATCAGTTTATTTGCAAGATAATGTGGACCGTGTCCACAGATGGATTTGTGGACCAGACAATTAATCTTAAATGTTATACGTTTTCTAATGGGAAGCCAATGGAGAGTTCTCAGACTCGGTATCGAGGGAGATCGAGACAGTAAATTTAATACCAGTCTGCCAGCCGTGTTCTTAAGGACCTGTAGTCTGGTGAGGAGCTCTTCATTGATGGAGGCCATTAGTGCGTTTCCATAGTCGAGCCGACTGATAATTAATCCTTGAACCAGTGGCATTCAAGATGATAGTGGAACCCATTTGAAGATCTTACGGAGGCTGCGCATTAATCCGTAACAAATGCTGGCCACATGATCAACACTGAAATAGCCCTACTCACAGCCACGGAGGAGCTCAAAGTAATCCTGGATCAAGGCTAAACTGCGGCCTTGATCCTTTTGGATCTTAGCACGGCAGTTGACACCTGCTCCCACCCAGTGCTAGTAAATCGGCGAAAGGAAGCAGGTATAGCCAAGACACCCCACCTTATTTAATCTGCATGTCACACCATTGGCAGACATCATAAATGACTGTGGCCTCTCCGCCATCTCTTATGTGGATGACACACAGATTATCATCTCCCTCTCCCATCAAATGGACTAAACATCCATCCACCTTAATGACTGCCTTAAGCACATCGTATTCTGGATGACGGAAAGCAGCTTGAAATTAAATGGAGAGAAAACAGAGGTGATGGTGGTTGGAAACAACTACGCTAGGTGGATGGAATCGAACTGTCTGGAATCTCTTTGCAGTCAAGCCACCCCCAAAACAGAGGTCAAAAGCCTGGGTATTTGGCTAGACAATAAACTCTCAAAGGCCACTCAAGTGAAAAAACTGCCGGCAACATAGTTCGGAATTCTAAGAACCCTAAGAAAGCTGCTGAGATGATGACCCAAACCGTCTTGTAGGATAGTGGTGCAAGACTTAGTCATGTAACAGCTTGACTATGGGAACTCCCTATACTTGGGACGTCCAAAAGCACTCATAAAAAGTCTCTAGGTTATCCAAAAAACCCCAGCTCAGATACTGCAGAAAGTCCCCAACCACCACTCAGCTACCGGGGCACTAGCTATCCTACAGTGGCTTCAAGTGTTTAAGAGGATACAATGCATAAAAAGGGTCCTAAACTGATCCAAAAACTACTTACACCTTACAACCCCTCCAGATCGCTGCAGTTCACTAATCAGCAACTCTTTGTAGTCCCTAGGATAATGAGAGCTAGGAGTGGAGGTCAGTCCTTCGCCTTCATGGTCCCTAAGCTCTGGAATGCGCTTCCACAACATAGAAGACAGATCAAATCAGAATCAACATTCAGGACATTGTTAAAAATCACTGTGTTTTAACCGGAATGCCCAGCATTGACATTCTTTCTGTTGCAGTGCTGGGAGGCCCTTCCGGGTAGCCATGCACGTTACAAGTACCCATGAATAGAATAGAATAGCATCATTAAAACCACCATCACCCCAGTTGGGGGCCTGTGAGCAAGCTGGAAACTGTGGAACCAAGAAACATTGTTTTACTCACAGCTTCTTTGAGACACCAAGTTATGTACTTTTTGGCAATGTAATGAAAATCTATCAATGATAATGTTATTGTTGCGATGTAGAAGTTCAACACAAAGTCTTAACTGCTTCATCTGGCAGTAATTAGGGGTGAAATCCGAACACAACTGCTTCAATTTGTTCAATGATCTCTGCCTTAAATAATTTTTCGAATCAAACCAACGCTTCCTTTCTTACATGGGTACCTGTCTAAATTTGTGTATTTTCTGGTAAATGGGTAAGTGCAACTCTTCAATTTAATTTTCTGCTCAGATCCAGTTAATCTATCAATGGAACCTTTAAATACATTGGGGAAGCTCCTTTACGTAGTATTACCAGTATTGGTGTGCTCATCCACAATTAAGGCCTAATCCTTGCCGTAAGGATCAAAGATGATGAGGAGGTTAACCTTTTCATGTCAACCTAACACTTGTGGCTCTTTTATTGTTACATACTAATTAGCCAAAGGCTAATCTATTTTTAAACTTCATGATATCCAAATATTTCAATAGCTTCATCATTTTAACCTATGTATAGCATATGTCCAAAATGTATTCAAAAGTGATCCTGAATCTCCATAATCTTGCACAACAATATTACAATTTCATTGACCTTCATCGCATATATACCAGAAGATGATTCTTACTCACACTCATCGCCCTCTCAATTTTCATCCACACTTAGGGGCATATTTACAAGCCCCTTGCGCCACTTTTGCGCTGCCGTTGCGTCACACATGTGACGCAGCGGCGACGCAAACCATGCGCCGCGTTGCGCTATATTTACAACGTGACGCATCTAGGGAGATGCGTCACGTAGTAAACCCCTGCGCCACATGAAACCTGCGTCAAGTTTCATGTGGGCGTACCGGCGCAGGGGGGGGCGTTCCGGCGCAGGAACGCCTCGGAAAAGTGACGTAGTGAAATCTACAAGATTTCACGCAGTCACTTTTCCGACGCTGGTGCGTCAAATCCTTACGCCTGCTTCAAGCAGGCGTAAGGATTAACGCACCATGTTAGGGATAGGGAAGGTTGGAACAGTGCTGGAGTTGCGTCGCGCTTGCGACACAACTTCAGCACTGCGCCAACCTTCCGCCGGCAGATGCGTCACGCATCTGCTTATCCTTGCGCCATGATGCGCCGCATTATAAATGCGGCGCATCGGACGTGGCGCAAGGGTAAACTTGCGTGACGCATTTTCCCTGGCGCATCCCTGCTGATATGCAGGGATGCGCCAGGGAACGTAAATATGCCCCTTAGACCCTCATTACAATGCCGGTAGGAGTTGCCTCAGACCAGCACATTTTGTGGAAGGAACCGCCCGACCATAGGTCAGCGGTTCCGACCCCGCAATTAGGATGCAACCACACATGGTTCGGTCGCAAACCTCAATTTGTCAATGGGAGCTTATGCGGCGGGCCAAAACTGCTCACAGCACAAGCTCCCAATGAAAAATTTAAGTTTTTCAACATCCCTGCACACTCCCAGGGCCAAATGCGGAGGGCCAGGGGGGAGAGGGGCCCTGCTGGGGGCACCCAAAGTCAGTTTCCGGAAGCCAATCCATGTCGGAAAGGCCAACATGGATTGGATGGCGGAAACCGTCATCATAATCCCAACGGCGGAAACGCTGTCCTTAAGGAATTTTGAGGGCTTTCCGACTTGCCGATGGGCTCCTTGAGCCTGTCGGAACTGCGTCGGTTTCCCCGGCCAGTTGAAACTCCAACCGCCGTCATCATAATACGGCAGTCGGACTTCAAACCTACCATGTCGGTCGGAAAGCCTCCAACCAGCAGTCAGAGGCTTTCCAACCGTCATCGTAATCAGGCCCAAAGTGCTTTCTTTTGTCATTGTGGAAATGTTAGCGAAATGCCAAAACACCTCACACACTGCAATTCTGCTTAAGAGCAGGACAGCCTTTGCTATATGTTAAACTGCCTTTGATGTCACACCTATAATATCTGAGGCTTTCCTTGCTTCTATCTGTCTCCTGTTAGAAACCATACGTAGAATTACATTTTCTAGTTTCACAGTTGATATCTATTTTACCAACAACATCACAAACTCCAAATTCGGAGTCATGTAAAATGGCCCTCACAGACCTATTTTACATTTCAACTTTTCTCACAATAGCCAGGATATCCTTTAACTCAGAGTCCCCATTAATTCACAGTTTTTCTTGAACTGATAATGTATACACTTGCATTATCACTTAATCTCTCATCAAATCTGCAATTGCAATCACTGACTAATTTTCTAAGAGCTGGTACATAATCATTAATGGATGAAACAATTTATATCTGAGGGAATTTATATCTGATGATACCAATGCATACTTGTGGAGCAACATAGTTCAAAATAATTAATTGCCTAAATAAACACTTTAGTGTTTAATAAACCCCAGCAGCCCAATTCTTGAATAGTTGATTAGACACCTTAATCCTTTCTGGTGCCAAGGAATGAAACAATGTTGGAAATTTTGAAAATGTAGGAAATGTTTTTTTTTATCTGGGCCATGAATTTTGATTCATCAATAGCTGACATGTAATTCAAAAAGTACTCTTTCCACTCTAACCATTTAATGCATGGCTAAATTCCAGATGGACAAAATGTTTGAGAAGGGGTTATTGAAAACATTTTTGGTACTCATAATTACCCACGGAAAGGTGTTGGTAGTTTCTACGCTTGACAAAGTAGTTGGACTAGTCCACTGTCTACTTTTCTCCACTGTCATACAATGGGAGGATATTGCAGTAAATTTAGCCACTTTACACTAGTCAATATAGAGAATCTTATAACAACAAATTACCTATAGTCCCACCAAGAATTGGTAGACTGCCTAAAGGCTCATCAATTTGCTGCTAGTGAGACACTAGACTTTTTCCTGAATCACTTACCACAATCACTACTAAGTTACTGTTAATAAAGACTCATCATAGTTTTGTAAAAGTACTAGTGCTATAAAATATACTTTTTTCTTACTTAATTTTCATTGAGGACTGCATCATGACTTTGCTAAAAAAAATTGCAATCGCCGACCAAAGCAAGTTAACTCGCTCCTCTCTGACATAAGCCTCGCAGAAAGTGAATGACGTGTTGCTCTCCATTCCTTTAGCAACACTGTCTTAGAGCATGACCACTTCTTTGTTCCTCGTGCTGGAGACTCACACATGGAACAATCTAACACAGAGGATTTGACATGCCTGTCCTATCTTTTGATGTGTGGAGTTCTCCGCCCCGATTGAGGAGTCTCTGCAGTTGTAAAATTACAATTAGTAAAATTAAACTCATACTTTGTGAAAACCCCAAAAATAGTACATTTACACAAAAGTATATTTCAGGTTGTCTGCAATGAAACGGAGGTCAGAAATACCAAGCGGATCATCCAGGTCAAAGTTTTTACCTTCAGACATGATTTACCTGATTTAGACTTTGCTAAATGGGATACTCCGTTACAAATGTGATGAATATCTCCTCCACCGCATTACAGTGCCTTAGACTAAAATGGACCTGTAATACAGTTGACATTGGTTACAGAGAATACCGTCTAAATCAGGCCCTTAGCCTCCAAAATGGATGTCACAATCTTCCAGT
Organism: Calotriton arnoldi; assembly: GCA_963921515.1. Classification (NCBI taxonomy): domain Eukaryota; kingdom Metazoa; phylum Chordata; class Amphibia; order Caudata; family Salamandridae; genus Calotriton; species Calotriton arnoldi. The sequence continues at coordinate 93,595 of CAWUFW010016369.1, read as the reverse complement.
TGGGCAAGGTGACAGGCAGTGGCTGGTGAGAGTCACCCAAAGTTGCATAAGTATTCGAACTTCCTTTGGAGGTGCAACTGTTGTTTTTGGCACCATAAGCTCTAAGTGGGACTAAACCTTGATTTCATAAGCCATCAAGATTGCTTTGCAGGTTGGATAGTTTTGCTGCCTTGTCCCAGTCCAAGGTTTTTTCCTTTGGACTCAGTAACTTTTTAGGAAGTCAACATCCTCTAGCCATCTGGGAGAGAAGGCAGGGGTGGGTTGATTTCAGAGGTAACACTTAGCAAGGTAACCAAGAGGACAAGACAGACAGAGACTGACAACAACACTGAGACAGGGAAGAAACCAAAGGAATAGGATTAAGACATCATAGTCTTTCCCTTACTTGAGACCAAGCCAGAGGTCACACTGTCAATGAAAATGGTCTGCAACAAGTAGTGGGCAGAATTTGGAATGCAACAAAAAAGAATGAAAAGAATAACAAGAATACAGGGCAGACAAGACAGCAAGGAGATAGGAGAAAACCAAGACAAGGAATTGTGAGCAGGGCTTCAGAAATCAAGAACAGGAATACTAGGAACAAGATCAGGATGTACCCAACAGGCACTAGAGACAGGTAATGCTCTGTTGGTTCAGGGAAACTGGAACTAAGATTCAGAGCAAGGAATTCAAGAATATACCCAACAGGCACTGGAATTAGTAATGCCCTGCTGGTACTTGGAATGCACAGCAATTCAGAACAGGGTCAGAACAGTAAATCAGAAAATGGAAGCAAAGGAACCACTGCCAACTCAGTGAATACCTGGTAAAAAGCAAAAACACAGAATTTAGGATATGAGGATAGAAAGGATAGACAGAAGGAAAGGCGAGTTTATGAAAGAAGGAAAACATGTAAGCATAATGCTGCACAGGGAGGCCACAGGAAAGCAGTAGCAGGATACAAGACTCTTCTCATTTTTTGAAAGTTACAGCAGTGCAGGCAACTGGAGAAGACAGCAGAGTATCCCTGTAATTGCAGTTGAAGCACAAATTTAGATTGAAGAACCAGTCTTAAATCCCTCCTCCCAGATGACAGCCACACAGGGTGATTGGAATTTAGAACGGTGTGAGCTATCTGCAGCACAGTACAGGTGAGAGCAATTAAAGACTCTTTCGGGCTCTCTGCCTGAAAGGAGTGAAGTGAAGTTCCAAGAAGCAACCAGTGGGCAAAATGAAATTCCAGTGTGGCACAAGGATCAGATCTTGTTTCAGAACATGGCAGGAATTCATACAAGGGAGCACATGGGCATGCTGAAAACAATGACAGAGTTCCAAGTATAATAAGATTTACCCAAAGGCTCTTCTCAAGTTCTCATGCTTGGGTAAGGCATAATAAAAGTGCCATAATGCATTAGAAGTTGGTAATTAAAAGCTGGAATAGAATCTGGAGTGAATCTGATTTCCAAGACGATTTATAAAGTGTTGGAAGGTGGTTTATTAGTAGGGGAAGGTAGGAACATGCATCTAGTAATAACACCACAATCACAAATAAGGTCCAGTCAAGTTCTCAATAAATTAATCCTTGCTCAACCCTTGGTAATTTGGCTGCGAGCAGACAAGTTTAACTTAGGAGACAGGTGCATAAAGCATTTAAAAACACCAATAAATTAAATAAGTAAGACACAACACACAATAAAAATCCAACACCAATTTATGAAAATAGGAAATATTGTCATGATTAAAATGACACCAAAATGACAAACATTCAATGAAGGGAACCGGAAATATGTATTTTTGAAGATTAACTACTTTATAGTGCTTAAAAGCTAAAAGCACCAACTTGGGACATCTGGTCGTGCTTGACCAGGACAAAGTCAAAGTTTCAGGCCGACCACGAAGGAGCACGGGTCGGATACAATGAACGGTAGGGCCCGCTCAAGTTTTTACCTTCTGAGTTAGTCACTTTTGGGAGCTTTTTATCTCGACGTAGAGTGGGTCTCCTCGTTAGGCTGGCTTGAAGTTCGACAATGGTGACTCGGCTCAGCGCTATGCCTTGGTCAACTCCTGGAAGTGGCGCTGAGAAGCAGCGAAGCTTCAGCGGGGCAAACCTGGATCTCAGGCCGAGTTGCAGTTCGACGTCACCGGCTTGACGCTCAGCACCGGATCAAATCAACTTATAGAGCTTTTTGACAAAAATTCTCCAAATAATCCCAAACTTCTGGATCTTCTTCCAGAAGACCATTTTGTTCTCTTGAAGTTTCCACAACACCAGTCAAAAATTTCAGAATCTCTGAGTTGCTCCTTGGGAAGTTGGGACTACAAAACATACAATGCACCTGGCCAAATCCTTAAATATCCACTAACGCTGTCCAGCTGGGTTCTTCTTGGTGGAGATGATGCAGGTGGAGCTCTTTCAACCTGTTGCTTTCAGGGAGTCAACTCCTCAAACATTTAGAGTCAGGCAAGGTTCTTCTTTTTGCTCAAGCCCAAAGTGTGCAGCAGGTGCAATCCTTATGAGTGCAGTCCTCTTGGTGCAGGCCAGGGGTTCAGCAGGGCAGTCCTTCATCTTTTTGTTTCTTCCAGGCTGGGATCTAAGTTGCTGGAAAGCTGTCTCATATTTATCCAGGTTTCTAGGCTGGCAAGCAGGGGGGCATCCCTGCTCAATAGGGAGACAGGTGCCACCCTTAGTGTTGGCCAATTTCCCTGAAGTGTGGCATATTCCTGTCCCAGAATGCACTGTTCCTTAAAAACCAATATGAAGAAAATCTTTCCTGGAGCTTCAGGTCTGGCTAACCCAACCTACAAGTGTGGGTAATGTTTCCTAACTCTCCTCTTCCAGCCCCTCTGCTAATCCAATTGCAGGGGAGGTGCAGGAAGTGGGGGTGTCTCTGGTTCCTGTCCTAAATGTCTTTCCCTCTTTGAAGACCAGTTTTGCTGCCCAGCCCCCTTCCTGCATTTTGCTCTGCAGCTTGCAGATCTCCTCCCAACATATGTCACTGCGTTTCCTTTCAGACCACTTCACACCTCATCAGAGCAGTTTGGCTTGGGGGGCGTGGCTTGAAGCAGATGTGAGCGGACGTGGGCTACGGAGCTCCGTCCGCCGCTTTCCCCAAAATCGCATATCCTGAACCCTGGTCGCAGACACGATAATAGATCTACGGACCGGAGACCCTTGAGAGGTGGAAGCGTTAGGAGGCTAGCCTCCTACCGCCTCAAGAAGAGTCAAAACTCGCAGAGATCGGAGCGAGCTGGGAGAGCGGACTCGGCAGCAAGATGGCACCCGCACCTCAGTGCGACCTCTGTAATTGACTGGGCCCGATGAGAGAGGAGGAAGAGCATTTCACTCTATGAAGGAAGCCTGCACATCCTTGGTGAGCGGAGGTAGCCCAGGAGCACAGGGGACGGTGAGGTGGGCCAGAGTCCTTCGAGAAGAGGTTTCCGATCCCTGTATTTGGCCTATCCCGGCGCTACGGAATTACCAGCAAGATGGCGCCCATGACGTAGGCCGCCCCACATGTCCGACACAGGCAGTTAGGAGAGCGGCAGTCTCTTGGCACAGAAAAGCAACTTCCTGAGCGGGGAGAATCTAGAGGGACCCCGAGTATACGGGTGATACCGAGCCCGGTTGCCCTCCGCACTTTGAAATTGAAACTGTGAAGCGTGAAGGAGGTGGTGGAATGATGGCGCCCGCGCCATAGTGAATCGAAGTCGGTCCTGGCGGTTCCGAGTGAGTGGAGTGGGGCACCGAATCGACGCACGCTTGGAGGATCAGGTGAGCCCAGCAATTACCCAGGGCGGAGAGGCTCGCTACCCGAAGACCATTCTAGGGTTCAGTGGTAGCGCTGCCCCCAGGAGGGGAGTGAGGAGGCTCTGCAAACAGTGCAAGCCCATACGGGAGTTAGACATCCCAGCAACCATACCTGGGCAGTAGTGACCAGCAATAACAAGCCCGGTTATTTATCGCAGAGGCCACCAGCAGTACACGGACCCGACGCTGTCTGGGCAGGCCCTCGGTGTTGATCGAAAAGAACTGATTGCCTAGAACTGAGGGAGAAAAGGCCTGGTGAGCGACGCATAGCAAAATCGATTTGATGCAGGATGCGGCTGCAGCGTAAGGGAGACCGGGCGCACCTGGTAGGTGGCCAACATACTGAGAGATAAGGGCACAGACAGAGCAGGAAAGCTTGCGACGGCGAGTGCCCTTCCGACACCCAAAAAGCTTGCTGCCCTAGGGCATACTTGTGAGAGGCACGAGTTGTGGGACTTCACTAGGCCCATCCATAACCAGGGATTCCCAGTCAGCAGCAACCATATGCGCACACAACGGAGCGTGACCTAAGTGCTTCTAACGAAGCTCACAGTCAGCAGCAACGAGGTGGTAGTTTTCCGGAGGGATTACTGTGACTTCAGCGTGGCCGGCAGCAACGGGGGCGCTATTGACGTGATAAAGTTGACCACCAGCGGCAATCTAACGGAACTGTCCTCTATTGCGAAACGACAGCCTGGAGACCAAAGAAAAGAAGCTAGAACCTACCCGGGACGATGGGGAGAACCCAAAAGAAGAGAGGATATACCGTCCTCAATGTGGAAGCCCCTGGCACCCAGATCGACGATAATGAAGAGGTGCTGGAAACAGGAAACGGCTCGGGCCCCAGGAAACCAATTTTCTTTTTTTTTTTTTTTAATAACTTTATTTTTCATTGATTATCAACAACATAGATTTATGTTTCAGTCGTTTCAGTCGTCCACAGTAATTATAATACATATAAAATATAATCATGTCAATTTCACATTGTAATAAACGAAGATGTCTTGCCAGGTTATAAACTCAACATAGTATACAACACAATACCTGTCAGACAATTCTCAACAGATCGGTCCAGTGCAGAAAGTACCCTTTCAGTTTTATCTAAGCGGCAGAACCGTGCCTTCTATCCGTTATTGTCCCTATCCCAGAGTAATCGATGGCGCTGACTTAGCAAGCAGGAGGTGGTATTAAATACAGCAGTGCAGTACAGGGCCTATCCGACCTATCCATGTGCAGTCAGAATGACCTATCCAATACCCGTGGGTACTATCCCTGAGTTAGGCTGGGAGGCGGGAGGATTGTTTAGGGTGTCAATATATGCCTTATATGGGCCCCAGATATCCTTGGGGCGCGCTGTGCTGGGTAGCAGGCTAGAATAGATCTCACTGTTTGTACTACAGAACGCTAAACTATTCAGCCAGCCTTGTGTTGTAGGGGAAACCTGGTTGCCCCAATATAATGCTATCTCCCGTTTTGCCAAGAGGAGGCCAAGGGATGCTAGTTTTCGGACTGCTTTAGGAAAATTAACCGTGTAGCCCAGCAGTGCCACTTCCGGAATAGGAACCAGTGTAAGCCCAAGAATGTTCCCTAATGTTTTGTGTACCTGGTCCCAATATGGGTGTTTACGGGGGCATGTCCAGGCCAGATGGATGAAATCAGCGTGCTGAGCGCCACATTTCCGACACGGTGTGGGGCCTTTTGGGGTCAATTTTATGTAATTTGGCCGGTGTCATGTAAGTTCTACGAAGAAATTTATAATGTAATAGTTTGTGGCGACTATTCAATGACACGTCCTTTGTTACCTTGCAACAGGCGGACCACTGGTCGTCCGAGATGGGATGTCCCAGATCAGTCTCCCACTCCGTGCGTAGCCTGTCGTCCGTGATAGGAACCTGTGCTATACATAGTTTGTAAAGTTTGGAAATTATGTGTGTTCCATTCTCATTCTCAATGAGTAGAGTCAGTGGCGCAAAGGAGTCAGGCTCCAGCGGGAAGCCAGTGATCGTGGCTCTTAAGGCTGAGTGTAGTCTCCGGAGAACAAATTTATCCATGAACGTGGCCGCATGGAAACGGATATCCTCAGTGGCCGAAAATATATGCCCACCCGGATACAGATCACCTATTTTGACAATGTCAAATTTAGTCAAAGTGCGTTGCACAATTTTCTCACCTGTTATGGGAAGCCAACGAGCATTCGGAAGCGGAAGGGCCGATGAGTATAAAATTGAATTGCCCGCGTAGCGGAGGAGCCTGCTCCATGCCCAGCTGGTAGTCGAGACCGTTTGTATGTCGACTGGACTCCTGGGTTCGCCCCTGGGTAAAACCGCCGCCAGTCGCTCAGGGAGGACAAAGTCGGCTTCCGGGCGCAGAAATGGAATCCGCGCGTCTGGGTGGTACCAAGCAAAGGCGTAACTACACTGAGCCACTAAGTAATATAAATAAAAATCCGGCACTCCAAGTCCGCCTCTATCATATGGTAAAGTAAGTATCTTCCAACGAACACGAGGCCGTCTGCCTCCCCATACCAGTCTGATAAGATGGGATCGAAGTGTTGCAAAGAAACTTTGGGTGAGAGGCATGGGGATATTATTAAAAGATATAAAAATTTAGGTAGGACCATCATCTTAATTATAGCGATTCTACCTGCCATGGATAGCGGGAGTCGTAACCATCTCTCCACTTGTGTCTTCAGTTTCTCAACCGCTTGTCCATAATTAAGGTACATAATCTGGTCCTGGTTCAAGTGTACGTGGATACCCAGATATTTGACGGAATCTGAGCACCATTCCAATGGAAACTCACAGTCCCAAGGGGTCGTACTTGTGGTCAAGGGAAAAATAATCGATTTGTGCCAATTAATACCTAACCCAGAGTGGCGCCCAAAGCGGAGAATTTCCCAGATGAGCGGGGCAAGGTTCAGATGTGGCTCTCTGACATAGAGGATGGTATCATCGGCGTATAATGAAACTAAAAGGGGGCCCGTATTGAACTGCAGCCCTCTATGGAGATGTCGTTCCTGGAAGTGCCGTATTAAAGGGTCCATGGCGAGGATGAACAAAAGGGGTGATAGAGGACATCCCTGACGCGTACCACGGGTTAATGTAAAAGGGGCAGATATAGTGCCATTTATGCAAAGCCGTGCCGTAGGACGACTATATAATAAGCCCGTAGTGGCTATAAAGCCAGCTGGCATACCCATACGACGCATTATGGCGAGGAGAAAGGGCCATTCGAGTGTGTCGAAGGCCTTTTCTGTGTCAAGAAGAATAGCCGCAGCAGGAGTTTCGGGATTTATTCTATGCAATACTGCGAACAAGGTTCGCAAATTTAATTAGGTCGAGCGATGTGGGACAAAGCCTGAATGTGCCGGGGAAATAATAAACTCCATTAACTGTGACAACCTGTTAGCATCAATTTTAGCGAGTATTTTATAATCTATATTTAATAGTGATAGAGGTCTGTATGAGCCGCAAAGAGATGGGTCTTTACCAGGCTTTGGGATGAGAATAATTACTGCTTCATTTAACGTAGGAGGCAGTGTTTGTTTTTCCAGGGCCTCAGCATAAACCTCAATCAGTTTCGGTGCTAAAAGGTCTGAAAAGGTCTTATAAAACTCCCCGGTAAAGCCGTCGAGGCCAGGGGCAGAGGAGCCACGCAGAACTTTAATAGCCCCACATACCTCATTCTCTGTGATGGGTTCTGCCATGAATTCCTGCATGTTTTTTTCCAGGAATACTAAGGTGATTTCGGATAGATAATCCTCTTGTGCGGTTGTGTTAAGCTGTGTCTGGATGTATATAACGTCTTGTAGTATGAGAGGAATTCGTCCCTAATATCCATGGAAGTCGTGAGCAGCGTCCCGTCTTTGTCACAAATCTCTGTGATGTATGCTTTGCTGTAGGGTGGCTTGAGGATCTGAGCCAGTGTGCGGCCTGGGCGATCACCTTCACCGTATCTATGGGCTGTTTGATATTTTCCTAGGTAAAGGATCTCGCGATCCGCAGTTTCTCTGTATTCGGAAAGGAGGGCCAGCCTCCTGCCTTGCAGAGAGTCTGGTGGAGCGTGCAGCGCCTCGGTGTCCAGCGTTGCTAGTTCTCCCTCTAACCTTGCTAATGTTGTGCGTAGTGCTTTAAGTACCCCTGCATGTTTGGAAATGCACACTCCACGAATATAGGCTTTGAATCCCTCCCACAGCACGGCCCAGGAGTCCACAGAGCCAGTGTTAATGGTGAAATAGTCCTCAATTGCCTCCCTGACCTCATGACAGAAAAGGTCATCTAGGAGAGCACGACCGGGAAAGCGCCATTGCCTTTCAAACCCATCGGGGCGCGGGACTCGGAGACATAGTTGGACCGGGGAGTGGTCCGAATATGTTCTAGGAAGTGTCTTCAACAGCTGATACCAGGAAGACACATCCGGGGAGATCAGCCAGAAATCGATCCTGGTCCATGTGTTGTGCTGACCTGAAAAATGTGTGTAATTAGTAGTGGTAGGATTGCGCCTGCGCCAAATGTCTATCAATGAAAACTGATCACATAGGTCTCGAAGTGCGCGCCGCGCTCTAGGCTTGGTGTGTGGAGTGGCGGATGTGCTATCCAGGTCTATATTCAAAAGGAGATTGAAATCTCCACCTATTATAAGCAGCGCGGGTTCTAGTTTAGAAAGTTGGGTGTGTAGTGCATGAAAGAACTCCGGGGAGTCAGTATTGGGGGCGTAGACACAAATCAAGGTGATCCTATGACCCATCACGGACCCTACCACAATAGTATACCGACCCTCCTTATCCCTGATGACCAACCGGCAGTGAAAGGGGACTCTCTTATGTATAAGAACTGCCGTGCCTCTCGCATAATTACTAAAATTAGCAAAGTACCTGTGGGCACCCCAGCTGGCAGCAAAACGTGCTACATCTGTAACAGGCAAATGCGTTTCTTGTAGGAATGCGATGTCGATATTATGTCTATTCAAGTAATGTACCACCTGCCTTCGTTTACGCTGATTATTAAGACCTCTGACATTCCATGACAACAGAGACAAATTAGAGGGGCCTGCAATTAAACCTGGCTGCGCCATCTGTGAGTTGTAAGACGTCTGAAGAGGACGAATGTCATGTTGAAAACACTAAACCCATACCAAGGACAACATAAATGATAATCAATAATGAAAGCAGTTAGCCCTACCCCAACCCCCCACCACCCAGCCCTACCGCAAAAAAGGCAAGGCCTACCCCATCCTGGAAACCAAAGACTGAATACCAATCAACTGTACAATAGAAGAGCTCCACTATAAACAGATACATCCGAATCAATCAAAACAAACCCAAGGTATCCACCTAGGGGGGTGGCAACGCCACTGCAGTCAACCAACTGTGAAGAATATACTTAATCAAAACACAATGTGTCCCCAAATATTTCAAAGTACAAAATAAAAAGGGGGGGGTCAAAGACACAACGGTGTCACCCAACACCGGAGCCAGAGAACAGTTCCAAACTTGCGACGGATCCACTGTGTGGAGGGGACGGGCCGCCCCCGCCGTCCCGTGGCTGATCATTGTTATTTTTGTAGGTGCGACAAAATTCTTGGACCTCATTAGGATTGTCAAAAAAACGCACCCGGCCTCCAGCCTCCACCCTAAGCCGTGCAGGATATAACATGCCGTATTTAAGGCCAAGGTTCCGGAGGGTGGCCTTTACCCCCGTAAATTTGCATCTGGCCTCCTGTACCATCATCGTGAAGTCCGGATAAAGAGCGATCTTGAAGCCCTGCCAGGTAGTGTCGCCACGTTCCCTGGCCAAGCGCAGAGCCGTGTCCCTATCTCGGAAGTTCATGATCCAGGCTATCAGGGGGAAAGGAGGGAGGCCCGGGTTAGGTCTTGGACCCAGGGTGCGGTGGGCCCTCTCCACCACAAAGCCAGGCGTAAAAGATTCCCTCCCAAACATTTCTGCCAGCAGAGTTTCCACAAAGATGTCCAGGCGGCCCCTTGCTGTGGACTCCGGAACCCCAAGATTACGCACATTGTTGCGGCGGCTGCGCGCTTCAAGGTCTTCATTTTTGATGGCCACCTCCTTCAGTATGCGCTCCATTCTGTCCAGTCGTTTGGTTGCTTGCGCGGTTCCATCTTCAATGTCGGAGATCCGCGCCTCCGCCACATCGAGACGCCTATCATGTGCCTGGATCTTCGTGCCCATTGATTCCAGCGTTTTGTCAAGGGAGTCGAAGCGACTGTCTAAAGACCTAAAACCGGCCCTCATCTCTTGTAGCCACTCCGCTGGAGGGGCCAAGGCAGCCGCGTCACCAGCAGGGCTCACGGCACGTTCCGCCATGTCAGGGTCTCCCTCTGCTGTGTTATCCGCTAGCTTCTCGAATAGGAGTGTCCGTTGTTTCGGGTCTTTGCGACCCATGCCGTCGTGAAACGTCCGGGGACCGACCAGCCACCGTTGTTGTTCCTCGGATAGTGCTGGCAGCGCTATGGATGTCGAAGTCTAGAGGTAACTACTGGACATCCATCCATTAAGCAGCGACACAGCGTCCCTATAAGCCTCAGCAATAATATCAAAACGCCAGCAGTCTCATCATCTCCCCTGTACCACGAACCAGTCCCCGGGCGCTGGTCGGGGCGGTGCTGGCATATGGTTGCCACCCGGTGTGTGGTACCTCTGTATTAGGGCCGTGGTCTGCAGGGGCATTAGGCTCTATGCGAAGTCCAACAGCGGGCCGGAGCACGGATAGTGCAAGGGGCCGGCGGACACCAGAAGCAAGAAACAGCCTCACCGCCAGGGTGCACCCAGACGGCCTCCGAGCTCAACACCGCAGTGTTCGTGGAGACAGTAGGGTCCGAGGTCACTCCCGGCTAATGCCCAACGTAATCCATTATGGATGCTGTCCTATAGGTGGGGGACCGCACGGGAGACTTACCGGGCGCCGGGGGCAATCGGCAGCCTCAGGCCCACTCCCACCCCGCAATTCTCGCGCCACCTCCGTTCCAGCCGCCTCCGCCACACACCCGTCCGTGGAGGCTATGGGGGTCAGAAGGCAGCGCGGCTGCGATCCCGCATCAGCGCCTGGCCGGTTCCGTCACGTCCCTGGATCGGCGCTGAATACGAAAGTGCGGGGGGGGCCGAGACCACCAAACCGGCACCCGGGCACTCACCGCATTGTCAGTCCCCGCTCAGGGCGGAAGGCTGCTCCGATGTCTGCGGGGGGAGCACTCGTCCGAAGTTTTCTTTTCAGGCCGCCATTTTGTCTTCCGTCGCCTCCCGGGTGGATCTCGTCTCGGAGCCGTTTTGTGGACTTCGCATCGCTGCTACGACTCACATCTCACTCCGCGTCGGTTCAGGGGTGCACCGATATCCTCGCCTCCCTCATGTCTAAGCTGGAAGTTGGGGAAAATGCATTTATCGTCGGTCGGTCAGCGGAGCTTCAACACCGCCCGGCCATCTTAGCCCGCGGCTTGGCCACGCCCCCTACTCGATCCCAGGAAACCAACATTAACGGATATTATGCAGGCGATCACAGCCTCCAGAGAGGCCCTAGAAGAGAAAATAGATGCGATAGGCACAGACTTAAGCCTGTTAAAGGATGACAATCAGAAGCTCAAAGACCGGGTGATAAATTCGGAGAAGGAACTGGGCGGCCAGAGAAGGTGACTGCGATGCAGAAGTCACTAGCGGAACTGGAAACTAAAGTCAAAGTGCTGGAAGTGCGGGCCGAAGATAGTGAGGGGAGATCCCGCAGGAATAATATCCGAGTCATTGGAGTGCCGGAAAAAGTGGAGGATTGGCTCCGAGAAGAAGTGGCCCCAGAGGGACTGTCGTCCTTCTATGCACTGGAAAGAGCCCATAGAGTCCCGGCAAGACAAACTAAACCTGGGGCCCCCCCATCGCCCGATAGAAGCACGCCTGCTGCATTTTAGGGACAGAGACCATATATTACAACAGGCTCGCCAAAAACAAGGATTGCAGATCGATAACAATGCAGTAATGATTTTTCCGGACTTCACAAGGGAAGTTCAACGAAACAGAGCATCCTTCAACCTTTACAATGCTGTTTCCTGCGACGCTCCGAGTCGTGGATTCTGCGGGCCCTCGTTTCTTCACTACACCTCAGGAGGCCTGGGATTGGCTGGACACGCGGAGGCCTTCGGAGCATCCCAATTCTCCATCGGACGCATCTCAACAGAGCCCCCGCAGAAACAAACCAGGATCCAGGGCACCATCTCCTAGGGAGCTCAGCCTAGAGTGTTGTAGAGTGTTACAGGAAGTAGCGAAACATAGCCAGCAGGGCTCCAGCCCCTTTTCAAGTAGAAGCGGAATGGACGTGGAAAGATCGGAAGGTTCGCCAGCTCCCAGTGGAATCGATTCCTCAGAAAACAGAACTGCCAGAGGTCACACCCCAGACGGCGGGGACATTGTCTGATGCCTGTGATCGAGTATCCCGCACTGTAGCCAGCGGAGGAGTGCTGTAGACTTGAACTGAGAGGGCGAATAATGGGCCCTGCTGCTATATTTGTAGCAGCAAGAGGCCTCTGATGTCTGGTCCGGGGTGAAGAACCTCCTACAGGTATTGGGGGGGCGGCAGGTGGGGATCTGGCTCCAGAACAGTAAGCTGATCACCCCTGCAACAACTAATAGACTTTGCGAGTTTAGGTAACGTTTGGATGGGAACCAGTTCTCCGGTGCCTGTCCTGGGGTGGGGGAGTTGAGGGGTTTATTTGGTTACCGAAATGTTAGTTGGGGTCAGGCGTGTCACAATGGCAGAATATAGCAGAGGCGAGGTTTACCTCATGCAATGGGACCCTCACTAGATTTAAAATGTATTACGTGGAATGTACGGGGGATGCACTCAATGGTACGGCGTCATAAAAGTTATGCATATTTGATCCGTAAGGGGGTCCAGATTGCACTGCTCCAGGAGACCCACATTATGGCAAATGAAGGAGCAGCGTTACAGCGTCGTTGGAGAGGGCAAGCATTCTCTACCAATTACTGGGCATTTGTACGGGGTGTCCTGATCTGGGTGAGGGCGGGAGTACCCTTTCAATGCACTAAACAAATTATAGACCCTGATGGCAGATATGTGGTGGTTTCCGGGAGGTTGGATGGCAGGGATATAAGTTTGGGGAGTATTTATGCACCTAACACGGAGCAACTAACCTTCTTTTCACACCTCTCTGGGAAATTGGCCTCTATTCTTACAGGTTTGGTACTATTAGGAGGGGACTTTAATTGCATTTCGGATGTTGCCCTGGATCGTTCCCATCCGCCACTCCCTGATGCCCCCATACATAAAATAGCAGAAGCACGGCGGAACTGGCAACAAAGATGGGGATTGGTGGATTCCTGGAGGGCCCAACACCCGGGATTACTCCTTCTTCGCAGCACTGCATGAACTACATGTTCGACTGGATGCCATATTGTGCTCCTCTGATGTGCATGAAGGAGTGCGCAGTAGTGAATACCTCACTCGGACAATCTCTGACCACAACCCAGAGCTGTTAAGCTTGCAGTGGTCCCGTGCGAGGCCCAAAATACCCACATGGCGTCTGAGAACCGAGGCTCTAGAGGATCAGGTGTTCCATAGTGAGATAGGCACAGCCATTGAACACTATTTCCAAGACAATGTTAACTCAGCATCAAATTCCTTGATAGAGTGGGATGCGTTTAAAACAGTCATCAGAGGGCGCTGTATATCAGGGATGGTGGGAACGCGAAGGACCCTACTACAGGACATACAGAGGGCGAACCAGCGCCTAAGGGAGCTCGAACAGGAAAGACCAGAGGACACTGATAAGCAGGGGGATATTTTGGAGGCTAGAGAAGCTGTGGAAGCGCAGGTAGAGCTCCTTTGCTGTTTCGACTACAAAAAATATATAACCCGAGCCCACATGGAGAGAGATAAGTCGGGAGCGCTGTTAGCTTGGTTGGCCAATCCAGCCAGGAGAGGGTCGGTCATATTGGAGATTAGAGAGCAGAATGGGGAAGTGTGGTATGACCAGCAAGGTATCAACAACCTGTTTCTAGATTACTATACTGATTTGTACAAATGTAGATTAGCCCCAATGGGAGAGGGCATAGACGAGTTCATAGGAGGCGTGGAACTACCAGTCTTAGACGAAGATCTCGCGGAGGCCCTGGGACGGGATGTGGAAATTGGGAAAGTAAGAGGAGCTATTAAAAATATGGCACGAAACAAAACGCCGGGGACAGATGGTCTACCCATTGAATTCTGCCTAACATACATTGACTTGCTGGCCCCCAGACTGCTAAAGCTGTACAATGAGGCGAGACAAGTGGGGCACCTGCCTGTCTCGACCAGGGAGGCGATTATCGTACCGTTGCTTAAACCGGGGAAACCACCCTGGGATAGGGCAGCATACCGCCCGCTCTCTATGCTTAACCTAGACTACAAAATCCTGAGTCGTATACTGGCCACTCGCCTGCTCCCCCACATGACAACCCTTATACATAGGGACCAATCCGGGTTTATACCCACCAGAAACACAGCCCTAAATGTCCGACGCCTCCTACGGGTACTAGAGGCAGACTCGTATAGGAAAGAGGTGGCGACGGTCTTTTCAGTGGATATAGAAAAGGCATTTGATAGCCTGGAATGGCTGTACCTATTCCATGTGATGAGGAAAGTTGGGCTGGGAGATAGGTTTGTGGGCTGGACAGCTCTCTTATATTCCAACTCTACTGCCAGAGTTAAAATAGGTGGGCTCATATCGGACACCTGTAGAGTAGGACGGGGAACCCGACAGGGCTGCCCGCTCTCCCCCCTTTTGTTCGCCATGGCGATGGAGCCGTTTGCAGCTAGGGCCAGAACGGGACAATACTATCAAGGCCTTAATGTTTCTGGGCAAATTCACCACATTGCACTCTACGCGGATGACTTGCTGATGTTCTTAGCAGACTTGGGGGAGGCGCTTCGGGGTGCGAAATAATTATTACAGGCCCTAGGAGTAGCAGCAGGGCTGAAGGTGAACTGGGCAAAGTCTTGTTTATTCCCAGCGATGGAGGGTAGGGTAGGCCCACAAGAGACTGAGGGAGTGAGATGGGAGGACAGGAGCTTGTCGTACCTAGGTACCCAAATATACCACACTCAGGGAGACATGCTGGAGGGTAACATAGGGAGAGCCATTAAATGGTATACAAAAATATTTTTTGACTTCTGGGCCTCTTTACCATTGTTGGTGGCCGGCCAGGTGGCTCTGCTTAAGATGGTGACTGCCGAGATTATTGTATTACTTTGGGACCCTGCCGGTCTGGATACCAACGAGGTACTTCACCCAACTTAAGTCGATGATATCGGGGTTTCTGTGGGGAGCTGGCAGGCGAAGAGTGGCACTTAGTGTTCTCATGCGCCAAAGAACAGAGGGAGGGTTGGCGGTGCCTGACTTTGAGGCCTACTACCTTTCAGCACAACTACAGTGGTTCACAAAGTGGGTGGCGAGTCGCATCAGAGGGATGGAAGAGCTGAGGGAGGACTCAGTGACACTAAGAGTGATATCCCAAATTGTACTGAGGCTTCCTGTTAGGTCTTTGGCCCTCCCCTTGGAACAACGCACAGTCCGGCAGTGTTGGAATAGGTGCTTGAGACAAGCCAAAATTAGATGCCCTTATGCTCCGGAAATTCCGTTGCCTTTGAGCGAGGCCTTACCGCATGGGGGCAGTTGGCAGAGACTGACGTCTTGGGCAGAGCAAGGGCTGGTTACCATAGGAGACTTATATGAGGAGGGCACCCTGATCCCATTCAATGATCTGCAAGATCAATATTATCTACCCAGGGGGGACTTCCTGTTGCACTCCGCCCTCCCCACGGCCATACGAAAACACTAGAAAGAGGGTCTCACCGAGCCACAGACATCACTAGAATGCCAATATATGGTAATGGCAGCAGGTACCATTAAGGCGGTCACGTGTTTATACAGGCGCATAACCCGGGAAACATTGCCACCCTTAACGGAGTTGAGATTGAAGTGGGAGGCGGACCTCGATGAGGTTATTCCAGGGAAAACCTGGGGGGAGCTAGTGGAAAGGGCTTGGAAGAGCACCAGGAATGCCAGATTCCAACTGGTACATTTTTATATCCTACAGAGGGGATGCCTTACCGCAGAGAAGATTAATAAGTATTTTGAGTCCCAAGCAGCGGCTTACCTGCGATGCAATAGGGAAGGAGCAGATTTCAAACATATGTTCTGTGCATGCCTGCACCTGGGTAGTTTCTGGAAAGAGGTAACAACGCTGTTGGCAGGTATTACTGACAGGGAAGTCGAGGCATCTCAGGGGTACTGCCTGTTACACTGGTTCCCGCACACAACTAAAAATAAAATTACGAGTAAATTTATAAATATGGGATTAGTATTAGCAAAAAGGGACATAACCATGCACTGGAAAGCAAAACATGGCCCAAATATAGCCAGATGGAAGAAACTTAAGTGGGTGGAATGTGGAATGTGAGGGAATAATCAGGATGCAAATAGCAAAATGAACGGGAAGCGAGAGGACGCTGGAAGCAGCAAGAGCATGGGAAACCTTGGTAGTACTACTCCGGACCCCAAATGATGCTGAAGATGAGGACACAATGGAAGAACCCCCGGTAGGGATAGACTAGGCTCTATATACCCCGACCAACTTTTAGACCTAGGGATTTAGACAGCAACTCTAATATATCGCCACCCTCATTGACTGAGGGCTCCTTAAGTGCTATCCTTGACAACCGTGAAACAAAGCTTGAAGTAGAAGCTTATCACAAAAGAGTAGCCTGTACATAAGTGACACGCCTGGGGGGAGGGAAGGGAGGGGGGTTAGTTGAGGGGAGGAAGATTGACTTAAAGCCTGAAGATATCTATAGCAGTCCAAGAAATGAACACAAACGACTCCTGTTCATTGATTTGCTGGAGGTGGAGGGAGGACGAATGATTACAGCAAGGACCTGTGTTCCTTTTGTATTGTATGGTATTGCTATTGAGATGTATGTATCATAGGCCAGCTAATTACTATCCTGATCAATGATACGTATGATGCATTGTTGGTTTCTGGAACCTTTTGTAAACCCCAATAAAGTATGTTTAATAAAAAAAAAAAAATCAGAGCAGTTTGGCTCAGCCTGCCAAAGGCCAGTTGTGGCTCTTCCGCTAAGGTGGAGGAGGGTTGCCCCACTGCTGCAAAGCAGTGAAAGAAAGAACAAATGCAATGATAATAACTCGATGTTATTATCATTGTATTTGCACCTGCTGCGCATCCTTGCGGGGTGGGCGGGGCTGCTCTGCTCTCAGAGCAGAGGAGGAGTGGTTTAGAGCAGGGGAGGAGTGGTTTGCCCATGCCTTAGTGCACATGACTGTTTGGCCGGCCCTCTCGGGCCAGTCAAACAGTCATGCGCACTTCGCATGATCTCCATGCTGGCTGCATTACAGCCTGTGTGGAGAACATGCCCATGCCTCCATTCCTTGGCTGAGTACTGATCCACGGGTCTCAGACTAATCACAACGCTGCATTGCAGTGTTGTCATTGGCTTACGGGTGGGACCCTGGCTACTGCCTGTTCCGGCCCTGGAGAGGAGAGACTGAGATGACGCTGGAGAGAGCAGGAGAGCAACAAGCAGGTAAGTGTTTTTCATTTTTTTTAAAAACATTTTTTAAATCCCCCGATCCTCCCGACACTCCAGATCCATGCCAGCCACTACTGAAAGGCTGGTCAATCGTGAGAGGCCTCTCTAGGGCTGGATTCAGGCACATCAGAAAAGCAAGTTCTACAACTTCTTTTCTGTCATAGTTACAATACATCTAACCGTGGCAAGTTGCTGTACTTATTCTAACTATTATTTACACACTTTGAATTAACATTTTAGCTCACTCTGCCTTAATGGTATTAAGCTTTCCTGTGATATATACAGGATGCAGAGGTGAACGGTTGTACATATTGGTGGAAGGGCTCCTAGCCCAAGTTTTTGGTAGCTTTTGAACTTCTAGCTTCCTTCTCAGCGTGTTTGCCCCCCCCCACCGTGCAGCTCAACTTGGTATTGGTCTGTCCTCCTGAGCCCTCGGCTCGCAGTTCGAGGCCCTCCTCCACCGGCAGGCCCCCACCTGATCCTCATCCCTGGTGGCCCAGTGGTGAGCTCTTCTTCTGTCTGCTGCTGTTTATTTTATTTTATTTTTATTCTATTTCTGTTCATTTTTTCCTTTATTTCATTGCATTTTCTATATTTCTTTGCACTGCCTCTTGTTTCTGTCCTTTACTTTCACTCCGGTTCCATCCTTCCCACCCTCGCCGCTGCTTGGTCCCTGCTGCCCGCCCCCTTCCAAGTGCAGTTTTCCCGCCTCCCAGCTGACCAGCCCTCTGTCTCCCCAACACTACTTAATGGTGGCTGCTGTATGGTGAAGGAGCGACCTCACTGACCTTGTCAGCATGTGTTTGCTCCCCCCACCACGCAGCTCCACCTGGTAGTGATCTGCCCTCCTGAGCCCTTGGCTCCCAGTTCTCGGCCCTCCTCCACCCACATCCCTGGTGGCCCAGGGATGAGCTCTTCTTCTGCTTGCTGTTGTTTCTTTTCTTTTCTTTTCATTCTATTGCTGTTGTTTCTTTTCCTTTATTTGCTGCTCGCTCCCTGCAGCCCGCCCCCCTCCAAGCGCCATTTTCCCAACTCCTAGCTGTCCAGCCCTTCCGCCTCCTGAACACTACTTAATGGCGGCCGCACCTAGCGGGCACGCCAAAGGCACACCAAAGGCAAGCCCGTTTGCGCCTGTCTGTGCCTGGACTGTGACCAGTGCCACGGACCCTGCTTCCCGCAGCCTCTACCACTACGATGCCAACACCCTGCACACACTCAACCCCAGACATTCCATTGCCTGCCACCTCGCATCACCGAAGAACACCCAAGACCCGTCACCTGCAGCAACTGTGCCTTCTCTTCCCGCTGCACACCAGACCCACCAATACACGACCCTCAAGAACCAGACCCGACCACTTCAGCTGCATCCTACTCAACACCCATTCCCTCGAAAAACACACCGTGGAGATCTGGGAGCTGCTTGACTCCATCTCCCCCGACGTTGCCTTATTCACGGAAACCTGGATGAACCCCACCTCAGCCTTGGACATCGCAACTGCCATCCTTGACGGCTACAAAATCATCCACAAGGACCACGTCAACTGACCGAGAGGAGGCATCGCCATCGTACACAAAAACACCCTCCACCTCACAACCAGCTCCGACAACCACTCACATGACATGGAACACCTCTACTTCCAGATCCAGACCAATCAGAACGCCACCCTCCATGGCACCCTAATTTACAGAGCTCCCAGACACCGCCCCCCCCCTTCCGCTCTCCACGCTCTCACCTCAATGTACTGCATTCTCCTCAGCGATCTCAATTTCCACCTGGACAACCTTGAGAACCACAACACCTCAACCCTACCGGGGAACCTTGCCACCATCGGACTCAAACAACTGGTTACATCTTCAACCCACTCAGCAGGCCACACGCTCGACCCCATCTTCTCCACAAGCAACAACATCTCCATCAGCCACACCTCCAAGCCACATTTGACCGACCACCACGGCATTCACTTCTCCTTCACCAAACCCACTGTATGCCACCACGCCCACTGCTATCCTCGCAGAAGCTGGAACAAGGTCACGAAGACCAGTTCAACACTTCCCTCAGCAAAACCCCATCACTGACATCCATGGACCCAACACCTGAGCACGCACCCTCCACCGTTGGACCTCTTACTGCGCTAACACCCTGGCTCCCCTCAGAAAACCCTCAGGGAAGCGGCCCTCCAAGAATGCCAGCTGCTTCTCCCCTGCCCTCCAGACAGCTCGAGAAAAGATGGAGGATCAGCAAGATCGTGGCAGACTACGCAACCTTCAAAACCACCGTCACCGCACACCACCACTCATCAGAACAAAGAAAGCAGCCACACAGGAGCACATCAATACCAAGGCAAACAACAGCAAAGAACATTTTGCTGTGGTCATAGAATTCGTCAAACCTAGCACAGTCACAGCAGACATTGCCCCCTCTCAAGACCTCTGCGACAAGCTCACCACCTTCTTCCACTACAAGATCAAGGCGATCTATTACAGCTTCGCAACCCAAAACCCACCCTTCCCACCCACAACCACTGCACCCAATGGCTCCAGGCCCCAGCAGTCCTTGCCCAACTGGACCACCCTCACCTTCAGGATCATGAAGAGCATTCACTCCGGAGCCTCCTCAGATCCCTGCCCTCACCACATCCTCAACAGAGCCTGTACACCCATCGCTCCCGAACTCTGCAATCGAGTACTCCACCTTACCTGAAGACTGGAAACACGCAGAGATCAACCCCCTGCTGAAGAAACCCTCTGCCGACACGACAGACCTCAAGAAATACAGAGCCATCTCTCTGCTGCCCTTCCCAGCCAAAGTCATTGAGAAAGCCAGCAACGCACAACTCTCTGAGTTCATCCAAATAAACCACATGCTGGATCTCTCCCACTCAGGCTTCAGAAGCAACCACTGCACCGAGACTTCTCTCTTCACCGCTACAGATGACATGTGCACCCTCCTCGACCGAGGCGAGACTGCTGGCCTCATCCTTCTGGACCTATCAGCTGCCTTCAACATGTCTCCCACCACACCATCTGCCCAAGACTCCACAGCGCCAGCATCTGCGACAAAGCCCTAGAATGGATCCGCTCCTTCCTCTCCGGCAGAACACAGAGTCAGACTTGCACCGTTCAACTCAGAACCCACAGAGATCAGCTGCGGAGTTCCTCAGAGATCCTCCCTGAGCCCCACTCTCTTCAAACATCTACATGGCCCGCTTGCAGCCGTCATCAGAAACCACAGACTCAACATCGTCTCCTATGCCAATGACACCGAGCTTATTCTCTCCCCCACAGACGAACCCACAGCCGCGAAGAGCAACTTCCACAACAGGATGGAGGCAGTCGCCACCTGGATGAAGGACAGCTGACTCAAGCTCAACTTAGACAAGACCAAAGTCCTTATCTTGGGCTCCACCTCCTTCCCCTGGGTTGACGTCTGGTGGCCCGGAATGCGTGGATCCACCCCCCACACCCACGAACCACGCACAAAACCTCTGCATCATCCTGGACTCGCTCTCAGTAAACTGCCAAATCAACGCCATCTTGTCCTCCTGCTTCCACACGCTCCGCCTGCCTCATAAGATCTTCAAGGGGATCCCCAGAGTCCAGGAAAATGGTCAGCAGCAGACTCGACTACGGCGATACACTCTACACCTGCACCATGCAAAAACTCCTAAATACACTGCAGAACATCCAGAATGCCTCCGCCAGATTCATCCTGAACATCCCATGCCGCAGCCACATCACCAGCCACCTGAGAGACCTTCACTGGCTACTTATCAACAAAAGAATTACCTTCAAACTCCTCACACACACCTAAAACGCCCTCCACCGCGCCGGACCTGCATATCTCATCCACCGCCTCTCCTTCTACACTCCCACCAGACATCTCTGTTCTGCCCAACTGGCCCTGGCCACCAACCCATGAATCTGCAAGACCACGGTTGGAGGAAGATCCTTCTCCTATCTCGCTGCGAAGACCTGGAACTCCTTGTCTCTGCACCCCAGGCAATCAGCATCGCTGCCGCAATTCAGGAAGGGCCTCAAGACCTGGCTCTCCGGCTGAACCGCAGATCCACCAACGCCTTGCGACGCTAATGGGCGAGTAGAAGCGCTTTACAAAAAACTTGATTGATTGATTAAATATTGTGAATTTGTCTGCAAGAAAGAATCTTGCATGCTCTATGTTTTACTTTGTATACCAAGAAAGATTAGATATCTTGGACGGTGATACTAATTTTGCACCTGTGAACTTGCAAATACAGTTGTGCATTAGACAGATGACTAGGTCCTGATGAGACCTGATGAGTAGCCTTGGGTTGAAATGTCAACACCCCTTCCCTAAAGTCTCTTGAAAATCTTTGTGTAATACGCTATCAATTTGGGGACGCGTAGTGTGTTTATTTACACTCATATATATCTATGTTCACTTTATTTAACACAGCTTTGTCTGCACTATTTTTCACTGTACTTATTGCACCTTATTTGGGTAAGATAAATTACAAAGTCTGAAACATAAAGTATTATGGTTGTCATTGATTTATTTCTAGTCAAACATAGTATATTATGAATTCCATATGGTAAACATACATACATTTGCTCATATTACCTTTTCCCTACACAATAGGTATTAATGCAAGTGAGTCCCATGGGACATTTGTTCTGTTCATTATGGCATTAAGGCCTACTTAGGCCTATCAGTCTGACATTGGCTGCAAGCCTCTTGCCTTGAAGGAAGGAAGAGGAAAAGGATGACAGAAGGGGAAAAAGGAAGGTATGAAGGGAAAAAAGGCAGGTATGAAGGGGAAAAAGAAAGGAAGGTGTTGGACTTGGCCCTTTTTGCAGGGTCATCCGTAAACTTTTTGCCTTTCCCTTAGCCTTTTCTCTGACATGGTGTTGGTGGTTTTAGGCCTCTGGGCACTTTAGCACTGCTGTCCAGTGTAAAGTGCGTGCACTCTCTGTGTTATGTATGGTGAGATTGGCCTGCCCTCCCATAGGAATGCATTGGGGATTCCCTGATAAGTGTGTCAAGTGGTAATCCCTGATATGAGAGGAGCAGCGTGGTCGAGTTTGGTATGTTTGAAATAGTAATAATAAATGCTACGCAATAGTGTGCGCAGATTTACTATAACTATTTTAGAAATGCCACTTTTAGAAGTTGGCATTTCTGTGTGGTATGTGTCTGCCTGCCTGATGTGAATTGCATGTCTGGCTTTTGAGTGACAGGGGCGGGGAGGTATGTGTGGCTCCAGGAGGGGCAGGGTGAGTCAGCACTAGGCTGAATGGGACATCTGCATTGGGAGTAGTGGGAGGAGTAATCCCTGACCCTGAATAGATCTGTGCCTAGCCTGGACAATGCTGGCTCCGCCCCTGTGGTGTGTCTGATCACCGAGCACCCACCTGACAAAGGGGAAGAGGAGCTTGGTAAACAAAGTGCTCCAATTCCCCCCTGAACCAGTTGCATCTGGTTCCCCCAAGCCCTGCGCTACAGACAAAGAGAATCTGGGTATAAGTATAGGGGCTGTGACCCCATGATGGTGTGCTCTTCCTGAACCTGCTGGGCCGTGCTGCTGCTGGGGCCCAGGAGGAACCGCCATGAGGGCTTGCCTCCCTGGGCCCAGCCTTGCCTCCTTGATCTCGCAAGACTTTTGCTGTTGGAGCATTGGCTTCCAGCGCCTAGAGAGCGCTATATTTTATTCCCAGGAGAGAGGAGCATGGTTGCCTGCATCTGCAGCGCTGAGCTGCACAACCTCCCTCGTGCTGCTTTATGGAGCGGGAGCCCACCCCAGAGTTTGCGCAGCCGAGCGGGTGCCCACCCCGCTTTATGCTCGTATTTTCGAGCGGGTGCCCACCCCGTTTTATGCGTATTTTAAAAGGCGGGTGCCCACCCCGCATTGTGGTGCCGATAGCGGGTGCCCACCCTGCAATTGCTTCTATTCCTAGCGGGTGCCCACCCCGCGTTTGGTGTTCGTTGGCGGGTGCCCACCCCGCATTTATGCGTATTTCAGGAAGCGGGTGCCCACCCCGCACTTTAGCTGTACTTGAAAGCTGGTGCCCACCCCACATTGCCCCGCCGAGTGAGGAAGCCGCCGAGTCCGGCAAAACCGGAAGTCAGGCGCGTCCGCCTGGCTGGGGGCGGAGTTGCGCCAGTAGGACGGGAGCCTACCCCACCTCCGTGAGCTCCAGCGGCAGGAAATCAGGTGAGCTGGTGTGCTGGAAGACGGGGCTCCCGTGACCGGAGGAGAGCCCCGCGGGCCACCTCGTGGCCTGAGGAGAGAGCCCCGCGTGTCCCTGGAGCCCGGAGGAGTGAAGGGAGGCAAGCCCACCCGAGAGCCCCGGTGAGTGGGGCTACACTGAAGTGATGTTGGTGCCTCCGGTGGCACCCCTTTGTTCTTTGCCTGCACGGAGCCCCAGTGAATGGGGCCGGGGGCCATAATCTATTGAGGAGTCCCGGAGGGGGACTGCAGCGGCACAATTAGTGCCAGGGCCGCATTTATCTTCACAGCTGCACCGCCGTAGTGGACAGCTGCATCAAGGGGGCACGTTTTGTTTTAGGGCCCCAGTGGGGGTCCAGAGGGCACAGTAGTGCCAGTGCTCAGTTGGCCTGTCTTGTGTGGTTTCACAGCTGCCCTGCCTGACAGTGGGCAGCTGCAACATTTGGGGACACTCTTGGTTATTCAGAGTCCCAGTGGGGATGGAGAGGCATAGTGTTGCCCGTGTTTCCACCACTGATCCCAGCTGCCCTGCGAGAGCGCAGGCAGCTGCACCGTGGGGCATGTTTGTTAGAGAGCCCCAGTGGGGGCCCAGAGGGCACCGTGAGTGCCAGGGCCTACAGTAATTTTCACAGCTGTACAGCAATTAGTGGCAGCTGCAACGTTTAGGCCATCATTTCTTTGGGGGCATTTTGGATGAGACAGGAGTGAGATACACTCCTCTGCCCCAGCGCAATTGCGCACTTGTAGATTCTGCTGCATTGGCACCCAGCCCTGACATTTTGGACATAGGGCATTTGAGCCCTCCGAGAAGGCCAGTTGGCATGGGGGACTGTGTGAGGTTGATAGGGCGCCAGGCCCTAATGTGATTCATGTGGTGCGCACAAAATGTGAGTTATGCACCCTGATTTATGCCTCTAATGATGTTTATGCCTATGAGGTTATTGCATACTGCGTGTATGCTGGTGAGGCCTAATGTCTAATAATGTTTATGCTTATGAGGTTATTGCATACTGCGTGTATGCTGGTGAGGCCTAATGCGTAATGTGTTTATGCTTATGAGGTTATTGCATACTGCGTGTATGCTGGTGAGGCCTAATGCGTAATGTGTGTATGCTTATGAGGTTATTGCATACTGTGTGTATGCTGGTTACGCCTAATGTGATGCTGAGTGCATAATATGATTTATGTTGCAGGATATAATGCTGAGTACAGTGTTTCGCCAGTCATTACTGGTTGTGTTCTACATTTATTATTTGTGCTTGTGATGGTTCTGACAGTGGCCCAATTGGCCCTGTCATGTGTAAATAATCCCCTGTAAATATTGCCTAGTGCCAGTTGGCACAGTGTAAATGTGTGATTATGTTTCTAATGTGTTTATGATAATACAAAGGCTATTTTTTATATAACCTTGTGTGGAGTTCCTTTTGTGGTGTGCCTAGTGGGTTGCTGCTGTGTGTGTGTGTTGCGCAAACACTTTACACATTGCCTCTGGGATAAGCCTGACTGCTCGTGCCAAACTACCAAGGGGTGAGCAGGGGTTATCTTCAGCGTGTAACTCCCTTGCCCTGACTAGACTGGTGGTTTCTGCCTGGCTTAGGCGCAAGCACTAGCCAACCAGAAATCCCATTTCTAACAGAAGGGGAAAAGGAAGGAAGGAAGGGGAAGAAGGAAAAAAGGGTAAAAAGGAAGGAAGGAAGGTGAAGAAGGAAGGAAGGGGGAAAATGAATGAAGGAAGGAAGGAAGAAAAGGAAGGAGAAGAAAAGAAATGAAAAAATGAAGGAAGGAGAAGAAAGAACAAGGAAGGAAGAACGAAAAGGAAGAAAAGGAAGGAAAAGGAAGAAGAAAGGAGAAGGAAGGAAAAGGAAAAAGGAAGGAAGAGAAAAAGGAAAGAAGGAAGAAAGGGAAGGAAAAGGAAAAAGGAAGGAAGAGGGAGAAGTAAGGAAAATAAAGGAAGAGGAAAAAAGAAAGAAGGAAAGGAAAGGAAAGGAAAGGAAGGAAGGAAGGAGAAGGAAGGCAAGGGTAAACGGAAGAAAGAGGAAAAAGGAAGTAGAAGGAAGAAAAAGGAAAATGGAAGGATGAAGAAAAGGAAGGCAAGATTGAAAGAGAAGGAAAAAGGAAGGAAGAGGAAAAGGAAAAAAAGAAGGAAAGAGAAGTAAAAGGGAAGGAAGAGGAAAAGAGTAAGGCAAGAAGGAAAGAGAAGGATAAAGGAAAGTAGAGGAAAAAAGGAAGGCATGAAGGAAAGAGAAGGAAAAAGGAAGGAAAAAGGGAAGGTAAGAAGTAAAGAGAAGGAAAAAGGAAGGAAGAGGAAGAAATGAAGGCAAAAAGGAAAGACAAGGAAAAAAGAAAGACCAGAAAGAAGGAAAAAGAGAGAGGAAGGAAAGAGAAGGAAAAATATAGAGGGCAAGAAAATAGGAAAACAGAAGAAGGACATAAGAGAGAGGAAAGAAAGAAGGGAAATGAAAGGAAAGAAGGAAAGAAAAAGAAAGAATGGAAAGAGAATAAAGGAAAAAATAAAGAGGGACAGAAAAAGAAAGAAGGAAAGAAAAAATAAGGAAAAAATAAAGAGGGAAAGAAAAAGAAAGACAAAATGAGGGAAAGAAAAAAGAAAGAAGGAATAAAGAAAGAGAGAGAGAAAGAAAAAGAAAGGTAAGAATGAAAGATAGAAAGTAAAAGAAAGAAGGAAAGAGAGAATAAGAGAAGACAAAAAAGAATGAGAGAAGGCAATAGAGATGGAAAGGGACAGAAGGAAATCAGGAAGGAAAGAAAGTGGGAAAGAAAGGAGGGAAAGAAAAAAGTAAAAAAAGGGATAACCTTATAAAGAGCAGTTTGTAATTGACACAGTCTGATTTGGTATGCTGTGAATAAGCAAAACACTCCGAAAAGGAATTTACGCAGCATTGGCAGGCGATGCGATCTGATGAAAATGGAATATGCATCAGAAGCATCCTTATATCACATCGGGCTCTAAGCACAAAGGCAACGCTAAAGCAATTATAATGTAAAAGCAAAAACACTTGCACTGAAGGGAACTAAATTGTGTGCAGATGTACTCAAAGTCAAGTTAACCAGTAGCTGAAGTAGGCTGACCCACTGACCCATGCTATATGCTGCAGTGGGTGGAAGCAAAACATGAATGACACAACAATAGACCAATGGATGAAGAGAGGTGGATAAAAACCCCCAGATATAAGTATATTATACATATTTTAGTACAATAAAAAGGTCTTGGCTTACGCCTGACCTAAAAAAAATGGGGAGCCACGACAAAATGGGATACTTTCTCAAATGTATCTAAAGTACTCCATTATTTATCAATGGTACTCATTTAAATATGGACCATCCTTACAGAAGGCGGGTCCTCTTATCGAAATCTAGACCCAGAGCGCCGTATGCCTGCCACCGCGACCATTGATGGAGCTGCATTTTGTTCGCCCCACTTTATTTGTATCGACTTACTGCCAGTTTCGGCTGAGTTTGGATAAAGACTGCCACGTTTCGAGCGAATTCTACCGCTCGCTTCACTAAATTCCGACACGTATAGCAGTTGGCTTGCTATTACTCGCCGCTCTTCAGCTGTTAATCCCGGGTTTATCCCTGGCCCTGTGGACGTTTTTTGAGGATTCCGTCCCTTGACTCCCATTATTTTCAAGACTTCTGTCTTTGAACCGACTTATCGGGTCTCGTCGACTTTCTGCACTTATAGAAGGACTTCTATATCGTATCCAGCGCCACGATATACTTTCCCATTGTTCCACATAGGAATCCTTTGCGACTGGATCAAAGTAAGCTTGAAACGGAGCTCCTGACCTTAGAAGTGCCAATTTGTCACTTAGCCTACGTTGTTTCTGTATCTATTTTCCCTCCCCGCCCTAGTACTCCCTTGTTTGATTTTCAACCCATCAGTGCCCTGAGGAAGGTGACGGCTGCCACCTAGCCTAGCACCGAAACGCGCGTCAGCACCGTGCAAGACAGAAACCACAGGGTGGTATATACCTGAAAGTACCAACTGGATGTATTCTTACCAACCTACCACTATTACTATATTATCCTGATGTGGTTCCTGTCTTACTTTTAGTACCTTTGTGTGTTATTTGTTTCATTGGATATGTGAGAATGTGGAATGTATGAGATGGTTTGACTGTTGGAAGTATATATATATTCACTGAAAAAACCATAAGTTTTAGGGACAGTTATAGTTAGTTGGACATTGCACTCGTACAAAACCCATGAAATTCCCCCGTTATAGTTAGTTCAGCTAACTATAACTCGCGCCCCCGCAATGCACTGCTGATGACGTCACATATTACATCACTCATGACATGGTCAGTGACATCACTGATGACATCACTGATGAAATCTCAAATGACATCACTGATGACATCATCCATGTGACAATTTCATGCATCTTCTCACACCCTAATATAACTTTTGATACACCCACTCTAAATTACACACTACCATTCTCAAAACCATAGACACTCCAACACCAATAACTACATACCCACTCACTGATTCTTAGGTCTACACACACATCCACTCACTCACCCGTACAGTCACTCATACTTACGGTCACTCAGTACAGGACTATCATATGCACTCATACACCTATATAGACACTCACACACCACCACTCATCCATAGAGGTACTCACACACCTAGTCAGACATGCAAATAATTAATCACACTCCCATTTACTCAAATGTACAGTTATACACACACCAGCTCAATTACTCATATAAATACTAGCACATTCTTACGCTCTTATACAATCAATGATACAAGCCCACCCTCATCCATACAGCCACTCTCACAATAACACACTCTCATTTGTAGCCAATTATGTACTCCAACACACATATATACTACTTTTCACATATGTAGTTACTCACACATGTAACACTGAGATATACATTCACTCACTAACACACCCATACACACACTCACCCACCCATACAGTCCATCACAGATGCACTCTTGAAACCATGCACCCAGTGAATCACCCACTCACACATCTATGCTCAGAGTCACACACACCCCACCCACACAAACAATCAGGCACCCATACAGATACTCAGACAACAAATCAATAACCCATATAGACACTCATGTAGCTATTCACAAACCCATGAGCCGCTTACACACCAACAGACACACGGATACAGACATTCACAGTTTAGTCACTAACCCATGCATTCAGTAAGATACGTTTAATCACTCACTTATAGAGTCAGTCACGCACCTACTAAATCATCCATTCAGACACTTATACACCCACTCATTCTTCAATACGCCTTTCCCTATATATATTACACATATTTCAACTTTACAGAAACACACAGTCACTGCATGATGTCATCAGTGATGTCATTTGAGATGTCATCAGTGATGTCATCAGTGATGTCACTGACCATGTCATGAGTGATGTAATATGTGACGTCATCAGCAGTGCATTGCGGGGGCGCGAGTTATAGTTAGCTGAACTAACTATAACGGGGGGATTTCACGGGTTTTGTACGAGTGCAATGTCCAACTAACTATAACTGTCCCTAAAACCTATGGTTTTTTCAGTGGATTTCAAAGGTTTTTTAAATGCTAATTTCTAACTATAACGTGCCTGAAACCTATGGTTTTTTCAGTGAATTTCAAAGGTTTTTTAAATGCTAATTCCTAACTATAACATGTCTGAAACCTATGGTTGTTTTCAGTGAATTTCAAAGGTTTTGTAAATGACAATTTTTAAATGTATTATTTGTTATATTTATTTTTTTTATACTGATTTACTACATTTTTTAAACTATTTATTTTTAGATATTTTATTTTTTAAATTACATTGTAATTACATTATACATTACATTACAAAATATACTTTCTCAGAATGAATTACTTTAGTTTAAATACTTTGCAAATAGGCAATAGACTTTTAAGTACAGTAGTTACAGTTGTTGCAATGGGCAACACAATTTCAAACACAATGCAACATTGAGCTCAATGTGAATTTCTAGTTAAATGCAATTAGTTACTTTATGGATTACTTTTCTAACCACATTACTGGATCCTAGATTCAGTCCTGGGACATCTCCTGTAAACAGTTGAGTAAAAGCATTTTGGTTACAGTAGTGATTTTTAAGGAATATTATTGTATTTTAAAAGTTGACACTTAGAAACTTTTTCACATAGAATCACCAATGTTATCCTACGGTAGGAAATTCACTTAGCAGGTAAGTAGTGTTAGCGTTACTTTTTCTTACTCAGTGGTGGATCCTGGATCCAGCACTGGTGCATCTCCTGTAAACAGTTGAAAGAATGCGTTTAAGTCATACAGGCGATTTTTAAGGAATATTTGTAGTTTGTGAAAATCGACACTTTGAAACTTTTCTGCTGAAAACCAGACAATGGATTCCTATGGAAGGAAATACAAGTTACTGGTAAGTACGGTTAGAATTACTTTTCAGGGTCAGTGCTGGGCTAAAAGATGCAGCACTGGGTTCTCTCCTGATAACAGGTGAGTAAATCGGAATTCGTAGTTCGGCTGATTTTAGAGGAATATTATAAAGTTCCAAAACTCCACACTTAGAAGAATTTCCAAGTGAAACCAGTCAATGTTATCCTATGGAAGGAAATTCAAGTTACTGGTAAGTACGGTTAGAATTACTTTTCAGGATCTGTACTGGGCTCAAAGATGCAGCACTGAGGTCTCTCCTGATAACAGGTGAGTAAATCGGAATTCGTAGTTCGGCTGATTTTAGAGGAATATTATAAAGTTCCAAAACTCCACACTTAGAAGAATTTCCAAGTGAAACCAGTCAATGTTAGCCTATGGAAGGAAATTCAAGTTACTGGTAAGTACGGTTAGAATTACTTTTCAGGATCAGTACTGGGCTCAAAGATGCAGCACTGAGGTCTCTCCTGATAACAGGTGAGTAAATTGGAATTCGTAGTTCGGCTGATTTTAGAGGAATATTTGCACAATGGTGAAGGAAGGGGTGGGGCCTGAGGTGACATGTCTGCAAACACGCCCTGTGGCGCGTTTTAAGTTGGAGAATTAATTCCTCCTCAATCCCGAGGGTCCCTAGGGGCCAACTAGCCCACCAGATACCTCCAGTATGCGCCAGAGAGCTGCGTTGCAGAGAGGTGTTCAGAGGCCACGCCCCTTTTGCACCTCTCTGCAACGCAGCCTTGTGGCGCTTTCTGGATGTACCTGGTGGGCTAGTTGGCCCCAGGGACTCTCAGGATTGAAGGGGATTTAATTCCCCATCTTAAAACGCGCCACGGGCCTGTTTGCACACATGTCACCTGAAGCCCCGCCCCTCCCTTCACCACTGTGCAAACGCGCCCGTGGCGTGTTTTAAGTTGAGAGATTAAGTCCCCTTGAATCATGAGGGTCCCTGGGGTCCAACTAGCCCACCCTGTACCTCCAGTATGTGCCAGGGAGCTGCGTTGCAGAGAGGTGTTCAGAGGCCACGCCCCTTTTTACACCTCTCTGCAACGCAGCTCTGTGGCGCTTTCTGGACGTACCTGGTGGGCTAGTTGGCCCCCAGGGACCCTCAGGATTGAATCCTGAGGGTCCCTGGGGTACCTCCAGTAAGCGCCACAGAGCTGCGTTGCAGAGAGGTGTAAAAAGGGGCGTGGCCTTTGTACACCTCTCTGCAACGCAGCCCCCTGGCGCATACTGGAGGTTCCTGGTGGGCTAGTTGGCCCCCAGGGACCCCCAGTATTCAAGGGGAACTCGTTCCCCCTCTGCAAACGCGCCAGGGGCGCGTTTGCAGACTGCTGCAGGGAGGGCGGGGCCTCCGGCACGATGCTGGTCTTTTTTTTTCTTTTTTTTTCTTTCTATGGGAGGGGGCCTGCGTGGCCCCCTACCCTTGGCCACTTTTGGCCCCGGGGACCCCATCCCCTGGGGCCTGAGGATTTACTTTTTTTTTTCTTTTTCTTTTTTTAAAAACGGGAAGGGGGCCGCGTGGCCCCCTTTCCCTGGGCCTCTATTGGCCCCGGGGACCCCATCCCCCGGGGCATGCCCACTGTTTTTTTTTTTATAAAATATTCGGCGGGGGGCTGCGTGGCCCCCCTCCTCAGGCCATTTAAGCCCCCGGGGACCCCATCTCCCGGGGCCGGCCTTTACGTTATTTTTTTATTTTTTCTATTCCTTTTTGGGGAGGGGAGCTGCGTGGCCCCCTCCAGGGCCACTAATGGCCCCGGGGACCCCATCCCCCAGGGCCTGGCCACTCGTTGGGGACCATGGGGGGGTCCCCAATCCCCGCACGGTCCCGCCGGCTCCCCGCGTCCTGCGGGAGCCGGCATTGCTTTCCATAAGGGGAGCTGCTTGCATGCAGCTCCCCTTATGGAAAGCAATTCTGCTTGATTCATTGAAGCGAGAGCAGGTTTCCTGCTCTCGCTTCAATGAAGCAGCAAGTTTGCAATGACAGGGCGGGAGCTGCGAGGCTCCCGTCCTGCCATTGCAAACAGCAGTGTCCCGGGGGTAGGCACCCCGGAACACTGCAGGAGCCGGACCTGGGGGGTGGCGGTCCCCAGGGCCACCACAGGCACCAACCCCGGGGCTCGGGGGTCCTAAACGGACCCCCACATTTTATTATTTAGTGCCCCGGGGAGGTGGCAGTCCCCGGGGCGTGTGTGGGGCTCAAGCCCCCCCACACAGGTAATTTAAATTTTAAAAAAAGAAGCCCCGGGGGGTGGCGGTCCCCGGGGCTGCGGGGGGGCCGTGTGCCCCCCGCCACCATTATTTTTATAAAGCCCCGGGGGTGGCGGTCCCCGGGGCTTGGGGGGCCTTAGAGGCCCCCCATGTTATTAAATTAAACCCTGCATGCCCCCGGGACTTGGCCCACCCGGGGGCCAATTAACAACGAAGCGCGGGAGCCCACGCTTCATTTTTTTTTTTTATCGACAGGATCCGCACACCCAGCGCGTTTTTTGCCGATTTTTAAAAAAAATATATATTTTTTTTTTGTCCCTGGGGGTCCTTGTAGGACCCCCTGAGCAGGCCTAGGGGGTCAGGGTGTTTCTACCCTGACCCCTTTTTGCGTTTTGCGCAATTTTTTTTACTGTTTTCTTGTGACTCGGTTCTACCGAGTCACAAGATGGCTGCCAACACTTCCTGGTTTGGAGTGTTGACAGCCAATTAGCATACAGCTCGTCATCGGGAGGGTGCGCGGATCCTTCGCGGCCATAGATATATATGTGTTTTACTTTTGATTTTCTCAGCAACTACTGAACGGATTTACACCATTTAACAAAAAGGGTTCTTTCTGAACCAAGAACTACCTCTTTGCCAAATTTGGTGTAATTCCGTTCAGCAGTTCGGGCTGTAGCCGTGGCTAAAGTTTCCTATGGGAAAATGAATGGGGAAAACACGTTTTGGGACCCCCCTTTTTTCTCAGCCCCCGCTTGACGAATCACCCCAAGACTTTCAGGATAGGAGCGGACCGGGCCACAAAGTTTGAAAATTTCGCGAAGATTCGTCAACCGACGCAAGAGTTATTTCAAATAGAATGTTGCGGATTTCCTATGGAAAATAGGTCCTAACTATAACTATCTACTGGCGACCGCCAGTAGATAATGTTTCTATGTCCATGATTTTGACCGAGCTCTATGTTTGTGGGGTGGGAGATTCTTATCTTTTTGTTTATGTATCTGATTATTTTGTGTTCTATTGATTCATATGATTATTGTATTTAGTTCATGATTTCCTTTTCATGGTTCCGTACTTTATTATGAGAAGTAAAAAAGAATAAAAAAGACCAATAAGTATAATAAATATTCTTTGTATGTCACATTTTTTAATTCCGTTCTTATTTTCAAACAAACAGTTATCTTTATCTTTGTGCATTTACTGTTGTCAGGACCTCAGTCATTGCTTCTGTTCTCCCCTGGACGAATTTAATTTTCCCTTTATTGGCTAGAGACGTAGTTACGTCCTATTCATATCTTGAGGCAGTTGACACCTTCCGCCCTCTTCCCGAGGGTTGGTGTTTGCTACTCATTTAAATATAACCAAACTATACATTATAGTAGACACAATTTGGGGAAACTATGATTATTGAAACATGCCAATCCTCTATAGGGAGGGACACTCACAATTGGATTATTAAAATTAATCTTAAAATCTACTCCTACATCACCATCATGGTTTGCATTTGTGCCTCAGCCCTCATAAGCAATTCACTGTCATCCTTACCAGCCATATGTGTGGGTACGCCACCTGCTGGGCCAATCATTACTAATTCTATCGCCTCACGATTAACTCCACAATGCAAGGGGGCCCCCTTGTTGACAAAGATTTGATTCTTCCCTATGGTAGTCTAACATCTTAAATGTTAGACATCTTAAATCTATCTGTTCCATTACTTCTATCAGTTCTCTATCCACAGAGATATAAAATCATGGTACTTATTTACAGCACTGTAAACCCCTTGTTCTCATAGCCCCAGTTCACATTTTGATTGCAAGTCCTCCTTATTACCGGCTTTTTTTGTTATGATATACTTGTGGTCTGACTACATTGTGAAAACTAGGGAAGAAGTTTTACCCTGGAAATAAACTACTTTTCATTTTACATGATCTAAGGACTCAAGGAAAAATCCATATTGTGCTGCTGAAATTACATATGATGGTTAATTTTGTATTCAAAATTGTTAGACCTGGCACCATTGGTGTCGGTCTCCCCTGCATTTTTTGCCTTCGCCTCCTGTGTTTATGCTGTGTGTTGGACTCCGTTGTACTGGTCTAGATGCTTTGGGCACTTTGCCACTGCTATTCAGTGCCAAAGTGCCAGTGCTCCTTTGTAAATTGTTGTTATGGATTGGTGTTTCCATGATTGGTTGATTTGATTTACTAGTCAGTCCCTAGTACAGTGCACTGTGTGCGCCCAGGGACTGTAAATCAAATGCTGCTAGTGGGCTGCAGCACTGATTGTGCCACCCACATAAGCAGCCTGTAAATGTAACTGTGGCATTCCATTGCAGAGCCTGTGTGCAGTCTAGTACAGTACTGCCATGTCGACTTGGCAAGTGTACCCACTTGCCAGGCCCTAACCTTCCCTTTTCTTACATGTTTGTTACCCCTAAGGTAGGCTCAAGGTACCCCTGTGGGCAGGGTGCAGTGTATGTGAAAGGTAGGACATGCCCTGGTGTGTGTGGCATGTCCTGATAGTGAATTACTGCCAATTTCGTTTTTCACTATAGCAAGGCTACCTGTTCCCATAGAATAGAATGGGGAGTTTGTTTATAACATCTTATAAACATAACTACTCCTGGGAACAAGGTAGGAAAATAAAGTTTAGTATGCCTGAACTCAGAATCTTAAAATGCATCTTTTAGTGAGGGTGATTTTTACATTCTATGTTTGAAAATACCACTTTTAGAAAGTAGGTATTTTCTTGCTTAGCCATCCAGTGTGCCTCTGCTAGGTTTGTGTATTGCATGTCTAGCTTTTGGATGACAGGGGCTGGGGAGAAGCAGTGGCTCCAGAGAACCCGATGAGTCAGGGCGGGGGTGAATAGACCTGGGATGCATTTGGAATAGGGGGAGGAGATTTCCTTTCACCTGAATAGGCCTGGTCTGCCAAGGACAATGCTGTCTACACCTCCTGCCAGGAAGCAGCACCAGAGAGGACAGAACCGGTTTTGACCTAGCACAGGGCTTCTCTGTCACCAGAGAACAAAGGATTTTGTAGTATAAATATTGGGGCCCAGACCCCAGAACTTTAGATCATTTCTGGGAATGAAGAGGAAACTTTGCCAAGGAGAAGAGCCGGAGAAGCTGAGGAGGAATACTGCCCCTGTGCTGTTTGCTGTCTGGGGTTGGCCTGCAGTGGCTACTTGCTGCCAAGGAAAGGAGAAAAGGACTTTGCTGTTTGTTGTGTCCCCTGCTTGAAGAATATCTCCAAGGGCTTGAATCTGAGCTTGCCTCCTGTTCTGAAGACTTCACCACCAGCTCCCCTGAACTGCCTTGCTGGAAGTTCTCACCTGCAAAGAGGTGCCTGCTGTTGTTTTGGACCTCTAGAGACTGTTTTCTGCTGGGAGCTGGAAAATCAACGCAACACTGAGAAGCATGACGCATCCGTACCTGTTTCTTATGCATCACCGAAGAAACCATTGCAGTGCCTGCCGCGGCTCGAGAAATCGCTGCACGCCGCATCGAGTGCAACGATCTCTGAAGTTTGAGATCACTGCACCGATTCCGACGCAAGCCCTGCTGTGCAGCTGCAAGAATCCACGCATCGCCCCGGATCGTCGCATTGCGGCGCCAAGTCTGTCGCATCGTTGGGGGATGCAGTAAGAAACCGATGCATCACCTCCCCACGCAGTAAGCAACTGACGCATCACCTCCTCTCCGGTAAGGAACCGACGCATCACCTCCCCTGCGCAGCAGTAAGGAACCGACGCATTACCTCCCCCAGAGCAAGGAACCGACACATCACCTTCCCTAAGTGTAAGGAACCGACGCATCACCTTTCCTGCGGCCCGTTTTGTTTGTTTGCTTGATGCATCCAAGGTACTTTGTGTGAAAAGTGTCGCATCTGCAATTTGCTTTGAACTGAACCATTTCTACTATCTGAAAGCCATATTTTTATTACTGTATTGTGGACTTTTGTTGTTTGGTCTTCTTTTGGTTTTGATAAAGATTACTTACTTTTCTAAACTGGTGTGGTGTCCATTTGTAGTGTTTTCACTGTATTACTGTATGTGTCCACAAATGCTTTACACACTGCCTCTGAGATAAGCCTGTCTGCTCGTGCCAAGCTACCAAGGGGGTGAGCAGGGGTAATTTCAGAAGTGTATCCCCCTTACCCTGACTAGAAGCAAGGGTCCCTATTTGGACAAAGGTAACTACCTCCACCAACTAGAGACCCCATTTCTAACAATTTTTTTTACTGAAAGCACATGGCTGCCACATTTAAGGGAGTCTTTATTAGTTTTATTTTTGTCACATATTGCAATAAAATATGAAAATTTTACAATTACATCAGCTTGCCAAATGACGGATATAAATTCAAATTCTCTTTATTTGATTTGTGCTTCTAAACCATAA
The DNA here is from genome assembly GCA_963921515.1 of Calotriton arnoldi. NCBI lineage: Eukaryota > Metazoa > Chordata > Amphibia > Caudata > Salamandridae > Calotriton > Calotriton arnoldi. The sequence goes on along the minus strand of CAWUFW010016369.1, from coordinate 56,951 downwards.
AAGCATACATATAGAAATCCATAAAAACAGTTAAACATTACATTTGATAGAAGTTAAAATCTTCAGGACTATAAGACATAATGAATTATTCATCCTGTAAACTGAGTATGCAAATTGTAGCTTTTAAAAAACATACATTTGTTATGTTATGTTCTTGCAATGTATGCAGTGCACATATACTGTAGGGTGTCTTGACGATAACTGAACCGGATCACGAACTGTTATGTCCTAATTATTAAAAATTGCGAGCAACCCCATACACTTGATACTAGTGTTCTTTAACAAAAATACGCTATTCAATCATAACTCTTATTGTCATTAATGACCGCTATGCATTTTTACCCTTTATCCTTGAGAGTTCAGATACCACATGCCAATTGTTGAAATCAATATTTGCACCCGGTAGGTACCACAGAGTAAAGAGAAGACATGTCATTCAAAGGTTTTATTTATCGTTTTATGTCATTATTTTAACTTTAACTTCAAAACATCACCAATATTGTTTCCAATTGCGTGCTACAGACCAATAATATACACCTTTTATAAATCCTTATAGATGCAAAAAATGAAAGACCTATATTCACAAACTGTATAATTATTGACAAAACATATTACATTGATATGTGTTTCCCATATCTAATCATATGTCATGTGTATTTGTGAAGGAAAGTGTCCTACAGTATACATATTCTAGATCCGTGGAGCTATATTTTGACCCTCAATTGTGCAGTCCAAGTGGTACTGGAAGGCCCTTTTTGTGGTTGGAGATCTTTTCACAGGTCATAGAGGTCTTAATACACTCTTTGCCTATTGTAAAGTATTCTTCTTTATTTCCTGTAGTATGGAAGACTCCTGGCCACTCAGTCTTATATGCTGACACTTTTCGACCTTCCTGTGGTGCCAAAGAAATTTTTTGAAGGAAGGTCTTCTTGAATTGAATTGATCACATTGAGGCACCATGGATCAAGTGGCGAGGTGTGGATCAGGCGCAGATCTCTCAGAGCAGAGCTCAGGACACAGGCACTCATTCTTTTACAAATTAAACACTATGCAATGTTTGCTATGGCTTGCACTCACACTTATATTATTGGGACTACTGTTTTGTCTATTTCCAGCTGTAAATTCACTTACAGATAAATAAATTAAAGTATACTTTCATTGGTGCTATAAATTACGTTATAAATTACAGCTGTGCAGAAAACATTTCAGTGGAAGTATTAAATCACATCATGTCAATTAACAGTATCTGTTTCAGTACATCAGTGGTTGTACTTTGCATTTTAAAATGTGGGATCTGTTGTTACTTAGGGCATGATTACGAGTTTGGCATTGTGGGAGTGGGATTCCACATCACTGCCTTACTCCCACACCGCCATACTCGACCACCGACCGCCTGCCAAATTGGGAATTTTCTTCTGGTCTGGTGGGCGCTCCTTTGGCGGTGCTATGCTAAGGCTCATATGTGAGCCTTAACAAGGCAGTACCGTGGGAGTGCCAAAGCCCGTTCCTGCACGGCATGGACTGTGAAGTCCATACCGTGCAGGAACAGTGGGTGCATGCACACAGGGGGGGCACACCATGTGCCCCCCTGCATGCATCCTGAGGCCTTGAGGCAACAGGGGGCCCTGCAGGACCCCTTTGTTTCCACACTGCCACACTTTTCATGGCGGGACGGTGAGGAAACTCGTAATATGCTTGGCGGTGCCACAGAGGCAGTTCGGGCTGGACTGTTCCCATGAGGCACAGGGTCAAGACTGATTTCCATATGGCTGGGTTCAAACTGGAATGGCATGGTGAGCAAAAAAACGATGGATTTAGGCCCAGATCTCTGTACTGGGGTGAATGTATGACATTGTTCTGCATTCTGTCCATCAATTGTTGTTTTTGCATTTGTCACCCCGAGTGGGACGGGGTATGCCCAGACGTGGGTCCCGTGCTCTCCATGCCACTGGAATCAAGCTATCCTGGCTGAAGAGGGGTGAAACCCCGAAACCGGTCCTAGGATGCTTGTTTCCAGTCCAGGGAGGACCTGGCTTGGCAGTTCGGGCTGGACTGTTCCCATGAGGCACAGGGTCAAGACTGATTTCCATATGGCTGGGTTCAAACTGGAATGGCATGGTGAGCAAAAAAACGATGGATTTAGGCCCAGATCTCTGTACTGGGGTGAATGTATGACATTGTTCTGCATTCTGTCCATCAATTGTTGTTTTTACAGAGGCACCACCAGCATGTTGAGAGCCTCTGACCGCCGTGCCACCAGTGAGGGATCACAGATCCCCGGTGGTTGCGGTGGTCCAATGGCGATCTGACCGCCAAACTTGTAACAGGGTGGTCGGATCGCCAGTGCGGCGATTGCCGCACCTCCAACATGGGTTTGGTGGTCCAGCGGACCGCCAAACTCATAATTAGGCCCATAGTCTTTGGATATTCAATTTTTTAGGATAGTCAACCTTTAAAGGGAAGCTGCATTCACCTACTGCATGCTATCCTCAAGAACCATTATTGTAAGGGGGATCAAGGGTTTGGTAGCTCGCTTACTATTTGCGGAAATAAAAACAGTCTATTGGCCATGAAGAAAAACCTGATGTGGAGTAATGTCAATTATCATAATTGTGTTTCGAAAATTTATGTTTTTTGCAAAGAATTAAAGGGTAGGCTATCATAAGAGAAATAGCGGCTGCTGAAATCTTTACTCATATGCCCTTCAAAAAGAACTTGAATTAGCCTCAGACTTTCAAGAGAATTTTTGCATTTGCTTTCAAGCATTCATGTTGCATTTCCCTTTGCTTTTTCTACATTTATTTGGAAAGAGTAATTGCACAGAACATCATATGTTTGATCTCAAGAACTTGAACTGATCATCAACAAACTTCACCTGAAACAACTAACGTTATCTTCCACAGCCCTCAACAGAGCCTGCTTTACTGGAATCACAAAAGTCTGAATATTTGGGAACTTTTCTTTGATTTACACTAATCACTATGTCGCTGCTCAAACATGAATCTTATGTGTCTGCCAAGTGCACAATGTACTTTACTTGGTTCAGATATAACGCAAACTGCGACTAAACATCTCAAAATTGTTCAGATCATGTGCCAGTTTGCATTCTCACACTTCAAATGAGTTCACATTGCCTGGACCAGATGTGTGCAAATCTAAATTCCTGTATCATGGGTAAGACGAAGGACGTTTTGTCGGGAAAGCCTTTCTAGCATCTATTGATGTTTAGTTTATTTATGAATACACTTTGGAAGCCCTCGTCTACCTCATTTGTAGGTCATATAAACAGAGTTTAAAGAGAGGACACAACAAATATAAACTTCAAACATAAGAGATCAACTTTCATTCAGTGCATTTTATGAAATAACCTTTTTGCTTGAGAGTACATTGTTCCATAATTTTGCATGCCCTTACACATCCATAGTAATTTGCTAAAAATAAAAACACCACTTTGCCTTTTCTGAGATAATGTGAAAACTGGGAGTGGGCAAATACTGATGGCACCTTGCTCAGAACATAAGGGTATGGTAGGAATGGAGTAAAAGCACAGCTGTTTAACTCAATTCTGATCATCGTAGATCAAAAGTAACATTTGTTTGACAACCCTATTTTAATCTCTCGCTGCAAAAGAAAAACAGAGGACCCTATGAAGGGGAGAAAGGTTCAGGGCGAAAAGGGTTTGGATAAGTGCAGGATGTACTGGGGAGTACAGTTTGCAAAAGCGTGAAAACTTGCACACCAGCACATGCACAGAGAGCATGTACCACATGGGCATCAGAAGTGGAGAATTTCTCTGTAAACACAGAAATGGTAAAGCAGGCCTCTCATATTCACACAGAAAACAGTACAACATAGGCAACAGCAGTGCAGATTTCCCTCCCACAGATATGTCTGCATGGATGTCTGTGCACGCGCTGGCTGTATACATATGTGTCCCTATCTGTATTATGTTAGTGCACTCGCACCTGTGTGTGTATTGAGCTGCAAAGGAAGCATGTAACATTCTGTGTCAACGTGTTCATGTATGTAATACATACGTCCCTCTGTATGTATACACTACGCAAAGGTCAACCCTTATGTCTTTGGCAACACTTTTTAACCTACAGCTAACAAGGACAAGCTTATAGGGATATCATGAAATTTCTGCCAGCTCTGTTTACCTTTTGGGGCAGTAAAGACAACCTGACGTGATTGATTCTGCCACGGCGCTATAACTCTGCAGGTGGGTATCGCACATATTGGTAAGCATTTGGCACTTCAACTCCCAGAGATTGGTGTTGTTGACATTCTTTTTATGGTTTTATTTGATGGAACAATGAACTTGGAATACATTTTTAAATCGATTCCTTGGGTATTGTGATATATGAATTAATTTTGGGAATATTATATATGTCTACATTGACTGTTTTTATTGCTAATTGAACAGGTGTATTTTATATACCTTTCAATCTTTTGGTATGTTTTCTCTTAACCAATCTCTGTTCTGTTCAAATTGTTTTATTGTCTAATGAATGTGTGGTTTGCGATAATTTTAATTAATTATGCAAAAAGAATAAAAATCTTGAATCTTTAAAAAAAAAAAAAACTGTCAAGTCATACACAACCTATTTTACAGGGTGTACACCACCATGCAATAAATCCCTGCAATATGTCATGAATTCCCAACATAACAGACAGGACTGCGTTATAGGAGTCAGGGGCGCCATGGGTCCACTCAGTATGGTACGATTTACCATCATTGTGCCGTGGCCAACATAATGCTTGTGAAGGGCACCATTGTGCAATGAATGCTCATGATATAGCAATAATTATTGTCATACTGCCATGGGTGCACTCAATACGTCAATAGTCCCTATTGGTCTCAAGTTCATTCATTTTAATTTAGTCTGGACCCTGTCTACCACAGGGATGCTTGTGCCTAGATTTAAAGCTGCGTCTAGGGAGAGAGACAGATGTGTATATCCTTTCATGTGATTATGTGAAATTTTGGCAAAATTGTGCATAATTACATGAAATGCAAATCTATCATTTCACCCTATAGTTTCACGCTAAACGTGTCCTCACGTCAATTTTTGGCTCAACAACAGCTGATCGCGTTCTGTTGTTCCTGTGCATTTGTGGTACATTTTTACTGCAAATGGCATGTTTCATTGTGAATTTTTATTGTAAATGGAGCACAATTATGCAAAGCGGCCATTTGTTGCAATTTCGAGAATTTTGCGTGATAAGGGTAAAACATAATTCACCAAATTGCTCCGGCAAATTGAAATTTCGCCCAGACCTAGTGGTATCCAAGCTTCTGTCCTAGCAACACCTCTTTATTCTCTTCTGCTTCGGAAGACTCACATGATCATGAAATTCAGAGTAGCACCATAGAGGTTAGTGCATCCCACACCAAATACTGATACTATCTGTGTCATTAAGAGACGGCCCATCCTAGGCATGTCAGAGACAAGGAAAAGACAGGGCTGGGTTCACTCTTTTGACCTCAGACTCGAATTCATTGTATTAGTATATAAATGAAGATACTACTGATACAACAGAATTGGAAGGATGTGTAGGTGTAAAGCATTGTTCATGTTCCATGGTGCAGTCATAGAGGAGGGCGGAATTTCACCAGTGAGATTGAATACATATTGACTACTGTTAGACCTGTCAGCCTTTAGGTGGTCCTTCCCCAAACTTTTTGTCTTACTCCTCCATTTTTGCTGATCTCATTTTTGTTGGCCTTAGAACTCTTGCTTATACCAAATTGGCACAATTAATTTACTTGTATGTCACTAAAATGGCACTACATGACCTGTAAATTAAATTCTACTAGTGGGCCTGCAGCACTGATTGTGCCACCTGCTTAAGCAGCCCTGTAAAACATGTCTCAGGTCTGCCATTTCATTCTGTATGTGCAGTTTTAAACTGCCTTTTCGACCTGGCAAGATAAACCTCTTGCCAGGCCTAAACCTTCCTTTGTAACACATATAAGTCACCCCTAGGTTTGGCCCTAAGCAGCCCATAGGGAAGGGTGCAGTATATTTAAAAATTTGGCCATGGACCTTAAACTTTTACATGTCCTTGTAGTGAAAAACTTTACTTTGTTTTTCACTACTGCAAGGCTTACCTCCAACATTTAATAAGTGATAACTTTCAATTGGGAGCAGGTAGGAATATCGAGAATTGGAATTAAAACTCTCTTTAATGGTAAAGTCGGATTTTAAGTCACAGTTCTGAAAATGTAACTTTTAGAAAGTTGGAATTTTCTTGTCCCAACCATTTGCTGTCAGCTGCCTGTATCCTGAGTCACATGACTAAGTGTAGCTGGCAGTTGCTCTTGTGTATTGCTCCCAGACAGTGAGACAATTTAGCATAGGTGTTGGCAGGATAGGCCATCTCTGACTTGATGAGGGGGAGAAACTGTCACCTACCACACTTGCACAACACAAAGGCTCTGCCTGAGTACACTCACGAAAGGGGTTGACACTAGTCTATTATAACCCCTGACAAGCTAGGACCAGAGCAGGAAGGCAGGAAATTTCAAACAACTCTATGGGTAGAAACCTTCGGAATCTTTTCCTACTTCAAAGTGGGCACAAGGTATAACTAATGGACCCTCAGACCCAACACTTCAGTACACCTCTGGACCTGTGGAAGACTTGGAAGGACTGCTGTGCTAGTCTGCTAGAAGGACTGCTACTTGGTTGCCCTGCTGCCTGCTGCTTTGCTGCCTACGTGAAAGGACAGGACCTACATCTTCATCCCAGGACCCCTAGAATGACTCCAAGGGCTAGTTGGCTGGCCTTCTGATCAGACCCTCAGGGACAGAAAAGGCTCCAACCACCTTGTACCCAGCACCTTTGCCCCCCAGGTGGTGCCACCCCAGTCCTGTAACATTGAAAGCTGGCCAGTAGGTGCTCTGCCAATCCAGCTATGCTCCGCTTCAGAATTGCCACTGCATGTTGCATCCTCGATGTAGGAATTTGCATCACAGCCTGCAGTTTTCTCTGAACCATCGCTGCACAACGCATCCTAGATGCAGGCCTTTGCATCTCAAGCCCCTCATCGGCAGCATCCTCGATGATGACGCAGAACTCCACATCGCAGCCCCGCAGCTTCTTTGGAACTGCCAGTGCACGATGCATCTTAGACGCAGGACCTTGCATCGCAAGTCATTCATCAACAGCATCCTGGATGATGATGCAGACCCTCCCATCGCAGCCTTGCTACTCCTCGGACCCGCTGCTGTGCGACACATCCTCGACGCGGGATGTCACAATGCTCCACAACTATGATTTACGGTATTTTGTTCAGCAGGCTGTTAGACCTGGTATCCTTGGCTTGGTTTCCTCTCACTTTTTGCCTTCTGACCTCCTGTTTTGCTGACTTCATTTTGATGGCTTTAGGACTCTGGGCACTTTACTACTGCTAACCAGGGCTAAAGTGCATGTGCTCTCTCCCTAAAACATGGCAATATTGGCTTATCCACAATTGCCATATTTAATTTACTTCTAAGCCCCCAGTACAGTGCACTACATGTGCACAGGGCTTGTAAATTAAATGCTACTAGGGGTGGTGTGGTGAGCAAAAGAATGATGGATTTAACCCAGATCCTTGTGACTGGGGGTGAATGTTTGCATTGTCCAGCATTCCGTCCATCAATTGTTTCTTTTGCATTTGTCGCCCTAAGTGGGAAGGGTATGCCCAGACGTGGGTCCACTGGATTCAAGCTAGCCTGGCTGAAGAAGGGTGATGCCCTGAAACCGGTCCTAGGATGCTTGTTTCCGGTCCAGGGAGGACCTGGCTTGGCAGTTCGGGCTGGACTGTTCCCACAAGGAACAGGGTCAAGACTGATTTGCATATGGCTGGGTCCAAACTGGGGTGGTGTGGTGAGCAAAAGAATGATGGATTTAACCCAGATCCTTGTGACTGGGGGTGAATGTTTGCATTGTCCAGCATTCCGTCCATCAATTGTTTCTTTTGCATTTGTCACCCTAAGTGGGAAGGGTATGCCCAGACGTGGGTCCCGTGCTCACTACACCACTGGATTCAAGCTAGCCTGGCTGAAGAAGGGTGATGCCCTGAAACCGGTCCTAGGATGCTTGTTTCCGGTCCAGGGAGGACCTGGCTTGGCAGTTCGGGCTGGACTGTTCCCACAAGGAACAGGGTCAAGACTGATTTGCATATGGCTGGGTCCAAACTGGGGTGGTGTGGTGAGCAAAAGAATGATGGATTTAACCCAGATCCTTGTGACTGGGGGTGAATGTTTGCATTGTCCAGCATTCCGTCCATCAATTGTTTCTTTTGCATTTGTCGCCCTAAGTGGGAAGGGTATGCCCAGACGTGGGTCCCGTGCTCACTACACCACTGGATTCAAGCTAGCCTGGCTGAAGAAGGGTGATGCCCTGAAACCGGTCCTAGGATGCTTGTTTCCGGTCCAGGGAGGACCTGGCTTGGCAGTTCGGGCTGGACTGTTCCCACAAGGAACAGGGTCAAGACTGATTTGCATATGGCTGGGTCCAAACTGGGGTGGTGTGGTGAGCAAAAGAATGATGGATTTAACCCAGATCCTTGTGACTGGGGGTGAATGTTTGCATTGTCCAGCATTCCGTCCATCAATTGTTTCTTTTGCATTTGTCCCCCTAAGTGGGAAGGGTATGCCCAGACGTGGGTCCCGTGCTCACTACACCACTGGATTCAAGCTAGCCTGGCTGAAGAAGGGTGATGCCCTGAAACCGGTCCTAGGATGCTTGTTTCCGGTCCAGGGAGGACCTGGCTTGGCAGTTCGAGCTGGACTGTTCCCACAAGGAACAGGGTCAAGACTGATTTGCATATGGCTGGGTCCAAACTGGGGTGGTGTGGTGAGCAAAAGAATGATGGATTTAACCCAGATCCTTGTGACTGGGGGTGAATGTTTGCATTGTCCAGCATTCCGTCCATCAATTGTTTCTTTTGCACTAGTGGTCCTGCAGCACTGATTGTGCCTCCCACTTTAATATCCCTTTAAACATGTCTCAGGCCTGTCATTGCAGAGCCTGTATGTGCAGTTATAAACTTTCATGTCAACCTGGAAAGTTAACCCTGTTGCCCAGTAGAAACCTTCCTTTTTAAAAAATATAAGTAACCCCTAAGGTAGGCCCTGGACATCCCCAAGGCAGGGTGCGGTATATTGAAAAAGGTGGGCATGTACTTTAGGTTTTGCATGTCCTGGTAGTGAAAATCTCTTGAATTCGTTTTTCACTACTGCGAGGCCTATCTGTCCCATAGGTTTAATCAGTCAATTAATGAGGAGTTTATATAGTGCAGCTACTCACCCGTGAGGGTCTCAAGGTGCTGAGGGAGAGGAGGGGGCTGCTGATCCATCTGGGCGTGGAGGTTCAGTCGAAGAGCCAGGTCTTGAGGTCCTTCCTGAATTGGGTCAACGATGCGAATTTCCTGAAGTGGAGGGGCAGGGTGTTTCAGATCTTGGTGGCGAGGTAGGAGAAGGATCTTCCTCAGGTTCTGGTCTTGTGGATCCGTGGGATGGAGGCCAGGGCGAGTTGGGCCGATATGTGAAATGCGCGGCAGTGGTTCAGATATTCTGGTCCTGCATCGTGGACTGCTTAGTAGGCATGTGTGAGGAGCTTGAAGGTGCTTCTCTTGTCGATTGGGAGCCAGTGGAGTTGTTGGAGATGTTGTGTTATGTGGCTGTGGCGGGCGATGTCGAGGACCAGTCTGGCTGTGGTGTTTTGGACGTTCTTTAGTTTCCTGAGCTGTTTCTGGGTGACGCCGACATAGAGTGCGTTGCCGTAGTCAAGTCTGCTGGTGATGAGTGCGTGGGTGACTGTCTTTCTGGATTCTTTGGGGATCCATCTGAATGTCTTTGGAAGCAGGCGGAGCCTGTGGAAGCAGGATGTGGATACTGCATTGATTTGGCGGTTCATTGTGAGAGTGGAGTCCAGTATGATGCAGAGGTTGCGTGCGTGGTCTGTAGGAGTGGGAGGGGTTCCTAGTGTGGCGGGCCACCACGAGTCGCCCCCGGCTGAGGGGGCGGGTCCCAGGATGAGTACTTTGGTCTTGTCCGAATTGAGCTTGAGGCAGCTGTCTTTCATCCAAGTAGCAACAGCCTTCATTTTGCAGTGAAAGATGGTTCTGGCGGCTGTGGGCTCGGTGGTCAGGGAGAGGATCAGCTGGGTGTCGTTGGCGTAGGAGACGATGTTGAGTCCGTGGCTTCTGACGATGGCTGCGAGGGGGTCCATGTAGAAGTTAAAGAGGGTAGGGCTCAGGGAGGAGCCCTGGGCACTCCGCAGCTGATCTCTGTAGGTTCTGAGAGGGATGGGGGTAGTCTGACTCGATGTGTTCGGCCGGTAAAGAAGGAGTGGATCCAGTCGAGTGCCTTGTCGCAGATGTCGGCATCGTGGGGTCTCGTGATTAGGGTGCGGTGGGAGACGGTGTTGAAGGCGGCCAAGATGTCCAGTAGGATGAGGGCTGCGGTTTCGTCCCAGTCGAGGAGGGAGCGGATGTCGTCTGTGGTGGCGTGGAGTGCGGTCTCAGTGCTGTGATTGCTTCGGAAGCCAGATTGGGAGGTGTCCAGGACATGGTTCTCTTCCATGAACTCAGAGGGTTGGGCGTTGACGGCCTTCTCGATTACCTTGGCTGGGAAGTGGAGGAGGGAAGTGGGTCTGAAGTTCTTGAGGTCTGTCGGGTAGGCAGGCAGCTTCTTCAGCAGAGGGTTGATCTTGGTGTGTTTACAGTCGTCGGGGAAGGTGGCTGTTTCGATGGAGCTGTTGATGGTGTGTGTGGCGAAGCTCGGGGCAATGGAGTCAGCTGCTATATGGAAGATGTGGTATAAGGTTAACATTGGGATTACCTTATGACACATTCTAAGTGTAATTTCAAATCGGAAAAAGAAAAGACTTTTAAAGTATGGTGTCTCTGGACTCAAAATTAAAAATCACAACTTATGTTAAAGTTAGATTTAAAGTTGCAAGTCTGAAAATCTAAACTATAGGGTTACTGTAATCTGAGTGCCTTGCCTTGGATATAAAAGAGAACAATTTGTTTAGAGCTATCACTAGACTAGGAAAGGGAACTCAGTAATAAATACTACATAGGGGCAACTGAAATAACTACTACATAGGGGCAACAGAAATGTTCCCTGTCCCAGTCTAGTTATAGCTCTAAACAAATTGTTCTCTTTTACACCCAAGGCACTCAGATTACAGTAACCCCATAGTTTTGCCCCGTATAATGCCGCTCCTCGTGTCTGCATATTAATAAGTTTCTATTGCGGGGACAGTAGGGAAACACTGAGCCTTTTTGGCCATCACAATGAAGGCCTCCGACCTATGGCTTACAGCATGGGAGCTTATTGTAATCTGCAGTACCCAAGATCTGGAATTGACCAATCTGGTCACTGCCTCAAATTCAACTCAAGTAAAACTGAGGTGATTCTGTTTGGTAATCTGCTGCCTTTCTGGTCATCTAGCTGGTGACCGGAAGAACTGGGATCTCCTCTTATCCAGTTACAAAGGCAAAAAATGTGGGTGTAATAATAGATGAAAAGCTAAACTTCAAACCCCCTGTCAAATCTGTGATCTCCTCCTGCTTTTACCTGCTCAGAATGATTTAAAAACTCTTTCCTTTTATCCCAGTGGAGGCAAGAAAGACAGTAAATACAGCATTGGTCCTCTCCAAGCTGGATTACTGCAATGGTCTTTATGTTAATATGCAGGAAATCAACCTTAATAAGCTTCAGATGGTGCAGAATGCGGTTGCTAGGATTTTCACTGGGGACCCCGAAATTCATGTTGGTAGCCAAAGAATATCGAAAGTTGCATTGGCTCCCTGTAAGAAGCTGCATCAAATGTAAGACTTTGTGCATAGCCTATAAGGCATTGCACAATATTGGCCCAGGGTTTCTGAAACACTCTTTTCAGATTTACACTCCCAGTAGACAGCTGCGATCACTAGGGGCGAACCTTATGACCTCTTCCAGATTTTACAAAGTTAGTTGGAGAGGCAGAAGCTTTGCTATGGGAACTACTAAGCTGTGCAACAATCTGCCATCCCATATCAGAGCTCTGCCCACCCTTGTCTCTTTCAGAAAAGAGCTCAAAACGAGGCTCTTTAATAATTATGCTCCCTCCTGCTCAGGTGTATTTATTTATTTTATTTTAACAATTTGTAAAGCGCACAAATACCCGTAGGTGTCTCGGCGCTAAGTGCTGGGAGGGTACGCAGGGTGCAAGAGGGGACCCTATTGCTTAAAGAGCCAAGTTTTTATTTGTTTTCTGAAGGATAGCAGCGTGGGACTAGCCTTAATCTGCAAAGGAAGAGAGTTCCACAATTTGGATGTGGCAACTATGAAGCTTCTGTCACCCCAGTTGGCTTTCTTGGTTCTAGGGACAATCAGAAGATTGGCATCTGCTGAGCGAAGAGATCTGCTGGGCGTGTAAGCCAGAAAAGCTTTCTTCAGGCATTCCGGCCCTGCATTATGAATTGCCTTATAGGCAATACAGAGAGCCTTAAATTTCGTTCTGCTTCTTATGGGCAACCAATGAAGCTGGCGCACCACATTGGAGATGGGCTTGAACTTAGGAGTACCTGACAGTATCCTAGCGGCTGCATTCTGTATCAGCTGCAGCCTATCCAGAACCCTTTCTTGTGCATTAATTAAGAGGCTGTTGCAGTAGTCAACTTTAGACATGACCAGAGCACTGATTAACTTTCTACCGGTGTTGACTGGGACGAAAGGTAACAATTTCTTTATCATTCGTAAAGCATAAAAGGAAGAGGAGACCACTGTGTTAGCATGATGTATGAAGTATAGTCTATCGTCAAAAATGACACCTAAGTTTCTTGCCTTTTTGACAGGGATTGGGGGTAATCCTAAATCTGCTGGCCACCAGGTCAGAGACCATCCTGGGGCAAGGTTTCCAAAGATCATTACTTCTGCCTTATCAGAATTTAATTTAAGACAGTGATTTGACATCCTGGAACTAATAGCCAGCATGCCCTCATGAGAACTTGCAGAGACTGTATTTCCATCTTTATGCACGGCGAGCACCAGTTGAGTATCATCCGCATAAGAAGTAAGACCCATCCCGAATGATTTAATTACTTGTGCTAAGTCTGTCACATAAATGTTGAACAAAGTCGGACTTAGTGAGGATCCTTGCGGAACTCCACACGGGAGTGAAAAAACTGGTGAGTTAAAGTCACCCAGACTAACTGACTGGGTGCGATTGGCTAAGAAAGAGGACAGCAAAGCTTTGGCCTTGTGTCCGATGCCTAAGGCTGAGACACGGTTGATCAATGCTGCCGATAGATCCAGTAGCACCAGTACTGCGGCACCACCTTTATCCAGCACAAACCTAATTTCATCAGACGCTTTAATGAGTGCGGTTTCGGTACTATGGCCTTTCCTAAAACCAAACTGCGTGTCATCCAGTAGCTTATTCTCCTCAATAAATTGAGCCAGCTGAGTATTCATAATTTTTTCAATGAGTTTAGCTGGAAAAGGGAGACGCGCAATAGGCCGATAGTTTTTAGTCTCTACTGAATCTAGATTGGATTTTTTTAACAATGGTAGAATAATGGCCTTTTTCCATAGGGAAGGATAGGTGCCTGAACAGAACATAGAATTGCAGATGCTTGCCAGTTTAGTGCCTATTAGGTCTGGGATCAGATTCAGGACTGAAGGGGGGCATGGGTCAGCCGGAGAACCTGATTTGACTGTGTTAGCCAGTTCAGAGATTTGTTCCCCTGAAACTGGCCTAAATTCCATGAATTTGGGGCTGTCTTTACTTTTGCTATTTCCGACCAGATGATTCCAGCCCACCGCGGGGGCAGTAAAATTAGAGTAGATTTACCCCACCTTGTCTTGAAAGTAGCTGGCTAATGAGTCGCAAAGTGATTGGGATGCCAACTTGGTGGAGTTATCTGCTGGCCCTGCCAGTTTGGAAACTACCTGGAACAACTGTTTAGAGGAATCTTGGGCGGTTTCTATTTTCCTGGTGTAGTAATTACTTTTTTCTGTAATTGTAAGACGTTTATAATTCCCCAGTGCAGTCTTGCATCGAGATTTCTCCTCGTTGTCATATTCTTTGCACCAGCGCCTTTCTTGTTTCCTATAGCGTTGCTTCTCCAATCTCAGTGCTTCAGAGAACCAAGGGGCGGAGGGCGCCTTCCTGTTTTTGGAGTTTAAACAATAATGGGGCGACCCGGTGTCCCTCAGAACCTGGGTATAGATAAAGTAACAAAAACAATGGTTCTGTTGGGTATTACCTAAATATTTCTTATGAAGACGCCTAGTGTTATCATATTATTCAATAATCATGAACATCAATATCTCGGTTTAACCAGACAAAACAATAACACACAAGACACAAACTGTTGTCTATTTCTTCGTTTTTATATAAATTTAATCATTCATATATATACACAAATATGTAACTACGGCTGTCAACACAAGGTGAAATTTTATAATAAGTGATCAAGTGATATAAGTGCTCAGTGCTGGTGCTCCGTGCGCAATATATACAAAGTGTTTAAAATATGTACATGGGAAGGAATAGGCCAGAATTTTATAAGACAACAATGCCTCTACTAAATATGGAATTTTATTAGTCAAGTAGAGCCTCGATCAGTCTGGACCGTGTGAGGTCGTCGACGTTTCAACCCAAATTCTGCTCCATTAGGTAGTCAGGACGGGTCTTCGTCAGGACAAAGAACGGGGTCAATGGTGACAGCCCAAATAACACTTGAATAATTCCGGTTATTCATACATCTTGCAGATCAAGATAGAAGTCCAATTTTAATTAATGACACCAATCTCAAAGAGTTAGTAAGGGGCAGCAACGGCAAATTCAGAGCTGTCTAGCGGCAACAGGCATATGTCCTGTGAGGCCGCGACCATCTGTCTCAATAATTCAAGAAGAGACAAAAGAGCCAGCAACGGCAATTTCAGTGCTGTCTCACGGAAACAGGCATGTGTCCTGTACAACCGCGACCATCCATCTGAAATTGCCGTTGCTGGCTCTTTTTGTCTCTTCTTGAATTATTGAGACAGATGGTCGCGGCCTCACAGGACATATGCCTGTTGCCGCTAGACAGCTCTGAATTTGCCGTTGCTGCCCCTTACTAACTCTTTGAGATTGGTGTCATTAATTAAAATTGGACTTCTCTATCTTGATCTGCAAGATGTATGAATAACCGGGAATTATTCAAGTGTTATTTGGGCTGTCACCATTGACCCCGTTCTTTGTCCTGATGAAGACCAGTCCTGACTACCTAATGGAGCAGAATTTGGGTTGAAACGTCGACGACCTCACACGGTCCAGACTGATCGAGGCTCTACTTGACTAATAAAATTCCATATTTAGTACAGGCATTGTTGTCTTATAAAATTCTGGCCTATTCCTTCCCATGTACATATTTTAAACACTTTGTATATATTGCGCACGAGCACCAGCACTGAGCACTTATATCACTTGATCACTTATTATAAAATTTCACCCTGTGTTGACAGCCGTAGTTACATATTTGTGTATATATATGAATGATTAAATTTATATAAAAAACGAAGAAATAGACAACAGTTTGTGTCTTGTGTCATATTGTTTTTGTCTGGTTAAACCGAGATATTGATGTTCATGATTATTGAATAATATGATAACACTAGGCGTCTTCATAAGAAATATTTAGGTAATACCCAACAGAACCATTGTTTTTGTTACTTTTCCTGTTTTTGGAGACCGTTTTAAACGGTACTAGTCTACTAAGAGCATTTTGGAGCCATTCCGTGTAGTTTGTGGAGGCCAGTTCTGGGTCAGGAACATCTTCCGGCTAGGTATCAGTTAGATGCTGTATAAGAAGGGTCTGATCTATACCACTCCAAACCTTAAAACCTTAAACTGTTTAATAGGAGTTGAGCCGGGGTGTGCGGAGGTAGGGAGCAGTATCCTAATCTCAAATAATAATGCAGAGTGATCAGACCATGTTAAAGGGAGGATCTCTTTTATTGAGATCTGCTCATTATTCGTGAACAGGCCATCCAGTGTGTGCCCAGCCGAGTGCGTAGGTCTCATTACTCTTTGAGAGAGTCCTAGCACCTCTAGCTCCGAGACAAGGGCTAAAGAATCCTTGTCTTCGGGGGCTTCCAGATGAAAATTAAAGTCTCCAAGAATGGTGAAATTAGATTCCCCTACCGCGGGTTCCAGTAGGTTTCCTATTGCTGATAGAAAATCCCCCTGGGGCCCGGTGGGCGGTATACTAGGGTCCCCTTAAATGATTGATGATTGGTGAGCATTATGTTAAAATAAAATGCCTCACAAGCCATGGGGGGAATCGTCTCTATCTTAACTGAGAAATCATCTCGGTATATAAGCGCCAGACCTCCCCCTCTCTTTTTCACTCTATCACATCTATATGCCGTGAAGCCGTCAGGGGTAGCAAAACAAAAAACTGGGCCTGTTGAGGGGTCAGCCCACGTTTCTGTGATAAATAGGAGATCAAGATGGTGATTATCTAAAAATTCAGCTATTTCATATTTGTGTTTAGGAAGGGAGCGGGCATTGATCAGGGCAGAATAAACCCTGTCCTTTTTCTTGTATTATTTTGGTAATATGCTATCGAGTTCAATTACCGCCTAGCTAGTCTGTCCCCTGTCAAGGGCCTTCAATCTAAACCCACAGGTAGGACACAGAACTGCGGCCCTATTAGGGAGGTTTGCAAGATTTAGGTGGGCACACCGCTGTTCGGCCCGATTGCCGTCCATATTGATGGCCCTTAGTTGTTTGCTGGTGTAGGACATAACACTAATCTGCGCTCCTGACCGGCCTGGACCAGGGGTCCTGGCACTAGGCGTGGATGGGCGCAGACGGGCTTGCCTTTGGGGCGCCCATGGCGCGCCCGCTGCGCGCATCCGCTGCGCGACGGCGACATGCTGTGATTTTATCACGGAGGAGGCGGAAGAGCCCGGCCGTTCCCGGCTGTTGCCACAGCTTGCACACCAACCTCCCTAGGTTCCGGAAGTGGAGAGCGCGAGAGGAGTGTCACATCCGCCTTCCCTCCCTCCACACAATCAGCCCCTTAGAGCTGCGGTGGACCGGGAGAGAAGGGCGGTCACAGTGCAAATTACAGTGCAGGTAAGGGGCAGGTTTTTTAAAAAGCAAAGGAAAGCAGCACAGTAGTAAAATACACTAAAATCACAAAGTCACGAGCCCTTAAAAAACATAAAAACAAAGTAGCAGCAAAATATGTTCAATAAAAGTGAGATAAAAATCAATTAACCAGCAGCGCTAACCTTCCAGCACGCTGTGCGACGGCGCCATGATGTGATTTTATCACGGAGGAGGCGGAAGAGCCCGGCCGATCCCGGTAGACAGCGCCAAGACACCTTGGGGTATGTGTGCGCTTAACAAATTGCTGTAACATAACATAACATAAGGAATCAATTGAGTTATCCTCTCCAGTACCGTATTGCACAATTTTACAATGCCATATACCCTCTTCCTCTTGGTATAAACCATCAGTTTAGTTTTGACAGCATTTACCTCAAGACCACAGTCTTGACAAAATGTACAAAAGCTGTCAACAAGGATTTAAAGACCTGCCCTCATTTTTGCCAATAAGAGAGTGTCATTAGCATAAAAAGGCAAGGATTTTCTGCCCAGCAAGAGTAGGAGAGGTATTGGCACAGTTAGTTAGGTATTTTATGCAATTAATAATGTACAGGAGGAATAGCAAGGAGCAAATACTCACCCCTGGGCAACACCCTTATTAACACAAACTGGATCAGTCAATTCCCCCTTCGTGCCACAGCGAATCCTAGCATAGTTCCCCTCATGAAGGCGTATTATAATCTTTAACAGGTCCCACGGGGCCCCCATCCCCTGTAATTTCACCCACAGCTTTTCCCTTGGGACCATATCGAATGCAGCACGAAGAAAGATGAAGGCCACAAAAAAGTCACCACCCCTTATACCAACCATTTTCCACTTAAATTGCAGAAAGTGAAAGACCTTGTTAGTGGTCCTGGTCTTTATTCTAAATCCTGCTGGCAAATTAGAGATTATGTGGTTGACGTGTACCCACTTCAATAGCTGTTCCAAAGTTTGGAAATCAAAAACTAAAGTATCCCTCCATTGCTGATTCCCTTGGAAAACTAGTCAGCAGGTGCCATGCAGATCTTCATGGTCAGCAGGGCTAGGAAGACTTTTCCAGTGAAAAGAATTAGAGCAAAGGGTCATTCATAGTTTCCTGGCAAATGAAAATGACCCCGACTCTTTGTCCTTGGAGGCTTTTGAAGTGCCAGTACTGTCAAAGCTCACAACAGCCCCATAATCATAAGCTAATAAAATATTCTCTTGCACCACAATAAATATTAATGCCTGGGAACAACATGGAAAACTACATTTCTGTTATATCTTTAACAGAAGCTGCCAATACAAATTTGACTCTTGGTTCATTTCAGACATTTCACACAGAATTACCCTTGTACTGTAAAAAACATATTATTAGCTACCATTAGACGGGAAAGCACGAGGGCCGGGGAGGCGAAGCCAGACCACTGAGGGGCCCGCGGCAAACCCCTACCGGGGGCGGGCCAATGAGCGGACACCGCCAAGCCCGGGAAATCGCCGAGCGGGGATTGGGCCGCATGGTTCAAATTGGCCCAATAGGCAGGGGGCCCCCTGGGGATGCACCAGATATTAAGGGCGTCGGGGGCCCCCACCAAGAACATGTGCCTTCGCCGTTGACCCACCCACCCACACCTGAAATGCGGGCGTCGCAGTCGCAGGCAGAGGTAGGGCTCAGACAGGGCGGAGACAGCACAGAGGGACAGCAGTCAGAGCTGAATAGCCAAAGAGGAGCCGCTTAAACCCGTGTCCTTGGGATGTCTTATGGCAGGGTCACAGGGAGAAGGCGACAGGTCAGCATGGGGCAGCAGAGGGCAGACACGGCACTTGCAGCCCGGGCCAGGCATGAGGGCCGCCCTCAACACTTGGCAGCAAGGTGTAGCCTAGAGGCCACAAAAAGGGCAGACCCGCTGACAAGGGGGCATTCGCTCATGGCACTGTCAAAAAAGGGTTGTGCTGTCAAGATTGAAGCAAGGAGGCAGGAATTACATGATTAATTGATGTGTTTATGACGTTTGTATATGACAATATGTAAATAAAAGCTGCAGCCTTTTTGCACCATCAATGAATGAAGTGATTTGTGGAATAAAGGAAGTTTGGGGTGCATAGGTTGCATGCGGGGCTGGAAGCTCAAGGGGCTTGCCCCTCCTGGGAGGGGTTAGCATTTTTAGCAACAATTTAGTAGTTTTAGGAGAAATGTTGTAGCAGCGTAATGTGCTCGCCAGACTACACATGACATTTGAGCCGAAATGTATTATTCAGAACCATAGGAAGTACAAGTTCTGTTCCAATGGCCCATATTTCAGCACATCTATATCATGACTATATAGGTAATTAAGTACATGCAAGTTATTGTAATTGCACATTTCTCAGTCCCGTCCTACCATAATGACACAGTCTAGGTGAGATGGAAAGTTCAAAGCCTGCAGTGGTGGAGACCTGGTAACCAGGCCTCAAACAACAATAGGTAAAATCTAAGGGTCCAAAAAAAGCAATAATCTGGATTTTGCTAGGGCAGATGCAATTTTCTACTGACTTCCACTGCTGTCCATTGTTTACCTCAGTCCTGTTTACAAACACTGACAATCCTAGTTACAACTCTCTCTATCCTTGCTTACTATCAAGTCCATATTGGTCCTGTGTCAGTAAATGTCAAACTGCTACTTCTTCTGAATTCATTTGTATCTACAGGGAGGTAGGCTCTGAAACCTTAACAATTGTCTGTATGTTTTAGCCTTTTATACTGACTTAAATATCTGACCAGTGGACACGATTACATGACAGAAAGAACCAGGCTTTTCTTCAGACCACAATGTGTCATAAAAATTTGGAAGGAAAATATCGGGCTTAGTTTTCATACTATATAAATATATAATGCATGTGTGGCCAATAAAGGGTAGAATTACTTTTTCTGTGCTGGAGAAAACGTAATGGTGAACCAAGATACATATGAAATGCATGCATTCTAGATTCAGGATGCTCTCAGTTCATTACCGGGAAAAGAACTGTGTTTCAATGCCATTCATTTAAAAAATATATACTCCAATGGGGCGTGGCTTGATGCGTGGCTAAGATGGCGGCTCCCTACTGAGCACCGTGGAGCAGCCGACATGTAAGCTGAGCCCGACGCTGCTTCAACAATCATCTTGCTTAGATAAATGCGGTGGAAGATGTGTTGATCGTGGGGAAGTGCCTGAAATACCAGAGAAACTAACTAACAAGGTGTTTTGGGGCAGGAGATGGCTACTACTCCAACGACGGTGAAACACAAAAGGGCACCATTCCTGTGTTACCTCAGTCCATCTGCAAACTATCTGCAGTGGTGAAGAGAGTACATGCAGGACCACAGTGACACAGCATATCACACCTTTGTCATCCTCAATTCGGCGGCTATTTATGATTTTGTGGGGTACTCCGGCAAGAGCGCTGGGTCATAGGTGGCCAGATTTGGGACTAAAAAAGAATATGGCAGTTAAATTCAGATATCCTGGATAACGAGACAGATGTTGATGAACAAGGAAAGAAACTGACCTATTCTTTAGGGACAATGAAAACTCTGTCTCTTTCCCTGTACTCCTTTGGGACACGTTTAAATGTGTCACGAGGGGTCAAATTATTAAACGTATGGCAAAGAAAAACCGAGACATCAAGGAATCCTTGCAGTCCCTCGGCATTGAGAACAAGAGAAAGCAAGAATGCTTCAGACATTCGGGTGACAAATCCCTCCTGAAGGGACACTAGCAACTAAAATGTACATATAATACCATAGTCAGCAAGAGAGCACATCTCTTCAGATCGCTACTGCCCAAAATAAGAGTAAAGACATTTTCAGGATAGCCAAATCCTTTATTTCACCGAAAGCATGCTCTGCGGTAGGGCCTTGCACAGAGAACTGGTCAAAGCAGCTTGCTCAATTTTTTTATGGGAAAATCTCTTTGATTTAACAGGCTTTTTCTAACATATCTGAGGATGAGCTGAACTTTTATAATCGTGCCAACAGCAAATTTCACATCTCGGATCCCCCACCGCTTCCTGCCTTCCCTGGGCTTCAGCTGGATGAATCATTGCTCCTCCTTCAAAGCCTTAAGTTGGGTTCCCCCACCGACCCCTTTCCAGCTAACATCCTGGCTTCGGTTGCCCCCACAATCAATCCGATTGTTCGCCAACTTTTTAACACTTCTCTGTCTACTGGTAGTATGCCCAAACTGTGGAAGCATGCTAAGATTCTCCCTTTGCTAAAAAAAACGAATGCTGATCCCACTGATCCGGCTAATTATAGGCCGATCTCCCTGCTTCTGGTCCTCTATAAAGCTTTGGAGAAGCATGTCAACAAAGTCCTTCAAAATCATATTGAAGATGGGAAGCTCCTTCATGAATCCCAGTCCGGATTTAGGGCTAAGTTTAGTACTGAGTCTGCGCTGCTGGAAGTAACAGAATTCATCAGGGGTAAATTAGACAAGGGAGGTAAGGCCGTCTAGATATTACTTGATTTATCAGCGGCCTTCGATACGGTCCCACATGAGAGGCTGTTAGACAGACTTAAAATCATCGGCCCGGGTGGGACTGCCCTTACATGGATGTCCTCCTTTTTGGAAAACAGATCTCAGGACATCTGGTTTCCACCCTTCTCCTCTCCGGTTCCTGTCATCAATGTTGGTGTCCCTCAGGGCTCTATTCTCAGCCCTACCCTCTTTAATATTTATCTTTCTCCCTTGGCTTTCCTGGTAGAGGAAGCGGGCGCCAAGATTGTTTCTTATGCTGATGACACTCAGCTTATTTTCTCGTGTGAGAAAGGCTCGGACTTTGATGGGGCAAAGATCAATTCTTGCCTCTCGAAGGTCTTTAATTGGCTGAGGGTCAATCAGCTCAAGTTTAATGCGGATAAAACGGAAGTGGTTTTCTTCGGAAAACTAGAAACACCCGATTGGAGGGCATGGTGGCCCAAGGATCTGTCGCCCCCGCCCACTGATAAAGAGAAAGTAAAAAACCTGGGAATAATCATTGACAAAACTTTGTTGATGCGTTCTCAGATACAATATATTTCTGGTGCATGCTTCGGCACACTCCGAATGTCAAAAAAAAATTGCCGCTTCTAGAAGGATTGTCGTGCAAGCTCTTATAACATCCAAGCTTGACTATGTCAACTGCTTGTACCTTGGTCTTTCTAAAACCTTGACCCAGCGTTTGCAAGTGGTTCAAAATGCGGAGGCCAGAGCCATCGTGAGATCAAGACCTAGAGCTAGTATGACCCCGATTCTCGAATCTTTACACTGGCTCCGTATTAAAAAGCGGATTGACTTTAAAGCTATGACCATCTTTTTTAAAGCCTTCCACAAGGCGGGAGCCGGTTATTTAATCAAACGAGTTAATCACTACTCTACATCAAGACCCTTGCGCTCTTCTAGCGCCAATCTGGCTGTGGTGCCCAAAATTCGCCTCGCTCGTACTGGCGGTAGATCTTTAGGCTTTCTGGGCGCCAAACTATGGAACAGCTTGCTGGAGTTCCTGAGGCTTGACACTAATCTACTTTCCTTTAGAAAGAATCTAAAAACATGGCTGTTTAATCAATAATTCGGCCTCTTTCACTCATTTTCTTTCCGCTACCTATTGCGCCAGGACACTCTAGCTTGAGTAGCTGTGCTCATTATCAAATATTATTTTTCATTTCATTCAAGCCCAAAAGTCTAAAAACCTTCTTTTTCGTAATAGAGTAGGTAAAGCGCTGGCTATTACACTCAATTTCAAGAACACAAACTTCCATATCACACATATTAAAGCTCAGGATGGAACACAGAAAGTGAAAACCAAAGAGATTTTGGAGGTGTTTAGAGAGTTTTACGAAAAGCGTTACACACCCCAAGCACACTGGACCAATCTAAATGTCTGGACTTTCTAAAGCCCCTTTCCTATTGCTTCAGTCTCTGACAAGGAGAAAGAACACCTTAACACGCCTTTCACTTCTGAGGAGATTATCAATTCAATAAAATCAATCCATTCTGGGATAGCTCCTGGTCCAAATAGGTTTTCCATCAACTTTTATAAAACATTTACTCACTGGATCATTACACATCTTAAAAATACTCTAGATCATATTGTGCTCTCTGGCAAGGTGTCTGGAATGGGTTCTAAGCCCACGATTGTTGTTATCCCCAAGGATAACAACAATCGTGGCACATCATCGAAAAATCCCATTTGTCTTTCACGCCAGCAGCAGCGATCGCACTTGATGTTCTATAAAGTCTCCTGGTCTTTTCTCCAAGCAGTCTTTGAAGCACATAATCTTGGCAATTCATTTATTAACATGGCTAGGACCCTTTATGTCAATCCCAAAGCAAATATTAGAATTAATGGTGTCACCTCTACCTACTTAAGCCTTCACCAAGGGACAAGACAGGGCTGCCCTCTATCCCCGCTACTATTTTTACTCTCCATTAGTCCCTTATTTGCATTGCTTAACTCATCCCCCAATTTAAAAGGGATTAAATTCGGCGCCAGTTATTATACAACCGCAGCATATGTGGATGATATTTTGATTTTTACTTAAGACATTGAGATGTTCATTCCAAGCATCACCAACATTATACAAGATTTTTAAAGGGTGTCTGGGTACACTTTAAATAAAGATAAAACTTTCTTTACGGAAACATGGCTACATGAGAGCTCTGGTCCCGATGTTGTGGCCACCCTACCACCCAATTACACGATCATTAGAAAGGATCGTGGGGACAAAATTGGTAGTGGCATTGTGTTAATTTTTAAAAAGGTGTTTACCTGCAAATGGGAGAATCTACCCTTTGAGGGTTGTGAGGCCAGCTCCTTTAAACTCCTTCTCTCACCTCAACTCACTCTTTCTGGGATCTTGGTATACCGTCCGCCAGGGCCAGTAGGGCCGTGGGCAGCGACGTTTCTGGAACTCATTGCCCCTTTTCTGTTAGATGCGGCCAATTTTACTATCCTGGGAGATTTAAATATTCATTTTAACGACCCTGCATGCACTATTAGCACTGCCTTGATAGTCGATCTGGCAGCTATGAATGTTTTACTCTGTAACTCAGGCCCCACCCATAGGGCAGGACACTTGTTAGACCCTATCTTTTCCAATTTACCTAATATCTCATGCCAGACAGCTCTTCCTATACTCTGATCAGATCATTTTTTGGTCGGTATTAAGGTGAGGCTAGATCGGTGGTGTGATAACACATTCATTTCAACCACCAGACCGGAGTTCAGAAACTGGAAGAATCTAGACTTAGATTCTTTCAATCAACATCTCGTTAATAACATTCCTGCCATCTCTTCTATTAAGACAGCTGATTCGGACACCATCCATACTTGGATCATGACATCCATCGATGCTTGCCTTCCAACTTCTATCAAAAAAATGAATAATCATCGTCCCCCTGCCCCTTGGTTCTCGGAAAAGCTAAAAGTTGAAAAAACCAAATGCAAAGCACTGGAAAGACGTTGGAGGAAGGACTATGCGCCCGAATCCAGACATATTTACAAACTTGCCAAAAGGGTTTACCATTCCCTGTGTAGCGCTACTCGAGCTGAATATGTTAACAACACTATTACATCGACACTTAATAATCCCAAAGTTTTGTTCAAAATAGTAAAGGAGCTTTCAGGTGCAACCTGCCAACCGGCACCACCCGTGATCAATGAAGTTCAATGCGAGGACTTGGCAAAGTTCTTTATTGGCAAAGTAGAGACAATCTACACAGAACTAAATGCAGTTACAATTAATGTGGAGCAGCAAGCAAAGAGCGCTCCCTCCACGTCAGGCTGCGTTACTCTACTGGGGACCCATAGCACCGTGCCAACTAACACGCTAAAAAACTGGATGCCTCTGGACATCCCTTCCTTCAAGCCGCATCTTAAATAGCCTTAAATCTGGCTCACCAAACGATCCTCTTCCCATCTCCATTCTTCAAAAACTGGAACCATCTTCACTCAAACTCATCATGGAGTTGCTTAATGCGTCACTGAAAGAAGCAATCTTACCATCTGCATGGAAACATGCCATGGTTCTCCCCCTTTTGAAAAAACCCAATGCTGATCCGGCTGAACCCTCCAACTTCCGCCCGATTTCGCTACTTCCTGCCTTTTCTAAAGTTCTAGAAAAGCACGTCAACCAACAACTAACGCAGTTTGTAGACTCCCAAAACATCTTACATGCATCACAATCGGGTTTTAGAGCGGGGTTTTCTACAGAAACCACGCTCCTGGGAGTTACTGAAACTCTGCGCCATCATCTTGACATGGGTGAAACAGTGGCACTCATACTGCTTGATTTGAGTGCCGCTTTGACACTGTGTCACACACTGCCCTACTAGAAGCTCTACAATCTTTGGGCATTGTTGGTTCAGCATTCAAATGGCTTAAGGATTTTTTGACCGGCCGGACTTTTCAGGTTTTTCCCCGTCTATTAGCTCTAAGTCCCACGCTTCTCCTTACGGAGTACCGCAGGGTTCGATCCTCAGCCCATTATTGTTTAATATCTATGTTAGCCCTCTAGCCACAATAGCGGAAGAAGCTGGGCTGTCTATCTTCTCGTATGCTGATGATACCCAACTTATATTCTCTTTGTCCACCAATGAGGCATCTATGGTATCATCTCTCCAGGTTGGTCTACAAAAGATAGCTAGCTGGATGAACACCAATCGGTTGAAACTAAACGGTGGAAAAACTGAAGTTCTCATTCTTTGGAAAAACAAAGATCTCTGGGGCCCCCGTCATTGGCCTCCTCAAATGGGCGGTCTGCCTCAACCGGTGCAATCAGCTCGCAATTTAGGCGTAGTTATAGATGACCAGTTATCTATGAGGCAGCAAGCAGTCAAGGTCGCCTCAACCTGCTTCACCATCCTGAAATGGCTCAGAAAAATACTCTGGCTGTTGCCTAGTCCCACACAAAGAACAGTGATCCAGGCCTTGATTACGTCCAGGCTGGACTATGGCAACGTCCTGTACTTTGGAGCCAATAAGGAGGTGGTTCGAAAACTGCAGGTAGTGCAGAACTCCGCGGCCAGACTGCTCTGCCATGTACCTAAAAAGGCCTCCATCTCAGGTTCTCTCCGTGACCTTCA
Source organism: Calotriton arnoldi (assembly GCA_963921515.1). NCBI lineage: Eukaryota > Metazoa > Chordata > Amphibia > Caudata > Salamandridae > Calotriton > Calotriton arnoldi. The sequence continues at coordinate 30,754 of CAWUFW010016369.1, read as the reverse complement.
TTGGCTTAAGATAGAGAATCGTACCAAATTCAAGGCCCTATGCTATATGCATAAGATCAAATCGGGCACAGTGCCTCAGTATTTAAGTGCCTTAGCCCATCCTTATCTTCCTACACGCCTTCTTCGATCCTCTTCTCAGGCCAAATTTCTAGTCCCCAGGATCAAACGGACGCGTTTGGGTGGCCGATCTTTCGCTTACCGGGCCCGCTACTATGGAATTCGCTCCCCACGCCTCTCCGGCACGAAACCAGCTATAGCAACTTTCGCAAAGGCCTAAAAACTTGGCTATTTAACCAGTAGATGTCCTCCTTTTCTCTCGCTTTCTGTCTGTTGGCGCCGGGAAACCTCCGGGTAGCTGTGCGCCTAATAAAATTAATAATAATAATAATAATATTTACCTATGAATTCATTGTGCTTTTTCTCACACTTAGGCGACTCTGGCCTTAAGTGGCAGCCCAAACATCTGAAATACTTGGGAATTTGGTTTTGCAAGGACCTTGCTGAAACACTACAATATAACGAGGCTCAGACTATTTCCAAAGTAAAAGATCTTCTGTCATCTTGGTCTCCGAAGTATATTACATGGTGGGGTAGGCTTCAAACACTCAAGATGATGGTAACTCCAATCGGAAATTTTGTGTCCATTATGGTACAGATAAATTATCTTCCTCCTTCTTTCAGGAGATCAACAGATTAAACTCTAAATTTGTGTGGAATGACAAAAGAGCGAGCATCTCATATAAGTCACTTCACAAAGGTTTTGCCCCGGAGGGCTGCTTTCTCCCAAATTGGAGACGCTATCAGTCAGTATTTTTAGCAGCGCGAGTTGCATTCTGGCTTGTCCCAAACTCCCAAGACCCTCCAAGATGGGTAGAGATAGAACGTGCTGTTTGCTCGCCTTTTCACCTAGCTTCCATAATTACAATGTCAAAATTCAAAGCCCCGCAATCTCAGTCTATTTTGTCAGACACCGTGACTGCACTGAATTTATCAAATAAGAAGTTGTCTGACGCCATACACAAATCTAGACTAGCTTCACTTTAGTACAACCCAAAAATGCATGCCGATGTTGCTAGGAATATCCCCAGCATATGGACCTCCAAGGATATTAATCAAATTAAAGATTTATATGACGATAACAACTCTCCTCTGCCCTTTTCACACTTTTACATGACCTTACTAACTTGGACTTCTATTCCTTCCTAAAAATCATAGTAAAGCTTTCAAAGTTCAAACATGATATCCAGCCCTCTCTGGTGGTGCGCCTGGCCTCTTAGCTGCGGTTAGGTCACACTGCCTTTACTGCCTTTAGGGTCTATAAAACCCTGGCAGATCCCCCCCCATTCGCAGTTTTTTTTACAGAAAATGGGCTAACCACTTTGACTCTGATGTCGTTGACCACATCTCAGAGGACAATTGGCAAAACATTAACAAGCTATCTCTGCACAATAAAATAGCACCTTCTCTTCTCCATTCGAAATTCTTTACAAAGAACTTATTACATTTGACCCCAGTCTGGCTACATAAACTAAATCTGTGGGAGAAGAACTCCTGTTGGAATTGCGACGTGGAGGCTGGTTCATATCAGCACGTTTTTTCCATGTCCACTTCTTGACCAATTTTGGGCTCCAATACGAGCCCATCTTTCAGCTATTTTTAATACACAAATAATTCTAGATTTTTCCATGGTGATGTTAAGCCCCTGGGCCTCGAAGACTAGCCTGAACCTTAAAGCCACTGACACGGCTCTGCTTGACCTCATCCTTGCAATCACTGTGGAACTAAGCCTGTCTGAATGGAAATCGTTAATCACCTTTCCTTCCACACATGGTGGGCCTGGGTTACTTTGTTAAGAGGAGCCCATGGCTCTCAGTCAATACTCCTCTCCTATCCTCAAATAGCCAGTGAAGTTTGGAGTTCCCTTGAAAAGTTTGTGGAATCCAGAAGGACATTGTTTACACACCTACCAACATCAATTCTCAGAACCTAGACACTTTCGCAGCTTGTCTCATGCGTAGTACTCTGCAATCCCACTTCCTTTGTCCCTCTCCCACCTTCCTTCTGGTCTCCCTTCTCCTACTTCTACTCCCCTTATAACCTAAGTGGCTCTGTGGACCCGGGCCGGGGAAGGCAGAGCCGGACCCGATGGGGGCCCGGGTAGAACGCCGGCCGGCGGCAGTAGCTCCCCTGCCCCCCCTAATCAAAATCCCGGCTAGGCCGGGGGGGGCCAAGATTGGCCCGCAAACAAAGAAGGGCTCCCCCCCAATCAGGGGGCGAGCAACTAAGGCAAGAAGGGGGTTAAAAGAAGGGCCAACAGCCCAAAAAAGCACAATTCAACCCTCCTCCTGGTGAGCGAAGAAGAAGAGAAAAAGGACGGAAGCTGATGCACCGACAGCGATCGAGAATCCCCGACTTCCCCGAGTTCTTCTTCGGGAGCCTGGCCCGCGGATCGAGTCCTGGTTTCCCCACGGCAGGAGCAGCGTGAAGAAGAGCCTCCACTCCCGCCGGACAAAGGACACTGCCCCCAGTCGAAGCTGCGACGGCGGGAGCAGCGTGGTGAGACTGCCTTCACCCTGCCGGAAAGCAAGGCTATCCCAGCTCCAGGGGCAGCAGCAGGGGACATCGGAAGAGCAGCGGGAGCAGCGTGGTGAGCAGCCTCTACCCCGCCGGACGGAAGGAAAGGACCCGGTGTGGAGAAGCGGCAGCGGCGGGCAGCAGAGGGCGGCGGGTTTCAGCCTACACCCCGCCGGTCGGAGGAAAGTGCCTGGCTGCGGCAGTTAAACGGGAGGGCTCCAGCGCGCTTTCACCAGCACCAGCATCCCCGACAAGAACGGTGAGCGGGCGGCACGGCGGGACGACAAAGGGGAGCAGCGAGGCAGCAGCCAGTTTGCGCCCTTTTTCCCCGAGGCGCCGAGCAAGTGTACCAGCGGGATCAGCCAGTTAATACACCAGCTGTAGAGAGGCAACCGGCCTGCATGACTGGGGTTCGAATCTCGACAGAACCGACTTAATCGCTACGCACACGGCAAAAGGATCTGACGAGCCCATTTAAAGGGACAGCGGCCCATTACAGGGAAAGCGAAAGAACAGCTGACTACTGGTGTCCTCTTGCATGCAAAACTAAGGAAACAGGTGTTTTCTGATCACCAGTACGCCCAGATTGACCAGGGACCACAAAAACTCAAAACGCATAACTGAGCAGGCAAGAATAAGAGGGCGAATTGGGTCCCAGAAACTGGGCAAACAACTGCGGAGTACAAACCTGGGCTAAGAGACTGAGCAAAGCAAGGATGGCCAGCAGAAAAAGCGCAGCTGGTAGAAAAACACAGCCCCCAGCACGGTTCAGGGAGAACCAAGAAGGGCCAGCAACCCAGAAGACAGGACAGAAACGACGCAGCAACGGCGCAGGACCAGACCTAGATGAGGACCTACAGGCCATGCTGGATCAAGCCAGGGCCCTGGTGGCGTTAAAGGGAAGGAGATGGATGGACCAACAAATCATCAGGAAAAAAGTAAGAGGCCGCGACAATCATCGCCAGCTCGACCAAACCCGAAGAAAACATCGGAGCAGGGGCTTGCAGCCAAAATGGCGGCCCCGAAGAAGGTGGCGGGCAAGGGGCATGCAGCCAGAGCGGCAACCACAAAGGAGACAGCAAAGAAGGGGCATGCAGCCAGAACGGCGGCCCCAAAGAAAGCAGCAGAGAAGGGGCATGCAGCCAGAACGGCGACCCCGTCAAAACACAGCGGGGGCAGGACACATGGCGCCCCACAGGCCAGAAGGGAGAGGGCCAGAACCCCAGAACTGGTGATCAGCTCTGAGTCGGAGGAAAGCGGCAGCGAGGAGGGGTCTGTAGCCGGCACGGCGGCCCCTCGGGAGCGACACGAGAGAGACAACAAGACAGGCGCCAGGGGCAATGGTAAGCAAAAAAATGCAAGTCTGGCCAATAATGGAATGGGATTGCCAAGACATGGAAGGCTTCTCAAAGCACATGGTGGCGGCCAGAGAAGGGGTGGGCGCAAAAGAGACCACTTTTCGTCAATACGGGAGTAAGGGCAAATTTGAACACCAATGGAAGGAGTTCAAAGGCAGAAACCAGGCGGGACACAAGTCGAATAAAGCCTGTTGGAAATTCAACAAAGACGAGTGTAAATGGGGAGCGTCATGCAGATTTAAGCATGCATGTGGTTCATGTGGGGGAACCATCCCACCATCCGCTGCAGACGCAACACAGGGCCAGGGGCCAACAAAGAAAAGACAGGCGCTTAAAAATAAGGCACAGGCCCCGCTAAGCAGGGGCAAGGGGGATGGGCGGAGGACAGACGCTGCCTACCCCCATCAGGACGGGCAGACTACTACAGCTATTACAGGGGTACCGCAAAGCCAGCGACAAACAGTTACTGGCAGAAGGTTTCACGCAGGGTTTTCCAATACCTTACAAAGGGCCAAAGGGAGCACGGGAGAGCCTGAACCTGAAGTCGGTGAGGGACAACCCAGAGGTGGCTAGGGAGAAAGTAAAAAAGGAAGTGCAACTATGGCGGGTGGCCGGGCCTTTCAATGCCCCCCGCTGAAAGACATGGTGGTCTCCCCGCTGGGGGTGGTTCCCAAAAAAGAGCCAGGAAAATTCCGACTGATTCATCACCTCTCCCACCCGGAAGGCGAATCGGTCAACGATTGGCTGGACCATGGTGAATGCACGGTAGCATTCGCATCGGTGGATGATGCAGTAGACCTAATTAGGCAGGAAGGAAAGGGCGCCCTGATGGTGAAGGCGGACATAGAATCAGCTTTCAGGTTACTGCCAGTTCACCCGGACAGCTACCATCTGTTGGGTTTCAAGCTGGACGGGCAGTATTTCTACGACGATTTGCCTACCCATGGGGTGCTCAATATCATGCGCACACTTCGAGGCTTTCAGTGGCTTTCTGGAATGGGAACTGGGCGCGAGGGACCCAAAAGGCAGGCGGGTGTACTATCTAGACAACTTCCTGTTCATCGGAAAAGCAGGCACAAAAGAGTGCGACGACCTCCTAGACAAATTTGTGCAGATGGCGCAGGAGTTAGGCATCCCCCTGGCGCAGGACAAAACAGAAGGCCCAACCACGAAATTGTCTTTCCTGGGAATTGAGTTAGACTCTGTGGCCGGGAAGTGCAGCCTGCCACCAGGAAAGGTAGTCGACCTGCATGAATGCATAGAGCAAATGCGACGTCAAAAGAAAGCAACGTTAAAGGAAGTGCAGCAGCTGCTAGGGAAACTGAATTTCGCCACGAGGGTGATCCCCGCGGGGCGTACGTTCACCAGGCGGCTAGACTGGCTAACCAGGGGCATGATGCAAAAACACCACAGGATCCGCATCACACAAGGGGTGAAGGAGGACCTGGCGCAGTGGGACAGTTTTTTGGCCGATTTCAATGGCACCCTGATATGGCGAGAGCCCTGGGTGCACACGCATGAGCTAGAGCTCTACACCAAATCAGCAGGGGGGTACGGCTTCGGGGCAATACTGGGACCTGCCTGGACAGCAGGAGAATGGCCAGAGGAGTGGAAAAGGGCAGGGCTGACAAAAAACATAGCACTGCTTGAGTTATTTCCCATAGTGGTGGCGTTCCACATCTGGGCCAGCAACTAGGGAACAGACAAATTACACTGTGGTCAGATAACCACGCAGTGGTGCAGGCCATTAACACAGGGTCGGTGAAATGCCCAGCAGTGGGTACTCTGTTGCGAAGACTAGTGGGCTGCCAGCTGCACGGCAACATTGAGATTAGGGCACGCCACATTCCAGGAGCAGAAAACTCAGTGGCGGATGCCATTTCTCATTTTGAGTGGGACAAATTCAGAGAACTCGTCCCAGCTGTGGACAGAAGGATGACCAGAATGCCAGAGGAAGCATGGGCATGGGTGGAGCAGGGGTGGAAACACTGCTGAACAATGCACTGGCCCCGGGAACAAGAGACCGTTACAGTAAGTGCTGGGAAACGTTCAGGGACATAACGGGGCTGGAAGGGGACCAATGGGCGTCACAGGGAGAGGTCATGAGGTTCATCGAGTGGGCGTTCGGGGCAGGAAGAACAAAAACCTGGGCTCAGTCGCACCTAAATGCAGTAGCATATTATGCAAAATTGGAAGGTCAAGCAGATCCCAATAGGGCTTTCAGATGCAGGATGGCAATGAAGGGATGGGGGCGCCTGCAACGGCCAAGCAAAGATAAGAGGCGGCCCATCCATGTCGAAATACTGACAGAAATGCTGGGGGCACTAACAGAGGTGTGCTCCTCACAGTACGAGGGAGCCCTCTTCCGCGCAGCGTTCGCAATGGCATTTTTTGGTGTCTACAGGGTCAGCGAGCTAGTAGTCCCATCGGTTAGCGTCCCAGGCACCGCCTGCATCCACAGGAAAGACGTGGAGATAAAAGAGGGCCACATGGACATACTGCTGAGGCGGTCAAAAACAGACCAAGCAGGGAAGGGTAGACGGACCAGAATACACTGCTCGGCCGATGCAAAAGTCTGCGCGGTATGCTTATTGAGGGAACTCCTGGGGAAGAGGGAGCGGTCCAAGGGGCCGCTCTTCAGGCACAGGGACGGGTCATTCCTCAGCCGCTTTCAATTCATAGCGGTAATGAGAAAAACCCTGGGGAAGATAGGTCTCCCCGCGCGCGAATACGGGTCACACTCTTTCAGAATAGGGGCAGCCACGACAGCTGCAGGGCTAGGTCTGGATGAGGGGCTGATCAAGGGGATAGGGCGCTGGTCATCCAACGCATTTAAACGATACATACGCCCCACGGTTTACTAAGCACGGTTTTCTCCCACCCCACCCAGGTCCAAGAGAATCACGGAAGAAGGTATGGATATTGGGACACTCCTACGTGACGCGGGCGCAAAAATGGGTGGCAGCCAGACGCAAGTTCGGCGGAGTATGGCTGCAGGACACCATCATAGAATGGTTGGGGCGCCCGGGGATGAAATGGGACCAGCTGTTACCTGTGGCGCGGGAAGCATGGAAAAAAGGGGCCAAACCGGATGCGGTAGTAGTACACCTGGGCGGGAACGACTTAGCAGCACTGGGAAGGCGAGCGCTGCTAGAAACCATGCAGAGCAGCCTCACGGCACTGGCACGCCTGATCCGCACGGCGGAACTGATATTTTCTGAAATCATAGTGCGGAGGGCCTGGCGCGGGGCGGTAGAGCTGGGGGCAGTGGAAAAGTCCAGAAGAAAGCTGAATATTACCATGGCCAAAGTATGCAAGGCCCAGGGATGGGGGTTCGTGCGACACGGGTTCATAAACTTGAGGTCGCCAGGGTACCACCTGGAAGACGGGGTACACCTCACGGGGGTAGGAATGGACATGTTCCTACTAAACATCGTAGGCATACTGGAACAAATGGGTTTCAAGTAGGTCGCAAAGGAAGGGCTGTGGTAGGGGGGAGCTCCCTCCGATCGGGAAACCGTAGGGAGCGTGGCGGAGCAAAACACGAGGAAGCTAGTAGAGAACAAAATTACTAGAAGATAGACGGAAGGCTCTCACAGTGTCCTTGGGATGCCTCATGGCGGGGACACTGAGGGAGCCATGGGGCGGCGTGCCGCCACAGAGAGAATAGAGGTGACACTCCCGCAGGACTCTTGGGATGCCTTACGGCAGGGGTGCAGAGGGAGAAGATGGCAAGGACCCAGCCTCAGAAAAATAGAGTAGATACTCAAGTAAGGCCCTTGGGATGCCAAACGGCAGGGACCCCTGGGAGAAGGGAGGGCCCACGAAAGGGTACAGGGCGAGCGGGACGGCACTTGCAGCCCAGGCAGGTCCAAAAGGACACCCTCCAAATCGGTAGCAAGTTGAAGCCTAGACCTGTGAATCGAAACCCAGAGAAAGGGGCCCCCTCCCTCCTCTCCCAGGAAATTGAGGAGGCTGGGTCCAGGATACAAATAGAGAAATTGCAATGAGCAATAGAGGAAAGTTAAACATGGACATTGAAGGCCTATACTATGACCATGAATGTTGAATTTTGAAATGTGAAGATTTCATGTAAAATAAAATGTTTGTTTTTGAAAATAAACTGCGACCTTTTCAGGCACCAAAGAAATGGTCAAGTGGTGATTTAAAGGAAAGCGCGCAGTGGTGGTAACAAGCATGGGGGAGCGGGGAGGGATGACTCGCCGCCTGGAAGGAGTTTGGACCCGGGCCGGGGAAGGCAGAGCCGGACCCGATGGGGGCCCAGGTAGAACGCCGGCCGGCGGCGGGAGCCCGCCCTGCCCCCCTAATCAAAATCCCGGCTAGGCCGGGGGGGGCCTGGATTGGCCCGCAAACAAAGGAGGGCTCCCCCCCAATCAGGGGGCGAGCAACTAAGGCAAGGAGGGGGTTAAAAGAAGGGCCAACGGCCCAAAAAAGCACAATTCAACCCTTCTCCTGGTGAGCGAAGAAGAAGAGAAGCCCACCCACCCACACCAAAGAATACGGGCGTCGCAGCCGTAGGGGGGAAAGGGCAGCAGAGCAAAACACGAGGAAGCTAGTAGAGAACGAAATTACTAGAAGATAGACGGAAGGCTCTCACAGTGTCCTTGGGATGCCTCACGGCAGGGGCACTGAGGGAGGCATGGGGCGGCGTACCGCCAGAGAGAGAATAGAGGTGACACTCCTGCAGGACCCTTGGGATGCCTTACGGCAGGGGTGCAGAGGGAGAAGATGGCAAGGACCCAGCCTCGGAAAAATAGAGTAGATACTCAAGTAAGGTCCTTGGGATGCCAAACGGCAGGGACCCCTGGGAGAAGGGAGGGCCCACGAAAGGGTACAGGGCGAGCAGGACGGCACTTGCAGCCCGGGCAGGTCCAAAAGGACACCCTCCAAATCGGTAGCAAGTTGAAGCCTAGACCCGTAATCGAAACCCAGAGAAAGGGGCCCCCTCCCTCCTCTCCCAGGAAATTGAGGAGGCTGGGTCCAGGATACAAATAGAGAAATTGCAACGAGCAATAGAGGAAAGTTAAACATGGACATTGAAGGACTATACTATGACCATGAATGTTGAATTTTGAAATGTGAAGATTTCATGTAAAATAAAATGTTTGTTTTTGAAAATAAACTTCGACCTTTTCAGGCACCAAAGAAATGGTCAAGTGGTGATTTAAAGGAAAGCGCGCAGTGGTGGTAACAAGCATGGGGGAGCGGGGAGGGATGACTCGCCGCCTGGAAGGGGTTTGATATTTGCTCACGATACTGATCTAAGACACCCGGTGATTATACAGCACAGCTTCCATGATACACTATCTCTTACAATCCCATTGAGTTTTATCTCACTAGTGTTCCAGTCACTGCATCCACATCATCCACCATAATACTCATTTTCGTATCTCTGCGTCTTAATTGGAAGATGGTTGTTACTTACCCAATTTACTCATGTACGTATGTCTCCATTGCCATTTTCTTTGGTTTCTTTTTCTGTTTTGGGTTGTACAGCTTCTGTTTGTATCAGAGCCTCTGTAATATCGGATGTGTTTACTTGCTAAATACCAATAAAATTTTATCGAACAGAAGAAAATATATAAACTCCAAGATAATCTAAAGTGAGGTTGTGCTGGTAGTATTTTTTGGGGGACTGACAACGACAGAGTTCCGATGTGAGGGATACCACCTGTATGTTGCGAACTTCTCCTCTCCCTCAGCTTACTTTTTAGAAGGTGGCCTCATATTTTTTGGAGCCCCCATTTTAATTTATGTGCTTCATGTAATTGCTGACACATCCACCCTAATAAACCCTCACTAGTAAAAAGAGATGAGTACAGTGCATGGCAGGGCTAACATGAAAAGTGCACTTTGAGAGTCAATCCAGTGTAGGTATGCAGAATCTAATGCCTGGCGCAATGCAGCATTTACATTGGAGCAGTAGAGAAATGTTCACCTTCCCCTTCGTTTGTGCCAAAATGCCTTTTGCGCTGGAACAGCCTGCATATTGTGCACAAAGGGCCTAGAGGCGATTGTGTGTATTACACTTTAAAAACACGTATTACTTATGTCTTAAGCATGAGTTTTTGTATGAATTTTTTTGTCACCCGAAATTGTAATATATATTCATTTTCGTTTTTGTGTGGTTTTGGCTTTGAACTTACCTTATCAGGGCCGCTTTTGTCGGGGCTGGCATGATGGTTCTTCTTGAGTTTCCTTTTCTTTCATTTGCGTTCCCACTATTGACTGGCTGTGGTTCTCAACTGCCGATTTGTGCTACTGTTTACTGTTGCTTATTGCACGTGGGTAATCAGCTGTAAAAACGCTTCTTGTGGCTTACATGTGTAACTTCGTTGCCTCCTTCGGTCAGTATCATTGTTCATGCTATTGATCGCACTGTCAATATTATTGCAAGTTACTACTAAGCATACACGCACTGAAGCAATGATTGTATACTGCGCTCCTGTCATCTTTCTTTACATGTAAATTGTAACCCTGCATGGGTGAAGTAAAAAGTACAAAATGCAATAAACAGATTTAAACATAAAATCAGGGCTGCTTTTGTAACATGGCCTTCGGTGCCTCAGTTTATGCAGCGGCGACCACTGAAAGCGCCTTCATGTCCCCTCCCATTATAAACATACTGGCAGGAGACGGGCAGCCGTGCTGCTGATAATCACGCCACATGGCTGTTTTACATGGGCCCGCCTCACGCTTGGCAGGGGTGTTTGCTATACATTCTGAATTATTGGGTTGCGGTATGCTAAAAACGTTCTCTACATTTCCAAACGTTACTTGTCAAAACACGGCATTGCGACCTGCATGAAACACTTCTGCCATTTGTCTCAAAACTGTTTGTGTTTGACAATGTGCTGGCGTTTATCTTCGGATTTTTTCTTTCCGTTCGTATTGTACAGTAGAAAGAGCAACGTGTCTGAGCGCAGAGTTCTGCGTGTTTTCAACGTCACAGGGAAACCGATTACTATGCACGTGTGCTGGGACGTATGTCACAGACCTCAAACCAACCTCCACAAAAACACCACGAGGAAACTCAGAAGGAAGGAACTGGACTCACATAACAGACCAATTATCACTAGTTAAACAACCGGATGCACTGTAGTCATGCAGTGCTTAATTTGTAAAATATTATGTCCAGGTGCTCAATTTTTTTTAGGATGCCACACCCACTCCCCCCCCCGCTCCACCCACTTCCTCCACCCACTTGCTCTAGTGGCTCCACCCGCATCCTTAACTGGCACCACTGAAAGCCAGATGAAATACCCGATCTGAATTTCAGCAAGGGAGGTTTCCTGAAGTAAGGTTTTCATAGGAGGTTCCCACCGCCCCTGAGGAAAATAAAAAAAAATGAAATCAAAGGTGCATTTAAAGCACAATTTTGGAATAAATTGGCTAAAATTATTACTGCATTGAAAAGGGAACAAGGTCAAACATGTACGCCAGGGTGTATGTCTTTATCCCACATAATACATGGCCACACCATCACCTTTTGCACAAACCACTTAAAACCTTGGTGCGTAACGCTTTTATATGATAGAGTGAGCATGCTTGCAATCATGAAGAATACAAATAAAATCTTTAGTGCTGCAAAATTATACACACCAAAAACCTGCTGGATGTGTGTAGCATACAGATATTAGAAACACTTCAATACAAGTCAGTTTAAAAAAAAAAGCTGGAGTACTTTGGAACGTGTAGAAAGTGGAAACATGCAGAAAGAGATTCTAGCGTTTCTCTATCTATGGAGTGCAAAAAAACATATTTTCTCTGCCTGTTTATGTAAACTATTAAAATAAAGCAGAAGAAAGAGATAGCAAAAGCTGTAATCTGCTTCTCTGTATGGACTTGTTTCAGCTAAGCAACAATAAGTTCATGTCACAACTTCATTTTTGCCTGGGAGAGTTGTGAAGAGGTATGAATGGAACACACATCTGAGACTATCTCAGGGAAATAGAAGTCCTCAGCTTTAGCCCTCTCCTTGTTTACACCAATGAATAAAAGGGAGTCAATGAAAGAAAATATCAGCCTAGGATTACACAAATTGGCTAAGTAGGGAAGCCAGCAGTGATCCCAGGTTTTCAATTTTCACTGCAACTCAGACACCAACTGGGCATGTTTTTCTGACATCAAAGGGTAATGTTTTGTCCTGAAAGACGATATTATAGCGAAGGTGACAGGCAGAATTAATTTTCTTTTTGACGGGCATACAAGCTCTTCATGAAAGGGAGAAACTGAATACTATGTTACCGTCTTGCAGCATATGGTACAGCTAGGTTGGTGAGCTTTCCTGAATAGCGGCCATTTGGCCCCATAATGTGTCCCACTAGCCACTGCTACCTTTAGCCAGTACAAGGTTTCAAGAGTAGAGCGCATTACCATGTGGGACTACTAGTTTAACTTTATAAGATTTCAAGAATGTGCGCTGATGGCAGAAAAACAAGACTAACTGAACGTGCCACTTAGGGGCGGCTCCTCCTGTGTCCCTCTCCCACATGTCCTACCCTGGTCAGTACCCTCAGTATGACCTATGCCCCCACGACCACTTCACACTGCAATCAGGCCCTTGCCACAAGTTTCCCTCAGATTTGCATTTGCCTCCCTTACACTCCAGTTTGGCCTGCGACCCCCTTGCACAGCTGTCTGGCTTCTGCTCAGTCAACCGCCAGTCTTGCTCGTACCACCCCCTTCAGTCCCAGTACGCTTGCATCTCCTTGGGCCCCAGTCTAGTTTGTGGCCCCTTACGCTCCAGTCTCGCATGTGCCCCCTCCCCGTCTTTATGCCCCAGTCTGGCTTGTAGCCTCCAGACACTTAAATCTGGCGGGTCCCTGCTCATTAAAGTTTCCCTTTCTTTGTCAGCTTTCTACTAATGCCGGTCCCTAAGCATCCGACTGACTGAAAACCTGCAGTCTCTGCGACCTCAGGGACCTGGGTTGAGAAGGCTTAGTTACCCTCACCTGTCCCCTGGCAGTAGCGGAAGAGAGGGGTCTTGCGCTCTGAAAGAAGGCCTTGCCTCATACTGGAGGGAGCACAATTCACAAGTGATAGGGTAGTACAACTCCCTTTCTAAATAAACCATAATCTGATTATTTCACCAGATCAGTGTAGACTCAGCAGAGCTAAAACAAGTTTAAGATAGCTCTGCTTGTTAGAAGCTCTTAGTTTCCCATTGCATTATGGTAGCTGTAGTTCTTTGCATCGCACACATTTGTGATCCTTTAATTTGTTTCTTGTGCAATGGACATGAGGACGTGCACTACTGCGGAGCTGGCAGTCAACCATACAATTGTGATGTATTTGAGAGTGCACTGCTCAAGTGCACAACGCTGCTCTCACATCGTCGTGATTGGGTGGGGACGGAAGCAGAGGAGCACCGAGGCAGCGTCCAGCAGCAGCAGGTAAGTTATTTTATGTTTTTTTTATTATTCCGCCCACCCCCACTGCCCCACCAAGTGTTTTTGGCAGTAGCCGCTACTGGTGCCACTCGAGGCAAAATAAACCTTTCTTTAAAGTTAAAAGCCAGCAGCAGTGGAGGAAGAACTGCAGCCGTGGGCCCCGCACTATAAAACATTATTTAGCATAAAGAGCCATTTCAACACTTTGTAGACAAATACAGCACTGAACACTGGTACACAGCTGATGGCAGAAAAACAAGACTACCTGAACGTGCCACTCCAGGCAAAATTCACGTTCAGGTAGTCTTGTTTTTCTGCCGTCAGCTGTGTACCAGTGTTCAGTGCTGTATTTGTCTACAAAGAATTGAAATGGCTCTTTATGCTAAATAACGTTTTATAGTGCGGGGCCCACGGCTGCAGTTCTTCCTCCACTGCTGCTGGCTTTTAACTTTAAAGAAAGATTTATTTTTCCCAAAAGTTAAAAGCCAGCAGCAGTGGAGGAAGAACTGCAGCCGTGGGCCCCGCACTATAAAGCGTTATTTAGCATAAAGAGCCATTTCAATACTTTGTAGTCAAATAAAGCGCTGAACACTGGTACAAACAAACTACTGTTTGAATCATTTTTCAAAGTCATTACTTACCGGGAATGTGGGACAGCATTTTTAGTATTAAATAATCTGCGAGGGATGTCTGCTGCACGATTACTGGTTGCTTCCGTCGTCGTCGGATTAATTAATGTTGTAGCTGTCGTATGCTGGGCGGGCCGCGGACGAAAACACTGCTGATTGGTCTGACTCTTGCCACAAACTTGACGATTCGCCAAGCAGGGACCACGCCAGGCTAATATTATATTTTGCAATTGTTCATTGGTAGTGCACTAGGCTAGTGCGCTACCAATGAACGATTGCAAAATGAGATGTGACGTGACCTACGCTACGCCGAGGCAGGGATCACCCAAGCAGTTTCACTTTCTGGCGGTAATGTGTGGCACACAATAAGGCGGGCGGCCGGGCTGCCAACATCCCATTTGAAAAATTTTATGCGCATGCAGTCACGTGGGAACGGTGCGATATTAGCTCTTCAAAGGGGAGACTGGGACCCTACTCTCAACGTAGTGAGCAGCACACAGCCAGTTATTACATTACCAATATTGCGTGCAGAGTACACTGCAGAGTGTAGACCCGGCCCTGAGAAATAAGTGCCGGTGCTTAGCACCAGAAAGCACCGGCACAAATTAAGCACCGTCATGTGACAATACCCATTCCTAACCCTCTGTCTTCCACACTACTCTGCAACTATGCAACATCATTCATGCCACAGTTGGACAGCCATACTTACTGTCTGTCCCAAGATAAGGCCTAAATGTGTGTTCTTCTGCTGATTTCAAGCTCCACCATGGCTATAGTAGTTCTTGCTGTTACTTGTGCTAAGTCAGCCCAGTGCCTGGTCAGAGCGTGTGTGCACTCTTATCACATGTTCAACATTAAAAGAACAGATATTTGCATGCAAAGGTTGGCCAAAGGCTCCTTGACATACGTGGCTTTACTTTCAAATAGCTTGGCTTAGCTGAGGGCATGGTCTTGCCATAGGTGCTGAGAGATGCAAGAGTAAACAAGGAGAATGTATTACAATTCAACAACCAGGGAACCCACAGTTCCGGTCAAGGTACACGTTGTTATAAAATATGAAAACAAGACAAATATAAGTAAACATCACTAAAAGATTGAAAGATGAAAATAGCACAACTGTGGGGACGATTCCGATCTCGGCCGGTAGGGCTCCGAATCGGATTCGTCTTAACCGGATCCGATTCGGAGCCCTATTGCCCGACCGATTCGTACGCGTCCGGGCGAGCGAGTACGATGCGAAATCGCCGACCGACTTGTCCGGGCGTTCCGACCGCTCCGACCGACTCGTTCCCGGGTCTAACTGCACCGACCGACTCGCTCGGACTCGACTCGCACCGCGCAATGGAGACGTTCCCCGGCCGGGTAAGTACGATGCGCGCCGCGAGCAGTCCGACCGAGCCGCGCACTCCGGCTCGAAAGAGCAGTCGGAGCCGTACTTTGGGGGTCCCTGTCGGACCCCCCTGTACGCGTAGCCGCGCGAGTCGCACACAGGGGGGACCCATGGATCCCCCCTACCTGTGCGTGTACGGCGCGAGTCGCTTCGCCGCGTACACGCTGTAGGGGGCGCCCTTGTCCGCCTCGCACCCATTGAGTCAATAGGAGCCCGCGTACGCGTTGTACGACAGGCTCCCATTGACTTCAATGGGAGTCCAACCGACTCGAGTCCGATGGCATACGTGCGCATCGTACTCGTTCGGTCGGGCTGCACGGGTCTGATTTGGTCGGAAATCTCTTTGGGTCCGGCTCGGTCGGAGAGATTTCCGGCCCGAATCGGAATCGGCCCCTTAGTTTGTAAATAGACCTGTCCTATTATAAGTTTAATACATGCACCCTTAAGGTAAATTTTTCTTATTGGTGCCAGTTAAACTCTACTGGAGGAATATTCTAAATCTTTGTTGATGAGTTGTCCAGATGGGCAGTCATGTCGCTTTCACCAATAAGCAGGATTTATTACTACTATTCCAAACATACCAAATATGGCCACGCTTCCCCTCTCATATCAAAATTGACCACTGAAGTACATATCAGGGAATTCCCAATGCAACCCTATGAGAGGGCAGCCTCACAGCAGTGAGAAACCAAAATGGCTGTTTGTCACTACCAGGACATGCCACACAGTGAAGGCACATGTCCTACCTTTTACCTACACAGCACCCTGCCCGTAGGGCTAGTTAGGGCTGATCATAGGGCTGACTTATATGTAGTAAAAGGTGATTTTCAGACGTGGCAACCACTTTACTTGCCACGTCACTGCAGCAGTAAACTGCGCGCGCAGGCCCTGCAGCAGCCGAGGCCTGAGCCAGGTTTGAAAGGCTACTTCTGTGGGTGGCGCAAGCAGCGCTGCAGGCCAAGTAGTATTTTAATTTACAAGCCCTGGGTATATGGGATACCACTGTGCAAGGGACTTACAGATAAATTAAATATGCCAAACAGGTGTAGACCAAACTTACCAAGTTTATAAGAGAGAGCACATGCACTTTAGCACTGATCAGCAGTGTTAAAGTGCCCAGAGTCATAAAACCAACAAAAACAGGTCAGACAGAATACAGGAGGAAGGCAAAAAGTTCGGGGATGACCCCGCAAAAAGGGACAGTTCCAACACCAGATGGGCTGTTGTGTGTTGTCTTATACTGCTGTTATGAATGAGGTTAAGTGGTTGCAACTCATGTTGTGATCTGTGGGTTCAGGCATTGCCCATACTGCTAACTGTCCCTGTTTCCGGGAGGGAAGTGGTTTATTCCCTTTACATGGAAAGGGATGTAGAAAGATGCCAGTAAATCATAGACCCATATCCCTTCTGGATGCTGCCGGTAAGGCTATTAAAAATATTACTTAGGCATCTCATCAACTGGGCTACATAAATGACCTTTTACTTGCAGAATTACTTTAAAGATGTGTTCATCTAGAGCATGTACTTGGTCAGGTACCCACCCTGATCAAAAGATCAGCCTGTGAATAAAGCTTATAAACTGTTATGCTGGCATCGTTGGTCATTTTCTGATCTAATGAATGGGTCAGAATAGGGAACGGCTTCACTGGTGAATCGATAAGTAACATCTGTAAAAAATGGTCTTTGTCCTGCATCATCATCAAAAAAACATTATTTCGACAATACATGTCATAAAATCAATATAAAACATAAATAGTTAAAACCATAAAATATCGTACAAACATATAAATAGGGCACCAACATAGCATGGTTAAGCAAAAAGAGATCATCAGGATAGCTCTATTGGTCAAAATGGGTCCAGGTAAATTCCAGTACAATTTTCTTAAGGTTGCAGTAAACTAGGGTTGAGTCTTTGATCTTATGATCCACATCCATCCCAGGAACTTGGCAACAGAAATTGCATATTGTAAAGAAGAGTCAGAGCACAGCAATCTCAGAGCAATGCTGCTGTTTCTGGTGCCCAAGTTCTTAAAGGTTGGTTTAAGCCATTTCTTTCACGGGCCCACTTAAGCAGGTCAGACAAATAGAACGTGAGAATATGTTTCAATTTGGTCTGCATAATTGGGGCATTTGTTATCAACAGTGGAGGACCAGTTGCATGTAAAAGATTTTAATGGGAGAGTACCTACACGGAATTGAAAATATAATCTCCTGTCAAAGGGCTTATGCCCCAATAAGGCTCATACCTGGGGAAAGGCTTAAATTCTAAAAACCTCCCTGTCAATGAGGTACTCTCAGTTGCTCTGAAGTTGCTTATCCTAATCATTTCCCAATAGTGTCCTTTCATTTGTTCTTTTGTAGGGAACTGAGCGCCCATTGGATTCTCACATAGTTGATGCATTCCCATATTGGACAATATGCCCTTGATGTCAAGGAGCCAGCCGATCTTGGATGAGCAGTCGGCCTCAATGACGTCCCTAAGAGCATCAGCATAATTGACCAGCTCGGGAGTGGACCATATTCTACTCCAATATAAAATAGGGCGAAATTTTGCTATGTCTTCAAAAGGTTTTCGACCTAGGTCATTCAACAGAGGTTTAAGGAGAGTGCTTTGTGGGAAACTATTCATTGTTCAAAAGAACTTATTCTCTGCTGTGACAAAAGGAGTAAAATTCTGAAAAACCACAGAGTTCTGACCTATGTAGGACCGAACTCAGTACTTTGGTATTGTAGATCTGCAGTACCGGGCTGATCGGGTTTGTCAATGAAGTTTTGAATTCTATTCTTAATGCACTTGCTAACTGATGGTGTTTTAAGACCATGGGGGGACTCCAACTTAATTTTTTTGCTAATGTGATTCCTAAATAAGTAAATACATTTATCTGTTCTAAAGGCCCCCTATCAAGTTTCAAGTGCCCCTGAATGATCGATGCTGGTTAAAGACCTTGAATTTTGTTTTAGTAGTGTTGATTACTAGCCCTCATATGCTGCAGAAATCTTCAAAGCGGGAAAGTGCACGTTGCAAACCACTCGGAGTTTTAGAGATTATGACTGTGTCATCTGCAAACATCAGAATGGGAATCTTTGTGCCTGATAGATCCAGGGTGTCTGATGGATATGCAGCTAGGAATTGTGACACTCCATTTAGAAAGAGGGAGAATAACGTTGGAACCATGACACACCCTTGGCGCACCCCCTTTTCCACTGGGAATCGATCAGTGACATTACCCTGAGCGCCCCAATGGACTTGTGCAAAGTTGTCCTAATGAAGCCTGACAATTAAAGACAACAAGTCCGTGGGCATTCCCAGATCCTCTAGCACTATCCAAAATGTTTTGCGTGAGACTAAGTCAAAGGCTGACCTCAGGTCAACATAGGCAGCATAAATGTTGCCCTTTCCTATTACAACTGTCCGCCACTATATTGCAGAAAGCAGAATGCTTGGTTAATAGTGCTAACATGCACTCGAAAACATGCCTGTAGAGGGTACAGGATGTCGTTGGTAGTTATCCATTCTTGAACCTTTGCCAGTACTAAGCGAGCCACCACCATTTGAATTGAATCTATTAGGCTTACAGGCCTAAAGTTTCCTGTCGAGGACCTATCAGCCTTTTTGTAGATAGGTATTATCTCAGGACCCTGCCAGGAATCTGGAATAGGGGCACTAGGGCTATAGGATTAACCAATGTTAATATGTACCTTGACCACGTGTCCTTATCGTGCAAAAATAAATCAGCCGGAATGCTGTCAAGACTGATGGCTCTCCCCAGTGATTGTCCTGCATCATTATATAAGAGCTGGTTCCCCCTGCTGTTAATGAGGCTATTATCTTTCTGACAGGAGTAGTTTCAAGTCCATTTGTTGGTCTCGAGCTCTCAGTGCCAACCCAAACCCTGAGGTAACCGCTATTCCCGAATGGCTGTGCCCAGCAGGTAAGGAGGCAGCTGTGCCACTACTGACTGCCACTCCAGCTGCACTGATTGCTTTGCTTATAATGAGGAGGAGAAAGGCTGGCCTGCAGGAAGGGCTGTTGTGCCATGGCCTCCCATGACTTGTATTGCTTTATGAGAGAGCCATGCAGCAGCAGGGATGGCAGCATGGCCACCTCATGCCTTAAATAAAAGCTAGAGAAGGCAGAGTAAGGCTGTGAATGATGCAGTCTCCATGAAGTGTTTCAAAATGTAAAAGTAGATCGGTCTTTGGTTGGTCGTGGCATTGTGCTATTTTTCCAACAGTAAAGACGAACACTTGCTCTTTTGATCAGTAGCTGCATACTACATCTGGACTATGAATGAGACCCTGTGTGCCCTGGGGATTAGAGGGATATACATGAGAAACCTCTCGAGGCCATGGCCAGGCCAAAGAACTGATAGAGGTCCCCGCTGTGGTGACCTGGGAGAAAGTACAATGTTAATATGTTCCATTAAATAGAGGAGCAGACTTCTAAACAGAAGCATCCACCAGAAAGGCATATTGTACTTATGGTTACGGGGAGGTCATTTTTCGAAAGAGAGACATCCATGAGTTGGAAAAACCTTGAAGACAATTAAGCCAGACCTGAACCCAGAACTTTCACACCACCCATGAGGTTGAAGAACATCAGACTGTGTATGTGGTGACCATGTATTTTTCCAGACCAACTCTAAACCATCCCTTAAATCCAGAGAAATGAAACTACCTGTTTCCAGAACCAAACGGTTGGCCCTTAAGCATTTACTGTGTATTGGCTGTGGACAGTTGTTATTATTCCAGAACCAATAAAGTTAGAAACTAAAATCGCACCCTAACAGAGTTGGATTGAGATAAAAAATAGGCCCTGGCACCCTAAAAAAAAGTGGCCTACATTTGTGGATTGTGCCTTTTTGGAAAACACTGCTACAGTGTTTTACGTATTAAGAAAAGAAGGAGAGGAGGTTTTCTCTAAAAGAGGCATGTTTTCTTAGCTTGACTGAGAGAAAAGAATTCAAATGTTGCCAGGACTCTTTGTGCACAGATTAGTTCACAATTAGTTCACACTGGTGAACCACACCTGGAATAACTGAGGTCACTTCTGCTCAGGACCCCTGCCCAATATGCTCACATTAATGAGCCAGCCTAGCGATAGACTAGGAATGACACTTTCACCCCTAGATAAAAGGGAGGCAACAGAGGCCAATCTGCCTCCGGAAAGGTCGCTCAGGCCCCCACTGGGCTGGTGGCGGCATCTGAAAAGCACAAGCACAGCCCATATCAGCCTCCATGCCGCCCAAAAAAGAGGCCCAAAGCTGGAACTCAGATACTAGCCCATTGCCCATTGCCCGAGTGCCTGCCTTACCAATCCGACCCTGCACCCTCACCATAACCAATATTCTGCAGTCCAATTTTGTGAGCTAATGAATCCAGTGTGCATTCCAGATTCAGTGCATGCCTCTACAAACTGGAAGTTCTAACCACAACTGACTGCGTTCTAGAGATGGGCCTATAAACATCATTGTTCCAATGTGATATAAGTTTGGGACCATTTATCTGAGAACCAGGAGTCCCATTGATAACATTGACTTGTGAGACCAGTAAGGTCCCGTAACAGTATGATCCCTGAAATTTTGAGTTCTAAACGTCATTGTACACAAATATTTTGGTCAAAATATTATGGCATCAAAAATATTGTGAATCAGGTATCACGTATTGCTTTTTGCTGTATATCAATAATATCATGGTTAAACATATTCCATACCAAAATATTGTAGTATTTAATATAGTTGCATAATTATCATAATGTGTATGTTTATTAATATAGTTTTTGATTTTAAAATGTTTTTAAGGTTTTTATTATTTGTTTTTTAAAATATATTTTTTAGATCAATTATTTCATTATTTTCTGTTTAATTGTCCTGGTTGTGGTTTATTTTAGTGGTTGGGTGGAGAATGTTTCAAATTATTTAGGCCTTCATTATGAGTGGCCTGGTACAGAAGATGCTAATTATCGCACTGATACAATCTGACTACTTAGTGATCGGAGTTTATGACGTTTGATAATTATTAGGCCTGGGCGGTAAATTCCGTTGCGCTCGCGGAATTTGCGGAATTTGGGTAATTTCGGGTTCCCCGGAGAACGCAGAATTACCAAAAATTCCGCGAAACGCGGCTTTGCGGAATTTTTTGCTTGTTTGCGCTTTCAAAATGCATGTTCGCGAGATATTTCTCCCCGAGCACGCAAACAGCGTTCACGAACAGGAAAAAAGCATCGCGAACGGGTGGAACAAACAATTCCGCGTGTTCGCGGAACTTTTGCGTGCTCGCGGAGATTTTTTACCGTTTCGCGGAGCTTTGCGTAGCGCGACTACGCAAATTCCGCCCACCCCTAATTTATCACTTATTTCAATATTTTAGGGAATAATGTGAGCATTTTGATGCTTAGTGTGCTGAAATGTACATGTTCCAAACATTACTGACTGTAACAAACTGGAGCATTAGTTGAGGGGGAAATTACCCACCTCAAGTAGTAATATCAGTTGTTGTCAGTGTGAACCACTAAAGGCACTAAATTAACCTGAGATCAATCCGACGGAAGCTATGGCACAGAGCAGAAAGCCTTAACTTAGGGGCAATGTGTAAAGTATTTATGCAGAACCTAAACAGTAATAAAGTGAAAACACAACACAAGAAAAATCGCACACCAATTTAGAAAAAAGGGTATATTTAAAAGACAAAACATCAAAACGACAATCGGAAAAAATGCATTTTAAAATTTTTAAATAAAGATGGCACCAAAAAGTGTTAAGCACAATCACGTTCAACTGGTCATGGTAGACTGGGAACTAAACACGATTTGAGGTCATCCATGATAAATGCGGGTCGACTGCAGAAACCAGGGTCTACCAAGTCGGAAGTTATACTTTTGGACTAAGGGCCTGATTTAGATCTTGGCGGATGAGTTACTCTCTCACAACGGTGATGGATATCCCATCCGCCAAAATATAAATCCCATAGGATACAATGGGATTTAGGGGCCGATTCCGATCTCGGTCGGAGGCGCACCCAATACCATTCGGTCGGGAAAAAAGCCATGCGAATGCCTGTTTCCCGACCGATCCGTACAGCAGACCGAACGAGTAAGTACGATGCGCACAACAGCACAGAATCCGGCCGAGTCGTACTCACCCAATCCAGGTCCTGTTCTCCGACCGAGGCGAATCCGGAAACGCTGAATCGAGTCGCACGGAAGGGAAAATGCAGCTCCGTCCGGCCGAACAAGTACAATGCGCTTTCCGTACGCGCCGAACCCGTCGCTACGCACGGCACGTCAAAGCATCCGGGAGAGGCGCACATAAGCTCCGATCCGCGCCACAACACGATCCACGGCTACAAGGCGAACACGCCAGCGCCGAGGACGACGCGAAGCGACAAGGACGACGCGAAGCGAGGAGGACGACGCGAAGCAACGAGAAGGACGAACGACACGAACCAACCATGAAACCCTTCGTCCCGATCATACCAATATTCTACATTTACTACCGGAACAGGCACAGACGCGTACGGCGCAGAAGGTAAGTCAGACACCAACCACAAAACACATACAACACGTACACGACACATCACACACACACAGAGGGATGCAGAATTTACTCACACCAGCAACAGCAGCACCATAGGGGCGGGATGCCCATCACCAATGCCACATATGCACACAGGGGCCTGAATGCGCACCACCACCCCTACCCAGGGGGGCCCGATGCCAACCACTACTACCACCCTTAGCCAGGGGGATGCCAGATGCCCACCACCACTACCACCCTCACCCAGGGGGGGCTGGATGCCTACCACTACTACCACCCTTACCCAGGGGGGCTGGATGCCCACCACCACTACCACCCTTAGCCATGGGGGTGCCAGATGCCTACCACTACTACCACCCTTAGCCAGGGGGGGCTGGATGCCTACCACTACTACCACCCTCACCCAGGGGGGGCTGGATGCCTACCACAACTACCACCCTTAGCCAGGGGGGTGCCAGATGCCCACCACCACTACCACCCTCACCCAGGGGGGGCTGGATGCCAACCACCACTACCACCCTTAGCCAGGGGGGTGCCAGATGCCCACTACCACCCTTAGCCAGGGGGGTGCCAGATGCCTACCACTACTACCACCCTTAGCCAGGGGGGGCTGGATGCCTACCACTACTACCACCCTCACCCAGGGGGGGCTGGATGCCTACCACAACTACCACCCTCACCCAGGGGGGGCTGGATGCCTACCACTACTACCACCCTTAGCCAGGGGGTGCCAGATGCCCACCACCACTACCACCCTTACCCAGGGGGGCTGGATGCCTACCACTACTACCACCCTAAGCCAGGGGGCTGGATGCCAACCACCACTACCACCCTTACCCAGGGGGCTGGATGCCTACCACTACTACCACCCTTAGCCAGGGGGTGCCAGATGCCTACCACTACTACCACCCTTAGCCAGGGGGTGCCAGATGCCTACCACTACTACCACCCTAAGCCAGGGGGCTGGATGCCTACCACTACTACCACCCTAAGCCAGGGGGGCTGGATGCCAACCACCACTACCACCCTTAGCCAGGGGGGTGCCAGATGCCCACCACCACTACCACCCTTAGCCATGGGGGTGCCAGATGCCTACCACTACTACCACCCTTAGCCAGGGGGGGCTGGATGCCTACCACTACTACCACCTCTACCCATGGGGGGCTGGATGCCTACCACCAACACCACCCCCACTCATAGGATGGACAATGCATGACACAACCAGCACACCACAACTTAGGGAATGCAAGAAAAAGACATCCCCCCAACACCATGACAAGCGTGTGTAGACTGTGTCAAATGCCTACAACAATGAACATGACTTTGAACATACAATGTGACCCCCTAGCACATGTGCCACACATATATGTGTGTGGCCCCCACAATGCAAGCAGGCCATGACCATTGTGGCAATGGGGTCCAAACCCCCATCATCACAGTGACCAAAAGGTAAGTGTGGGGTCCATAGCTGAAGCACATTTTGAACAGTGTGGCAATGGGGTCCAAACCCCCATCATCACAGTGACCAAAATGTAAGTGTGGGGTCCATAGCTGAAGCACATTTTGAACATTGTGGCAATGGGTCTAACGCCCCATCACCACAGTGACCAAAAGGTAAGTGTGGGGTCCATAGCTGAAGCACATTTTGAACATTGTGGCAATGGGGTCCAAACCCCCATCATCACAGTGACCAAAATGTAAGTGTGGGGTCCATAGCTGAAGCACATTTTGAACATTGTGGCAATGGGGTCTAACGCCCCATCACCACAGTGACCAAAAGGTAAGTGTGGGGTCCATAGCTGAAGCACATTTTGAACATTGTGGCAATGGGGTCCAAACCCCCATCATCACAGTGACCAAAATGTAAGTGTGGGAGTCCATAGCTGAAGCACATTTTGAACATTGTGGCAATGGGGTCTAACGCCCCATCACCACAGTGACCAAAAGGTAAGTGTGGGGTCCATAGCTGAAGCACATTTTGAACATTGTGGCAATGGGGTCCAAACCCCCATCATCACAGTGACCAAAAGGTAAGTGTTGACAAAGAAAGAGCTGCAACTGCCAAACTGCATGGATGATTCCTGGTCACAGAACATAAAACACATCAGTGGCAAAGTAGTGCATGTGTCCCATTGCAACATAAATTGGGGGAGCCAAATACTGCAGTGCAAATAAGACATACCTTTGGCCATGTGCAGACAAACAACACCCATGGGGGCTGACACTGTCAACATTCATCAATGATACAATGACAGAAGTGACCATCAGAATGCAGACCCACATATTTGCACCAATGGGCACACAAATGCAGATACCCTGTGGAGACTGTAGATGTGAGGTGAACAGATACCATACCATGGCAGCAATGGGACACACAAACCATGATCATTGTGCTGACCGATGACCTAGGAGTCCCAGGGACAGCAGGGGAAAGCCACCAAACTACATACAGCCAATGGCACACCCAAGATATGCCAATGCAGTGGTGCAGATGCACAAACACAAACAGGCAGACCCACACTGCACATCATACACAACAGGTGAGGGGGGTGCCAGTGTCCCCAGGCAACCACACAACACATGAGGAGACCTGAATACCAATCATACAGATGTGCATACAGTGCCACACAAAGGTAACTCATGGATCCAAATCCCCTATGTGGGCAAGCAGGCATTGTCAGATGAGAGGGAGCACAAATCACACATGTCACACAGGCACGTAGGAACAGCAACTGACACAGCAAGACACAGACACACCACAGCACTACCCCCAGGGCCCCCACAATGTGGTGACCCTGGGCTGCATTACAATCCCACTGTGATGACAAAGCTAAATGTCGTTCACACTGTGAACCACAGTCATGTGTCCTGAGCAACAAACTACCATCACACCTACACAAGCACAAATCAATCAGCATGGCCAGTAAGCCAAGGCCAACATGGAGGCAGGGGCCTAGCCGGGCAACAACTCTCATCTGCACACACTCAATACCACACCCCTCGACCTCCAACAATGTGCAGCAGTGAAGCACATATGCACTGGTGACATTGCACATGCACCCATGACTATTCCAGGGTGGTGGGTGGGAACCAAGGTGCAGAAACACATCACACATGGCCACTCAACAAGACTCCTGAACGTCTGACACACTGCACACTACGCTGTACATGGACATGACGGCAATACCACACCAACCAATGGGATCACAGTCACACACCAATGAAGAAGCCAAGGTCACCCACAAAGAACACACATAGACAACAACCAACATTGCAGCCCGGACCCTGAGGAGTGCCAGCAGTCACACACACAACGTGTCACAATCACTGAAAGATAACACAAACTGGAAATCACATGACAGGGGCAAACAACAAGTGCCAAGAGGAAACCTGACTGTGACCCATCTGCGTCTGCACACAAACTCAGCCCTGACAGCAAACACACCTATGGGTGACACCCTGATGACCAGTAATGTGCCATGCACCCACATCACAGAGAACCCAGGGAGAAGACTTTGGGGAACATAGGTCAACTCAGCAAGCATCACAAACAGGTACAACACTAGGGATCACAGCATGCACAGCTAAATGGAAGTGAACACACAGACATGCACATACAACACACACCTTGGGCGCAGGCAATGTCACAGGAGTACACACTGCCATGAGGGGACTCCACTCCTGTGTGAGGAAAGCTGTGCCATATGTTGCCTCAGTAGGGCCCCATCATGTCATCTGAGCACTTGGTCACACAATCAACAATTAGCACCAAATGAGGGCTCCCGTCACATCAGCCTGGTCATGGAAGTGCCAACGAAATCATCAGCACAGATCCAACACACTTGTATAGCAATGTTGCACCGACAACACAGATGAGTCCTTCCCCATTGATGCCCAAACCTGCATGTCCAGTGGAGATGGCCACACGGTCAGGGAAGTAGACGAATTGAACAATGGCAGGCACAACAGATGTGCAGGGGTGGAAGCCACAGATGTGAAATAGCTAATCTAAGTAGGAAATCCCATTGCCAAATACTGAACACATGACACCCTCAGATGCTGCTATGGATGACATGGATACACCACAGGATAGGACACATTCCCCCTGGACCACATGGGTTCCTGCACAGTAACACTTCATTATCATGAGACCAAATATCACCATCACTGCAGCAAGGGCATGGTTAGCACCATCAACAACATGTACATCAGAAGCATAAGCACTAGAGAACAGAAAGTTGCTTTATTCAGCATATGTGTGTAATGTAAACAAAGTCCAGAAAAAACACAAAGGCCAATGGCCAGTCCATTGTCAAAGTCCAAACAGGGTGACAGTGGCAGATGTCACCCTACGCATGCCTGCACAAAACCAGGGACAATCCACTAGGAGGGGCAACCGGGGGGGCAGGCCAGGCACCGCAGGGACAGGATCAAGGCTCACCAGGAGGAAGCAGGGAAGGGGTGGTGGGTGCTGGAGAGCCACTGACAACTGCAGTGGAGGTGTCTGACATGGTGTGTGCCGGCACAACTGGGGGGCATGACTCAGATGTTGTGGGTGCCGGCACGACTGCAGTGGACCCTGCAGATGGAGTGGACAGGTCCGCCACTGCAGTGCCCAAGTCAGACAGGGTGGTAGTGGACTCCACTGCAGTGCCTACCACCAGGGGAGGAGAATGGGGAACAGGCAGGGTGGGCTGGACAGAGGGGGATGACACCCTCACCACATCAGTGGCACAGACAAGCGCAGCGGGGGGTGTGGTGCCGGGAGAGCAAGTGGCAGGGGGAGAAGGCCGGATCCTCTTGGGGATGGTATATCTGTGGGTGGGGGAACCAGGGGCAGGGTGTGGTGGGGGCACCTGTGGAGTGGGGGCCTGAGGGATGGAGGAAGGAGACCTGGTGCCTGAGCTGCAGGGCGGCGGCGGGGTCTTGCTCTTACGACTCCGGGGGACTTGCGGGTGGGGGCCTCAGTCTGTCTGTGCCTGGGGAGGGTGTCCGGGGGCGAGGGGCACTCTGCTCCGTGTGGGTGGGCTTCCTCTTCCCCCTGTATGCTGTATCAGCTGGATCGGAGGGGAAGAGGCCGAGGTCACTGAGGAAGAGCCGCTGGGTCTTTGGGGTTGCAGGTGAGGCAAGGGAGGGTGTTTTGGAGGGAGAGGCAACTGAGGACTGCGCAGTGCTCGTGGATGCGTGTGTGTGTTCCAGGGCCCCATCCCCTGTGAGTCTGGTTTCAGTCCCCTGACTGTGCGTGCGTGTGCGTTTTGTTTGTGGCGTGTGTGTCTGTGTGCTGGATGTGTGTGTGCTGGTGTGTGCCTGTGCCGGTGTGTGTGTGCTTGGGACGGGTAAGGTGCTGGGGAGTGTGGATGGAGCAGAGGCAGGAGGGGTGAGGGACTGTCTGAGGAGGGACACTGCTGCCGTCAGGGAGAAGTCCATGGACCTATTGCCCCTCTGTAGGTCAGACATGCCCGATGAGATGCCCTCCATGAACGACACCAGCTGAGTCAACAGAGCGGTGTGCGCATGGAGGACACTCAGCATGGCTGTCTGCCCTACATGGAGCTGGCGAAGGAGGTACACAGACTCCTCACTCAGGGCAGCAGGGGACACAGGGGCAGGGGATGCGGTGCCTGGCCCAAAGGAGACACGCTCCCGAACATGGGAGCCTCCACGGACCTGGGGAATGGGAGCCGATGGGAGGGCGGTGGTGGTGCTGGTGGTGGCGGGGACAGCAACACTAGCTGGGGTGTGGTGGCTGCTGACACCCGCCTCCATAAGGGAGTCATCCTCCGAGTTGCTCTGGTCCTCAGCTGAGGTGGATGGTGCTGAGGACTCCTCGGTGTGGCTCCCCTCGCCCTCCGTGCCACTGGGTCCCTCCGACCACTCCTCGGCTGCTGACCCAGTCTGGCTCTCCGGCTCCTCCTGGTCCGTGGAGCTGTCCCCTTCCGTGGCCGTGGATGTATCTGCAAACAATGGGGAAACAGACAGACATCAGTCACCTGCACCAAACGCACACACCACTGTGAGCACAGCACATTACAGAGCAAGCCCTGGCATCATTAGTTGTACACTGCTAAAAGTGCCCTAACTGAACAGGAGAAGCCAATTGTCAGTCTGATGCCAACCATGGCACTCACATCCCACATGGCCTTGCACCCATCTGTCTGGTGTCTGTTGGATAGCAACACCCCAGTGTGGACACATGCACCAACTACACAGTAGTTGGACAGTGCAGAGGACACGGTGTAGCATGTGGACATGCACACATCACAACTCTTGCCACTGAGTCAGTACAGATTTCCGGATGAAAGGGATGCCCAGAGTCAAATAGGAAATGCATGTGATGCATACCAGCGACAGACACCATGATGCACCCATGTCCTGATAGCCATCGCCACAATGGTGTGCATGTAGCACATGTCACTCCCCTGCAGGATCACCAATAAGTAGACACATGCCATGGCGGAGGCATGACTGCTAAGTCATACATCACTGTCTCAGTGATGTATGACTTGGCAGCCAGACAACAACACTCTTCACTGTGTCACAATAGTAGGTCATGGGGAATGCAAGTCCTGGAGCTGCACAAGTGCACATGTACATCCCCCACACAACACATCATCTTAACCCTCATCTGTCCAGGTCATACCGATTGGACATATGGGAGACCTGTGACACTACCCTCTGAACCTGAGCCCCTCACAATCTGCTGTGAATGGGGAACAGCTGCCTGAACTTCACATTCGCATACCCCAGTCTGCACAGGCAGCTGATCAAACACCTATGTGACACACAAGTATCGTCTCCTATGGTCACATCTCCAGTGGCATGCTGAGCCCCTACCGAGAAACACCCCAGCAGTCCTGGCAACAAATCCACAGCACACTGACACAGAGGCAGACACCTGAGGGGTCAAATCACTGCGCACAATGTGTCAGCTGATACACGGGAGTGGGAGTACAGAGTGCATTGCATGGCCTGGAGTAGGCATGACTGTCCTGCCCCACATGAATGAGGGATGAGCCCTGGACAGTGGATAGCTGGCTATGTATGTGTGACACACGTAATCTGCACACTCCTGGGGCCCAAACATTGTTCCCACCCGCTGCATGGGTGTGTGCCACATACCCCAGGCACATGTGGTGGCTCAGCTCAGCAAGTGGACCGCATATCAAAGCAACACGCAGATTACATGTCCGAACACAGGCGTTGTGTGAACAATGATGCCCACAACAGAGTTAGGGAAACAGATGCTGTCCCCCACCTTTAGTGAAGCAAACTGCAAGGGCACAGTCCCAAGTGACACAATTCCCTGAATGTAAGGGCCACACCTGGGTATCAGATGAGGAGTGGGCAGTGCACAATAGAGGGACATGGCTCCTGGACAACATGACTGCTGTACTGTGGCAGTTTAACCAGGCCAGAGGAGGGCACATAGCATGTAATACAGAGTTCACAGTGCAGTCTTTGACTCACCCCCTCCTTGCTGCTGTCTGGCCTTCAGCTGCCCATCCAGGTCTGGAAACACCACCGCCAGGATCTGGAGCATGTGGGGGTCAGGGTCCGTGTTCCGCCCCTCCTGCGAGGAGGCGACAGCTTCAGCTGGACCCGTGCAATCCTCCGGGTCCAGCCCCGAAGGTCCTGCCACCTCTTCTGGCAGTTGCGGATCCGGCGCTTGTAGACCCCCACGGACCGGACAGCCCGGACGATGTCCTTCCAGATCTCCTGCTTCCGATGGGCATTAACCTGTCAGGATGACAAAGTGAAAAGGCCATTACTACACATGCAACATATCCGTGCATGACACAGTTGTATATACATGTCTCAATCACAGGGGCACATGATGTACACAGGCAGTGCAAAG